>BROG01000396.1:485000-585000 GCA_030159075.1 Atrina japonica | reverse complement strand
TCTTTCACTCTCCGGTTGTGTGTGTGAAAGTGGATGTTTTCGTGAGAGTGTGAATGTGGTTACTTTTTGCATGTTTTTTTAATAGTTTTGTCCTGATGAAGGGACAGGTCGTCCCGAAAATTTGACATTTATTTGTTCGTGACTTCAGTATATATATATATATATATATATATATATATATATATATATATATATATATATATATATATATATATATATATATATATATATATATATATATATATATATATATGATGTATTATGATGTATGTATGTATTTGTTTTCAGAAAGTCAAGATGGCTACGATAATGTTTAGGATATATACATTACAGACTAAATATATTCCTTCTGTGTAAATGAAAAAGTTTGTAGAGCTTTTAAATTTTCTATGTTCTGTTTGTTATTGCCACGAAATGAACAATCAAACGCGCCAACTTGTGTAAAATAAGTTGGACTAAAGATCCAATAATATTAGTCAAACCTGACAATCCCAATGAACACACAAGAACAAGACAGAAGTAGTATCATGACTTTACGGGTAAAGCAAAGGTCGCTACAATCACAATATATCCATAGTTTCCCATTATCTATAACAAAATGTATTTGTGAGTCTTTCATATATTTCATATTTTCCTTTTTCTAATTAGGTCATAGTCTGTTTGTTTGTTTGAATGGCATTTAACGCCGGACTCAATACGGTGGCGGCCGGGTTTAAATTGTGGAGAAGAGAACCAATTTACAATGTACCCGGGAAAAGACCACCGTTGTTCCGAAAGTAAACTGGCAAACTTTCTCACAAAAATCAGCATAAGTTTCAGCGGGATACGAACCCGCACCTGCACTGATCGTAGGTGAGAGACTTTGTGGTTTAAAATGCGATATTCTAACCACTAGGTCATGGATGACCCCTTCCAATCATAGTACAGTTTAATTTGTTACAATTTATGATAATCCTATACTAAAGCAATATTTCGCACTGATAACAACATTTAAATTCTAATTTCTACAATAGTTAAAATAGTAATATATTTTAATAGTGAGTACTCTTAGACGGATGGCTATACATTTAGACTTATTATTTGGCCTTGTATAATACCACTTTATCTTTAGAAAACATATATCTATTTAAATAAGAGCTCGACTGATGAAGTTTTATTGACAGAAATAATCGTCTTGAGCATTATAACTTTGGTATTCTTATTTATAAAAAATTTACAATGGCTAATTCACCAACAGACGAACACTTGGCTACCGAAAAACGACACACGATGAATGATACTCCAATAGTTTCGACCAAGAATAACACATAAATATTATAAAATCAATTTTTATTCATTCTGTAAACTATAAATACATTGTATATGTAAAATAATAAAAATAGAAAAAGTAAAAAAAAAATGATTAAAACGATGCCGTTAATAAGATTGATATAATATGATTGTGTCTGTAATTATGTTTACATGACAAATATTAACTCATCAGCCCCTGAAAAAAATGGACTCCGTTGTAAATCAATGACTTTGGCCAGTTCAAATGTGTCTCTAGAGGTGAATGAGTTAACATTAATTATTGTCATACTAGCGGGGGGATGTAAAATACATAAAAAGTAAATCACAGATAAACAAGTTTGTGGATTTAGACATGTTGTACTACATTGTACATTGGTTTGCTCAATTTGTACTCGTCAATTTGAACTCGTCATTGTCATCTGGACTTCTGGAATACTGAGATGTAAATTCAGAGCCTTCACCCCATCCCACCACACAAATCATCATATTTACGTAATACAAAATAGTACGTAATAAGTGTAATTATTTTTTGGTGGCCATGGATGAGTTCGTCAATTTACAGGACAGTAAGGGATACCAATTCCTCCATGACACCTGATCCCATCTCTAGATTTTCTAGACGTTCATTTTGTCCATTATTCACTGTATTCGTATGTTGTTTTTGTGTAATATTTATACCGTGACACTTTGACATCTTTTTGTCAAAAGTGTGCTAGCGTGGCATGCAAACAGGGGACGCTGACTCATTCCGGACACCTGGTCCTATCCCGTTTTGGGATTTACAATTATTTTTTCATGTTGAGATCATTTGTATATCTGATTTGTCGTATTTTAATGGACTTGGAGTTAGGATTAACCATTGATAATTCTTCATTTTCACTTTTGATTAATCATAAAATATTTTATAGAGAAATAATTTTCTCTGAAATTGTTTTATAAAATATTTCACATTACTTATTCTTCAGAAAAACCTAAAATCTCGGAAATGAGTTTTATAGGGGTTGTTGTGTTTTGGACATTTATAATTTCGATTCTAATGGGTTTTTTTAATTATATCACACTTGTGAACATTAAAACTGCGCACGGTATAAAAATGTTGAGCATGCCGTGTCTAAATACAAATTGCGTTTGTAAATAATGTTTCAAAATTATGTGTATAATAATTTGAATTGATTAAATATTTACTATAAATCTGTGTATATCCTTTAAAATACATCAGAATACCTAAAATTTGACTTCTGAGTCTCTGTATTCCAATTAGAAAAAATATAAGTATATAAGTAAATCGATGTCTTCTTTGATAAAATGAGAATATTTTTCTCCATATATATAAATAATCAATTTTGTCATTCATAGAGTTATTTGCGAAATGCTCAAATAAAACTGTTACTGTTACTGTTTTTTTCATGCGCAGGTCTGAGTGTCAGAAGGACAACGTGAAGGATGTTAGACTGGTCCCCGTTTCCTCATACATAAGATTCAAACGATACATGAGTAGCCGTCTCCGACTCTTCAGAATGGAAGGATTGTTTCATTCGATGCGAGAGACGACTTGATTCTAAAGAATATGCACTACCAGACTGAAATGAAAAATAATGAAAGCTTGTTAATACATTTATACTTAATAATGATAGTTCTGTAACAATGTCTTTACATTGTACAATCGGATACAGTAGTTTGCAGTAGAAGTTCCTTATAATTGTTTAGGTGGGTGGTTGATTATCAATGTTTTCTCAACATTTCACCAAACATTGTATCTAATAAATAAGTGTGTTATATATCAACAATAAATTTAAACATATGGTAGCCGATGGTAATCTACATCTTCATATATTACATCGGCTGTTTAATATTTACATGCTTGAAAAAGATCCGACAGACACGGATATAGAGGGTTATTATGTACTCTACTGTTTTATACATCATGAATGCTCATACCTGATATTAGTATGAATAGAAATGAAATAACGGTCTTTGGAAAATTCTAAATTAATCAGAGAATAAAATACTATTTAAAACTTCAATGAGTAACCAAATACTTCCTGAACCCAATTGTGAATCAGGACTTTCTTACTGATAGCTATAGTGGTAAACTTGACGCCATAGCGTCCCAACTATACAAAAACACCAATACAATAAACAAAGTATTTTCACTTACTCTTAAGTCACTCTTTGACTGATATCCATAGTTGACATGTGCTCCTTTCTCCATCCAGGGATCATCTAACCAACCCTCTACGTAGTAGACCAGTGATCTATGTCGAACCAATGCTGGACCCCAATCCCGAGTTGGTGTACATAAGAGTCTTAATTTCTGAAATTTTAGTCAGAAATTGACTACATGAATATCTAATTTAATATATAAATTTACTTAACTCTTTGCATTAGAAATATTTGTCATATTGAAATTTAAGTCATAAATTGTGTGATCACTTTGAAACGTTTGTACAATATAACAAATTAAATATGTTTAAATGCATGCATTGTAATGCACTCATCGATATATAACGAAATTAAGAGTGAATGAAAATAATATTAAAATTTACCAGTTACTTAATATTATAGATGTGATAAATGTAATGCAGTGCTATAATTCTCAAGACGATCGTTTCTATCAATTAGACTTTATCAGTTGAGCTCCATCCAATATATTTGCTGTATATACATTGTACATGTAAATGTGAAGTAATTCACAGTAAACTAATACAGTACATACACCGAAAACTGATTCATCATCGTCTTCCTTTGCTATTTTATAGAGCATCGTTAGAGGGATAAGAAGGATGATCATAACAGCCAGGGCCCAACCTACTCCGTCTGCCCATCCGGGAAAGTGGTAGTCGCCATATGTTGATGGTTCATAGTCGACGAAAGTGAACACAAAAATGGCCTGAAATAGAATTACACAAAACTTATTATACAATGTCATGGTCATTATTGTACTATATAAAAAGAAATTCAGATACCAAAGTATAAATCTTTAGGATGTCCAGGATATAGGTACAAATCTGGTAAAAATGAACCTCTGGAAATCAAGAGGTGGGATCAGGTGCCATAGAGTTGTAAGAATCTGCTATCATGTTCTCACATTTTGATTTACCAGATGCTTTACCAGAAAGTGAGATCATAATTAACATGTTCTCACTTTTTGGTAAACCATCTGGTAAACCAAAAATTGATCATATGACAATACGTTAATGAAAATTTTTACAACCACACAACTAACGTTTCATGACATGAAGAAAGATGAACGTTTGCTACTTCATGTCATAATTTTATACAAAAGAGATATTCCATGTTCAAATTAGTAATATGATACTTACTGTCCACATTTCAGTGGGGATAAACACATGTATGTTGTTATTTTAATGGTGATTAATACTGCTCGCACCATTGTTTCAGTTGTATGACAGCAGTGAGCTTTCAATGGTGGAGGGAAGAACCCTGTTAAAATGTACGCGGACAAACAGAACCAAGTTACAATTTACCTAGAATGACACAGCTAAAATGTATCCCGAAGAACATGGTTACTTTGTACACGAATAGAGCCCATAGGCCTTTTTCAAGGAAACTGTTAAACATCTAGAACCCTGGAGACAGACAAGAGATGCGAGACATAATGGTTTTAAGCGCAATGCTCTAACCACTCGTCACAGAGACTCCCACCAAACAACATACTTACAGCAGACGGTAACATGATACTTACGAGCAATGCTACTGGACTGATACCCAACCAACAGATTTTCCACCACAGCAGCATCTTAAATCCTAGCATAACTTCAATGTCTTTCAGAAAGCGATTAACACCTTAAAATAAAATCCAATGATCGGTTAAATTTTCAAAAAAACAAATCATTAAATTATTAGAACTAAAGTGAACACAACTGAAAAAGAAATGCCCAATGAAAAGAAGTAAGTACCGAACGAAACTGAATATTGTTTTAATCATTTCAGTTAATATTGATTCAAATTTTTGAAAAGTCTTGATATAATGCGATAAAATTAAATCTTTTTATATCTGATATGTAACAGTGTACATTTGTCTCTTTTTGTAACTCAGTACGCGTATTTTAACAATACAGGTTATAGTTGTATGCACTCTAAATAAAATTCGTCATTGTCATCATGATTCTACAACGGTTTTGCGAGAAAAGTTTCTTGGGTTCGAATCTGATTTGAGTATAACTATGGGTGATCTGAAATACATCAATTTATAGTTACAACACGTGCCATTTATTCATTGACATAGAATCTATTCTCATGTCACAAATTGTTGACTATGGTTTATTTATCAGATATTAGAAATTCTAGAAGTAACTTACAATTCTAGAAGGAATTTACAATTCTAGATGGAACTTACAATTCTAGAAGGAACTTACACAATGAAGTAAAAAGACGTGATAGAGGAAAAATTGTTTATTATTCTTACCATACACATATGCTACACATATATTCTCAACAAATCCTATGATAAGTAAAGTCCAGCCACCGACGTAGTTGTCCAGAATTTGTAGTAGATAGATACCACCCTAGAAATAGATTTATATGCCAAACAGAAGTTAAACAACAGAGGTTCTATAATGATTTCATATCTAGCATTCAGTTATGAAGATATTAAAACTAATGGAACAAATTTAGAAATATCATGTTCTAAACTAGTAAAAATAATCAAAATGTCCAGAATACACTACACATTCGGTTAACATTGGACAAACACGAACCTAATTTAGAGGTGGGATCTGGTGTCAAAGAGGATGAAGTAAATGAAATATTAGTTATGCAATACAGATCACTATTTTTTTTATATTAGCATAATGAAGCGAATTCCATAACATTTACCAAAATATATGATGGATATGATATACATAGACTTGAAGTCTTGATATGTTTATGGTAGCATTTTTCAGTTCAATAAATTTGGGAGAGGTTTGTATTCACCGACAGCAATATTTATTACATAATTTCCCATTTATATATTTATTTATTTTATTTTACCTTCGGGCCAAGTTTATCGAACAGTTCTATTTCAATAAAACATTTATTGAGATATGACTTTATATGGATTTGACATTTAAATTTGTTTTTTACGGTAACCGTGTCATTTTCATTGTGTAATTCGTGAACAAAATACAACATAGCTAATGCCCTATTACCTAAAATCGATCGGACATACAGGCATTATTTCCTTCTGGGAGTCGGACTTTGTAGCTTTTGAATAAAAGACCAGTCGTTTATATTACCTTTTCATTCCACTTCACTTATATAATAAAATTAAATTTATTCGTAGAGAAATCAAATACTTGAATTTTTTATATTTACATTCAGTGAAATTTTCATTTTCATGGTACGGCTAAACGCTATACTAGTATTTACTTTTAAAACTTAACTGCAAAATTCAATTTCGTTATAAAAATGACTTGGGATTAGAATAAACATCGTCAATATAAGGTAAGCACGTGCTGAATTATAATGATATTTAAGTGCCGACTATTTCTTCAATTTATACATACCGGACAACAAAGGGGAAGTCCCAAAATGAAGAATATGATACAAATAATCAAAATAATGAAAGTTTTCTTTGGTCTCAGATCCGGGAACTGATCCATGACTCCTGTCAGCACCGTTTCCAACATGGCAAACTACAAAAGATTGAGATAATCATTTCCAAACTCAAATAGCAGTATAACAGATAACTACAACTATATACATTTGTTTGGTTGTTTGATTGGTTGTTTTTACATCACGTCAAAAAAAATTCACTTACATTAAGATGGGTGAAGTGCTACAAATTTTGGCCTATGCCATGGACTGACACTAATGCAAAGAGGGTTCGTTTATGTGCCACTACTTCCGAAAGACCGGTGACTTTCACTTTGTATGCCAAGCGTTTGGTGAAGGAACAGTCACTACTATTCTGAAAGTCTTTGGAATGATCCGGTACTGCGAATCGAATCGAACCCGGGATCTTCCGCTTGAAAGTCGAAAGCTGTTCTACTATAACGCCGGAAGTTTGGATAACTAATTAACTCATCAACCCCTCAAAACAATGGACTCTCCTGTAAATCAATGACTTAGATCACTCCAAATGTGTCTATAGGGGTAAATGAGATAAGTAATCAGCATATAATTTAACTTGTTTTTTTTTCACTTTCAATTGCTTATCTAAGTGCACATGTGAGTTGATACGACATTTTCAAATATTTACTATTCTGCTGTATTGAGCATGGATAGGTTGCATGGCATTTTGGTGTTTGATGGACATTTGTGTGAAGTTTAATTGGATACACGAACTAGTTACCAAGCTTCTCTGGCGGTAGACATTTGAGAAAACAAAAATCGGAAATATGTCAACATAAGAAACAAAAGACTAACATAGAACAACAAAAGAAAACCAAAATAACAAAAGCGTAAAAACAATAGCAAGATCCCTTGATTATATAAAACCAGATTATTGATCAGTAAGATAAATCATAGCTGAGAGGATATTATTTTCATTTTTATAAAATATCCATTATATTCATTATCTACAAAAGAGACATGAATACCATTTGATACCTGACTATCCAGTCCAAGTGTTATCAACATGAAAAAGAAGAGAATCGACCACAGTGGTGGCGCTGGTAGACTTGCCACAGCTTCTGGATATACAATAAAGGCCAAACCAGCTCCTACAGCAAAATAGGACAAAATTATTTGTATTGCGATGTATAATCTATCTCTTTTACTATTAGCAACATGTAATAAATCGATCTCGATTAAAAAGAATAAAATTTCTGTAGCCTTTTTAGATACTATGCAGAATGTATAAACCCAACAAATAAGATTTCTTTATATCATTTTCTTGGAAAAGAACTCCGGCTTCTGGAGTGTTTGAAGAATACATGATAAAAGTTAGAGGCCAGGACGATTATGTACGAATATAATGATCACCGGACACACATGGGACTATGAACAATTCAGGGATGAGATCAGGTGCCAGGTTAGAGTGAGTTTCCCTGCTGGACAGAAGAACGGAAGAACATTTTATTGCACATGAATCTAGTATGATGACTGATTCCTCCCGGACACCTGGTCCCATCCCATCTGGGATTTGCAATTATTCTTCGTGTTGAGGCTGTTTTAAAATCTAATGTGTCTTATTCTAATGGACTTGAAGTTAAGGATATCCATTGGTACTTCTTCATTATACAGACAACTATTGAGAAAACGTTGATGTTTATTTGCCATGTAACGCAGAATAACTAGAAAAAATAATCTTACCATCTCTAGCAACTTCATCTACTTTCACATTCAGTTTCCCTGCCATAAAACCAAGGTAGGAAAATATAACAAACCCAGCAAAAATACAGGTAAGTGTGTCACCAACACTAACAATTATAGAATCTCTGAAATATACAAGAACACATATGTATATAGTGTGTTTTTACATCTTGTCATATGTTTACCCCGAATGAAAGCAATGTTATTAATGAATAACTTTTATTGGTTATGTAGTTAATAAGGTGAGTACACAGAATAATACCAAGTAAATTAATCGCAGTGAAAATGATTAGCAGACACCCGATCTAAACTTGATAAAATAAATATTTTATTTTTTTAATTCCTTATGATTGTAGAAATATAACAAAATCTCAGATACCAAAGTATAAATCTTTAGGATTTCCAGGATACAGGTACAAATCTGGTAAAATGGACAAACACGGACCTCTGGAAACAAAGATGTGGGGTCAGGTGCCATGGAGGAGTAAGCATCCCCTGTCAACCGGTTAAATCCGCCGTGAGTCTACGTAAGTCGAAACTAAGAAACAGCTTAGAAGATACTAAAATGATTTTTACTAATTTATGTATCGAAATATTAATAATACAACAAACTTAAGTATGTTGTTATGGAATCTATTGTAACTGGACAGTGTGACCAATCCTCCTCCTGCTATCGACATCGAGAAGAAAATCTGAACAGCAGCATCTTTCCAAACCTAAAATATATATCAAAAGTCGGTATTCACATATGTAAAACAAAACAACAAAAGAACTAGAATTTCAAAATTCTGTAGGTAGGGCAATTTACAAATAAAGAAAATACAGATATGGGATCAGGTGTAGTGAAAGAGTGAGCATATTTTGTAGAAAAGTCAAACCCACGAGAAATTTGCAGAACAGTCAAACCTACGAGAAACTTGTATAACAGTCAAACACACGAGCAGTAAATACCATTGAATCCCTATCGCTATAAGTATCACCTACAATGTCTAACATTACTTTCCATAAATTTTCTATAAATGTAATAAATAACACTTTGGTGAAAATATGAACAATTGTCCCGATTAGATCAGAATTCTAATTTTACTTAAAATAAGAAACTATTGCTTGAATAAACGATTAACATACAAATATCATTACCTTACTAATATTATTTACAATTCCAAAGGTATACTTTTACAAAAGAGGTCAAAACAAATGCTCAAAACAATTATTTCTGCCAATACAACTTCATCAGTTGAGCTAAAATCTAATATAAATGTATATTTCCAAAAAAGGCAAAAATAAATAAATAAAGTAATATTTACGAATGTCATAATACATCACGTGATATATATATATATATATATATATATATATATATATATATATATATATATATATATATATATATATATTATATATATATATATATATATATATATCATCATATATATATATGATATAATATATATATATAATATAATATAGATAATGCAATCTATATATATAATAAATATATATATATATATATTATATATATATATATATAGATATATACTATATATATATATATATAAATATATATATATATATATAATATATATATATATAATATATTATATATATAAATATTTATATATATAATATATATACTATATAAATATATATATATAATCTATATATATATATTTATATATATAATATATTATATATATATATAATATAAATATATAATATAAATATATATATATATTATAATATTTATTATATATATATATATATATAATATATATATATATATTTAATTATATATAAATATATAATATATATATATATATTATATATATATATATCATAAACATAATACTAAAGTTATCCTGCTCAAGACGATTGTTTCTGTCAGTTAAACTTCATCAGATGAGCTCCAATTTCAAATAGATTTTCTAAAGGGGAAGTGGTATAATACAAGGCCAAATAAAAAATCTAAATGTAAAACCAAATCCGTCTAAAAGTAACAACTGTAAAAAAGAAGACTATCTTAGCTTTTGATGAATTTAAGGTTGTTTCCTATATATAGTACCATTTCTTTTGAGGTTCAATTATCATGGTCTTAATTTGAAGGTGATCATGCGAGTGAGGTGGTCTTTAGGTGCATTTTCATCTAAACACATTAGTTAACGATAATTGTTATCTAAATAGTTGAACGTTCACAATCTTACCCTGGCGTCTAGCAGTCTTTCAAAATCTGGAACTATGTAATAGTATATTCCTTCCCCGGCATTCTCAAGCGTTACTCCCCGGAAGAACAGAATAAGTAGGACAATGTATGGAAATATAGCTGTGAAGTACACGACCTGTAGATGGAGATAAAAAGTCCTGATAAAACATTTCTTACTGTAGCTTTTTTAGGGCTACATATATAAAGTGTATTTGACACATGTATATTGAAATTAGTTATGTTACACTCATACGCTTTGTATTTTGTGTTTTAGTCAAAGTAATGAACATATGTGTACATAGTCGTTTCAGTTTCAGAAAATTTTGCCAAAATATTGAAATATTCAGTAAAAATATTGAACGTGTCAAATACTAATGACACAAACCAGTGATATAAATGTATTAATGTTCTTCCAATTTTATATTTTCGGCAAGGATATAAAACAAATATCTAAGGATTGAAATGTTGAATCCAACGTGGATATCTGTAGAATTTAGTTATAGATAAGTTTAAGGACTGAAATGTTTAATCCAAAGTGGATATTTGTAGAATTTAGTTATAGATACATTTAATGACTGAAATGGTAAATCCAAAATTGATATCTGTAGACTTTAGTTATAGATAAGCTTAAGGATTGAAATGTTAAATCTAAAGTGGATATCTGTAGTCTTTAGTTATAGATAAGCTTAAGGATTGAAATGTTAAATCCAAAGTGGATATTTGTAGAATTCAGTTATAGATACGTTTAAGGACTGAAATGGTAAATCCAAAATGGATATCTGTAGACATTAGTTATAGATCAGCTTACGGATTGAAATTTTAAATCCAAAGTGGATATCTGTAGTCTTTAGTTATAGATAAGCTTAAGGATTGAAATGTTAATTCAGAAGTAGATATCTGTAGACTTTAATTATAGATAAGCTTAAAGATTGAAATGTTAAATCCAAAGTGGATATTTGTAGAATTTAGTTATAGATAAGCTTAAGGACTGAAATGGTAAAACCAAAATGGATATCTGTAGACATTAGTTATAGATCAGCTTACGGATTGAAATTTTAAATCCAAAGTGGATATCTGTAGTCTTTAGTTATAGATAAGCTTAAGGATTGAAATGTTAAATCCAAAGTGGATATCTGTAGACTTTAGTTATAGATAAGCTTAAAGATTGAAATGTTAAACCCAAAGTGGATATCTGTAGTCTTTAGTTATAGATAAGCTTAAGGATTGAAATGTTAAATCCAAAGTGGATATCTGTAGTCTTTAGTTATAGATAAGCTTAAGGATTGAAATGTTAAATCCAAAGTGGATATCTGTAGTCTTTAGTTATAGATAAGCTTAAGGATTGAAATGTTAAATCCAAAGTGGATATCTGTAGAATTTAGTTATAGATAAGCTTAAGGGTTGCAATGTTAAATCCAAAGTGGATATCTATAGACCTTAATTATAGATAAGCTTACCTTTCCGGTGGATATCTGTAGGCTATAATTACAGATAAGCTTATCTTTCTGGTGGATATCTGTAGACTTTAATTATATAATTATAGATAAGCTTACCTTTCCAGTGTGTATATGTAGACTATAATTATAGATAAGCATTACCTTTCCAGTGGATATCTGTAGACTTTAAATATAGATAAGCTTACCTTTCCAGTGGATATCTATAGACTATAAATATAGATAAGCTTACCTTTCCGGTGGATATCTGTAGACTTTAAATATAGATAAGCTTACCTTTCCGGTGGTTATCTGTAGACTTTAAATATAGATAAGCTTACCTTTCCGGTGGATATCTGTAGACTTTAATTATAAAGAAGCTTACCTTTCCGGTGGATATCTGTAGACTATTATTACAGATAAGCTTATCTTTCTGGTGGATATCTGTAGACTTTAATTATATAATTATAGATAAGCTTACCTTTCCAGTGTATATATGTAGACTATAATTATAGATAAGCATTACCTTTCCAGTGGATATCTGTAGACTATAGTTACAGATAAGCTTACCTTTCTGGTGGATATCTGTAGACTTTAATTATATAATTATAGATAAGCTTACTTTTCCGGTGGATTTGATTCCTTTTATGAGACAGAAAAAGCAGACTATCCATGCCAACATAAGACACAATACCATCTGCCACTTTGGCTGACCAAAATCTTCTATACCACTGCTCATTTCAATTGCTACTTTGCTGAAAGATGAGTTAATATACTTCGCTTGTTAACCATGTACAATGGACAAGACAAATGGTTATGATAAAATGTTGTGATATGATATATAGTAATCCCTAGTGCGACATCATTGTTTGTCGTGTGTATTTTATCTATTTATATACTTCTATTTATATATTTATAAATTAATTTGCCTGTCAATTTATTAATTCATTAATCTATTAATTATAATCTATTAATTAATTAATTTTATTAGTCATTAAATACAAAGCAATATAAAATTATATCAGAACGGCTGCTCACTTCCAATACTCCTCTGCAGGGGACACTCGCTGACGTCCAGTGTAATTTTTGAAGACTGAAGTGTTCCACAGGCCTTGGAAGGTTTCACCTTTGTAACAGGTTCCGTTAAGTTTCCTGTCGTTTCCCTCGCATGTCACCATAGGAAGACGAAGACTGCAATCTATAAATCGAGAGGGAAACATACGTAAATCAACATAATGAAAATAAGTTAATTAAAAACACAGGCTGCTGTATCACTTTTGCTTTCATTTGTGCGCGCGCAGGTTCGAGTTCCGCTGGAACCTATGTTGATTTTTATGAGAAAGTTTGCCAGTTTACATCGGAATGCCGGTGGTCTGTTCCTGGGTACATTATATCCGGGTTCTCTCCTGCACCATCAACAACTGGCCTCCACTATATTAATGACAATATTTTGAGTATGACGTATGTAATGTGATGGAAATCTAAAATGAGAGTCGATCTGTCCAGTTGAATTCTAACTGCATCGCATTAATCACATAGCAAAATGAATTGTAATTTGAAGAAGCCTTACCATTAGTATTCCAGGTATTGGAACAGTCTTCCCATGGTAACTTGCTGGTGAAGGAAGCAAACATGTAGTAATACGACCAGGCCAGAATCATATTGTAATACAGTGACGTCAGAGCTGATACAGCAACCATAGATATACCGACACCTGGAACGACCACAATACGTATCAATGACATAAGTCATAAATAGTGAATTATGTTACATAAGCATAAATATTCATATATTGATTATAGTTTAGTTACAAGTTTCTAGTATTACAGGTCATTTTTTTTAATTTTTTTTTTTTTGTATTCATGACATTCCTGAATTGTTCTCGTTTATGTCGCCATGGGCATAAACACACAAATAGTTAAAAAAAAAAAACAATGTAGATCGATAGCGTATAGTTCATGTCATTTTCAAAATTAACTACTTTGCAACCGTTAAGAGTAATTTCTGGAAATGTTAAATATCTCTTCGTATTCCCGAAACTGTTAGATCACAACACATTCCTATATTTGGGCCTCCTTGCCAAGTGGTAAGAGCGTCGCACTTCAAACTTATTAAGTTTGGAGCATACCGTAAAACTATTAAGACCTCCTAACAGACCGACTCAGATTGCTCCAGTTAGCCAGGTGCTCTCTAAAGTGAGGGTTTGGAGGCATTATATATTTATCAAGAAATTTTCAAGATACTGAATATCTAAGATCTTTAGGTGAGATTTTATTGTATCTAATTATTTACAGTTCCAATGATAACCAATGTGAAATGAAGTAGAAATATTTACTGTTGTAAATTTTAGCTATCTACGTTTATCGAACTATTCGTGCAACATGGTTCCATTAATCAAATTGTTTATTATTCAAACTATAAACATAATAGTTCGTAGAAATAAAACTAGGTAGGAATAACCCCAGCACCCACTAACGCCAACGTCAGAACCAAACAGACAGATTTATACAAGCCGATTTAACTATAATTGTCTTAATCGTTATAAAATAAATCAATTTTAAACTTTTATAAAACAGATTATATTTTTGAAGATTTATCACCTTTGAAAAGCGGTGCAAACTTCCAGCATGTCATTGGTCCACTGCTACAGAATTGTCCCAAACAGGCTTCCATAAAGAAAAGAGGAACTCCGATAATCACCATCATAATTATAAACGGAATAAGAAATGCTCCCCCTCCATTTCTATAACAAAGATATGGAAACCTCCATACGTTACCGAGCCCGACTGCGTAACCTAGCAACGACAGCAAAAAGTCGAAACGGCCTGTCCAGTTTCCTCTTTCTTCGTTTTCATCCACTCCAAATATTTGTTTACGACTATCTGTTGTTTCTTCCGTTTCCATGGTACCCTTATGATCAAAATAAGTTTTAGAATACTTGAAACTTTGCGGAAGTAACTTTACAAAACAATTATATAAGTTAAACTACAAACATAATAGTGACATGTTAAAGGGGCATTTACTGTGTTTGCCAAAAAAATTATTTCGATTGCACCTTTTTTAATTTTTACTACTTGTACTTGATGTTCAAATAAAAGTACTATAAACAGACATAAAAACAGACATAGTAAAAGGGGGGAGATTTTGAAAAAAAACCAGTTACCCCTTTAAGCAGGATTAGAGTTTTGAAGACAGAGTTTCCATGCAAATCAAAACCATACTCATATAGAATTCATATCCACGTCGGTTTCGTTGATCTAATTGCAATGCTCTGATACAGTTTTGATGAAGCGGTTTCTTAATTAGTAAATATACTCTTTGAATTAATGTAAGGAACATTCAATGATTGACACACATTCTAATATTCACACTGTATTTTGAACAAATTTCACAGTTTTTGGATAAAACAATAGTAATGACATGAAAGTAGTTTGCGGTTTTAGTATGGATTACATAAATACCGTGAAAAGTAACCACACTGTAAAAGTACATCAATTAAAGAATTTGTCGGCTAATACTTCCGTGTATTATACATACCCGAGAGGAAGCCACGGATTTTCCATTTTGGGTTTTGTAAACACCCGGATCTAGTGATGTTGTAATGTTTTCCGGGAAGGTGCTATCTGAAGTCCGTGACGTCACATCAGAGATGTTGTCATCTTTCTGTGCCTGTGAAAGATTGAAGTAATTTTCAATTTGGCATAGGCCTACATGTACATAGTAATGTATTTTAGGGTTATATAC
This sequence comes from Atrina japonica, assembly GCA_030159075.1. Classification (NCBI taxonomy): domain Eukaryota; kingdom Metazoa; phylum Mollusca; class Bivalvia; order Pterioida; family Pinnidae; genus Atrina; species Atrina japonica. The sequence goes on along the minus strand of BROG01000396.1, from coordinate 569,073 downwards.
TACCATTTCAATCGAAAATTTGGGCCATATTGTTTGGTCCGACCGTTCACAACATTGTTGAGTGAACTAGAAACATGGCGCTGTGCTTGACGTTGACGACAGATGAAGGGAAACGGATGATAGGGGTTGGTAGGAAACCACATATGTCAATAGATCTATGATTTTCCAATCTAAAGCTTGGAACTCTTCCATTTATTTGTCTTCCTAGATCAAGTCAAGAAAATACAATTCTTTTCCTTTCATTTTTTTTGGGGGTCAGGTGGCCGAGGTCGGGGGGGGGGGGCTTGATGAAGATGTTGATAAAATGTATTTTGCTATATTCCTTCTGTGTTTTGATTTATTCACCCTTTTCTCGCTCAATCAATAAATACTCGAATAAATTCGTAAATAACTTGTGAATCCGATATATAATGGTCGTCTTAAACCTGTGTGTTTTAGTGGGTGTATGCTTTTGTATTCTGATGTCAATAAAATTGTTTACAAAAATTATAGCAGTTGTTATTATTATTCATATATCATTTAAAATCACACGGAATTTTATGGTAACTCATTTTAAATTCTGCGTGGAGTAATTTTGCGACATCTTTGTTTTCTATATACCCACGTGTGGAATTCTTGTATTACATTCTATTACAAGGGGAAATTATCAGAGCGTGACCTTACCTTAGTCATAATAAGTCTATATATTGATTACATTCATTTTACCCGGATTGGCCCTAGTTCCTTCGCGTTATGCCTATTTATCCGTGGCATCGATAAGTACTACATTTATACACAAGCAATCAATGTTCTTCCCGAAAATAAAATTGCTACATCAAAAATTAATTTTATTGATAATTTTTTTCTGTTTAAGACATTCACACAGACGCTGCTAAAAATAAAATGTTTAAATACGAAATGTTTATACGGTACAATACCTGTATTGTACGAGTAGTAATATTACCCAGACAAGTTAAATGACTTGAATCACTTACATATTAAAACTATTTTCTCAGTGATATATACAACATATATCATTTAAGTGATTAAGCCACTCAAACAGGAAGAGATGTGATTATATTTGATAATAATAACGTCTACTTACTCTTCCTCTACGGCCAGTCATGACGATCAGCTGATTGACTTCAGGTTTCAATAGTTATTTTTTTTCTGCTATTTTTTGGTATCATATATCCACCTTCGACATCGTAATATGAAAAACAGACAACTCATTACCCGATAAAAAAGAAATTGATATATTCATTCATCTACACATGTTTAGGGTTTATACCTCTGCTACCTGTAATCACGTGGGCAAATTCAAATTGTATTGACAAAATGTATGTTTAAAAATATCACACAGCGTGTTTGGGCCGCATGGGTGATCAAGCAAGACGGCTTATGGTTAGATAATATCGCGATAACGAGACCTTCAACTTGTATTCATTTACAGAAAATGAGCGAACAGACAAAATGAATAAATCAGCGGAATTATTATTTGAATAATTATTGAAACGATCATTCATTTAATAAATAAACAAAAATACATTTCTATGATTAGAACATATATAAATAAAAGCGTTGTATTAATCTAGATCTATTTCATCCCATCGTCTTTTGTGACGCGTAAAAAATGGTGGCAACCATATAACTGGAAAAAATGTTGAATGTGGCGTAAAAACCATTCAAAATAAGAAAAAAAGAAAAGAAAATGCGATGCGCTTGAAGTCTGCTATAAATATTCAGGCCTTGTAGTCGGTGTCCGAATCGATATCAGTAGGGTTTTGAATTTACCGGGTGAATAGTAATCGGGTTTCTACCCGGTCATTACACGACTATGGTAGACAAGTGGTCATCATTCCGGCTATATAGTAACTGGGTCTCTACCCGGTCATTCCAAGACATTGGTAGACCAATGATCTTCATCCCGGCTATATATAGTAACTGAGTTTTCAATTCAGTCATTACAGTACATTGGTAGACCAGTGATCTTCACCCCGGGTACATAGACTAGTAATTGGGTTGTCTATCCTGTCATTACACGACTATGGTAGATAAGTGATCTTCATTCCGGGTACATAGTAACTGGGTTTTCTACCCGGTCATTACACGACTATGTTAGACCAGTGATGTTCATCCCTGGTATTTAGTGACGGGGTTTTCCCCTAACGATCATCATTCCAATGAAACAAATGTTGAGTGTGGCACAAAATAAGGGTAAACAAAACAAAACAAATATTTTTCATTGTATTTGAGTCAAATCTGTAACTACAGCATAAACACAATGAGGTTATTTATCAAATATGTCCCTAGTCTTCGAAATATCACGAGGGGTAATTAACATATTGCAATATCTCTGATAAATGGACAGCCATTGATTCAACTTGTATGAGTTATTTCTCTTTGTTCATGAACAAACTGCTACAAGATTGCTATCATCTATCACTAGTATTCAAGCTTCAGACGCGTGAATATAAGGACTAAGTCATACATTTTTCATTAAAAAATCCTTTAAGATATGCATAAATATTTATTTGCTGACAATTAACAACTCATACTTAAATAGTTAAACGTTGTTAAGTATAATGAAGACACACTAATGGATAGTGGGAACTCGAGACTCATAAAATACGACATATCATATATAACAAGGGACTTTACAATGTCAGCGACCCTGTTAGCATGTCATGTTAGAACTAATGGTGAATTTTTCCGGGCATCAAGTATTTTAAACATATTTATCAACAGAAAACTATGGAAACCTTCAATCAGCTTCTACATCATTAACCGCGAAAGTGGATAACGTTCTGTTTCATCGTGTTTGTACTATCGTTGGGTTTTCTAGTAATCTATTTAACATATGTTTATAAATAAAATCATTGAAAAACTTCTTAATCAAAATCAATAATTAAAGATGGACATGGGAATTCGATTCTAATTATATCATTCGGTGAAGTATTTTACCTATGAACAGTCCTACCTTCATTTTAATACATAGATATATTTTTCTTTTTACTGTGTAGACTTTACTATACTTCATAGCTTCAGAAAGACCGAGAAACGAAATATATACAGTTGAACACACTTATAATGAACACTGTTACATTGAAACCCCGTTTTATGTGAAATAATTTTGATTCCTGACCAAATTTCCACATTTTCACTATAACCCGGTTATTTTGAAACCCTGATTTTGAAAGAAAATCCCCACCCTTCCAATTCAGTTCATACGGGTTTGATTGTATGATATTTTACTGTATCTGATTAACGTTTTAATGTTCATTTTCTCCCTTTGACATCTAATACACATGTCATACACCAGTTAACCAGGAAACTGTAACTTACTACATATCAGATGTTGATACATCGTGTCTTTTGGGCAAACAATGTCATTGATAGCTATTATCAGGTGACTTGGGCAAAACAAACCAAAGCTGCATCAGAGTTTGTGTAATATAAACGTGATAATATTCAAGTATAGAACGGTTACACCTTCCTCGGGTGAAACCTGTGACCTATGACCTCTAAGCGATTAATTCTAGTGCCTCATCACAACCAATACAAGATCCATATATTGTTTCAAGAACTGCTACGTTCACGTTTCCCGTCATGGTGAACGTAAACGAGGTAAAAATCATTTTGATTTTCTTCCAAATCCAAATTTTGATTACCCATTGCTTGTATTTCCAACAGGATGATATTGACAAAACGGAAAACACAGTGCATAAATTGGAGTCAAAATTAAGACGATTTGGAGATGAAATTCTGGGGATCACGAATATTGAAAAGATTTATGATGACGGAGGTAAGACGAAAGCTGATGCATTTAATGCAACGAAGTACCTCAATGATATAGTCAATCGGATAGGCTCACGGTTAAATGAATCGGAAAGTATCTTAAGGACAAATAAGGAATTCATGGAAAAATATCGAAACAAAAGAAACTCCACCAGTCCTTGTCCGGCCTGTTGCACTGCATATGAAGACAAACTCAGAAGCGATGTACGATTCGGGCAGAGGAATTATCCTGAAAGTTGCTGTGGAAATAATCAGGTCCAGAATCAAGCTATACTTTGGAATGAATCTTCCATTTTATTTAGTCAAAATTTACAACAGTCGCCATTTCTTCTGTGGCAATATTTTGGTGATATCAATGGGAATTATATCCAGTACCCGACAGACTCAAAAATGTGCAAAGGAAATGTTTCACTGGACGCCAGATTTCAGTAAGTTTAGAATAGATGTCATTATTTCATTATTAGTATATCTACATTTTCCAGTGGTTTTAAAATTGTTCTCTTACACAATGTCATTTACATGTGTAGTTAGATTTTTGTTTTATGATTTTCTAGCATAAGGTGTTTCTGATGAATCAAAAAGTATCATCCATTGCCGAATTAAAACGGAAGGGACTATTGATGTCTAGGACGTTTTGTGTTTTCCTTTCATTAAATATGTAAATCCCATGCAAAAAATTATACGTTTCACTTTGTATGGCATGCTAACATAAGACGCTGACTCCTTCCGGACACCTTGTTTCCTCCAGTCAGGGATTCCCATTTGATGAGGCCATTTGTAATGAACTTGGGGTTTCTATTATTCATTGGCATGTCTTCATTCTTACTTTGCACAATTGAAGAGAAATGTCGACAGTCCGTGAACGCCCGTTGAACCATGATTTATTTCAGAGATTGGTACGTGTACACAGCCTCACCTAAAAAGAAAAATGTCGTGGTCATCATTGATGCCAGTGGGTCCATGTCAATGGCAATAGGATTTCCTGATGACCCAAACACGCCCACTAGACGGGACATTGCTAAGGAAGCTGCAAAAACAGTGTTAGACACCTTAAGTCCTACAGATTATGTAAGTTCAATTTAACTAATAGCAATAATGATGAAAAATAATAATGATCGTTGTTGTGGTAATTATAATAATTGATAAGAAGAAGAAGAAGAAAAAGATTATGACGACGACGGTAATGATGACGACGATTATGATGACTACGGTGATGATGACGACGATGATGATGATGATGACGACGACGACGACGATGATGATAAAAACAGAAGAATAAGAATAAATAATATTATGTTATATAATGATATAGATGAATACATCTACAATATAGATAACAATAGACCAAACTTTTATAATTTATCAAGTTGCTCAGGAGTGGTATACGTTAAATTTCCCATTTAAGTAGATTAATACAGACTGATATTTCTAAAACGTAAATTTTCATTACACAAGAGGATTATAAATTATATTTTATTCTTTTTCAAACATCAGTGTTTTTCTGTGGTCATCAAATATATAACTTAAATGCGTTGATTAATTTCAATGAACAACTTTATTTCAAATCAATAATTTGGCCTTTCTAAAAAGTATCAAAGTAAGTCGAAAGACACTTTCCTTAGCTGGTTCCTGCCAGACACCTGCTCCCATCCCGTTTAGGATTCGCCATTGTTCTTTATGTTGAGACCATTTGTATATCTAATGGACTTTGGAGTCTCGATTATCCATTGGAAATTCTTCATCTTTACTTAGCGAAACTCGTACTCTCACCTTTTGAAACACTGTTAAGTAAGTACCGAGAGTTTTAGGAATATGTTGTTAATTGATTGTGGGTGTAGGAACTTGTTTCTCAGTTACCTGAATTGTTTACAGATAAAGTCATTGAGAAAGATGAATTAACATCATATACACTGTGGTCCTATAGTTAAGATATTGGATAAAAAAGCTTTTATATCCATTAAAGGACTTGTTGATTTAAAGGATACATTAATCTTAAGGTAATTTTCCTAAGCTTTAACATCTTCCGTCTTGTTTATGCGAGATGTCAACAAAATGTCAACTATGGGAAACAAATACCGTATCAATTTTGTCTGTTATTAGTACCTGGTATTGCGGTACCAGCTGTTCATCTTATACTAAAGTAATATTTGGCACTGTTAACATCATTTAAATTCAAAAATGTTTTCTAAAGCTAAGATAGTCATTTTTTACAGTGGTTACTTTTAGACGGATTTCGGCTATACTTTTAGAGATATTATTTGGCCTTGTATAATACCACTTTCTCTTTAGAAAATACACATAACTTTTAAATTGGAGCTCAACTGATGAAGTCTAATTGACAGAAACGATATCGTCTTGAGCATTATAACTTTGGTAGTATGTTTATAATATTGCTAACAGAATTTTCCAAAAAGGTTTAATCAGTTATTTCTTTTCGAGAGTTGTTCGCGTTTGTAACTTTATAGAACTATTTTGGAGTGTTGTAGAAACATTGTCAAAGTTAGTAAAACATTCTAAAATCCAGGTATGAACACGCATTTACCTATTTCTAAAAAAAAATACATTTTCATATTTACATAAGGACTTTGCCGTACATTTTATCTTGAAGGCGGGAATTGTTGCATTCAACGACTCTACACGGTCATCAAAATGTACAAATAGAGAACCAAACCAGAATGGTTCACTAACCACTGGTCACGATAAATTCATGGTTATACAAGCCACAAAGAGTAACAAAAAGACACTCAGGAAGTTTATCAACAGTATCTCCTCCACTGGTAAGTATTGCTTTTTATTATATGTACAGTGTATATGTAATCATACAGATATAATACAGAGTTCAGTACACCCGTGTAATACACAACACTGTATTGCAGTGCAGTTGGATACAGAGATCCCGCTGGAGCTACTTTTCTAAATGGAATTTAAGTCATCCAAAATGTTTGATGACGTCGTTAGAAGAGGAATGCATTTTAAATTTGTGTACACAACTGAGTAAATAAGGGGGCATATAATAAATACAAAACCACACACATGATTATATCCGTATAAGCAGACTGCACTTGATCTTTCGGCGAAAGGATTCCTTCTGATTCAATTATCTCATGCAGTCTGCTTATACGGATAGAAACATGTATGTGGTTTGTATTTATTATATGCCCTCTTATTTATTCTTTTTACAAATTTTCAAGTTACATATATTTATATAGTTTATATAAGTTTATAAGTTTATATAAGTGAGGCTTCGTTTGGATTTGATTGTGGTATGGGGTTTGAGTAGTAAAGAAGGTATGCTTACTCATCCCTGTCTGTGATTTGAACGGTTGAGAGGGGATGCATACTCATCCCTGTCCGGGGTTCAAGTGGTTGAGAGGGGAAGTTTACTCATCCCTGTCAGGGATTTGAGTGGTTGAGAGGGGATGCATACTCATCCCTGTCAGGGGTTTGAGTGGTTGGGAGGGGATGCATACTCATCCCTGTCAGGGATTTGAGTGGTTGGGAGGGGATGCATACTCATCCCTGTCAGGGGTTTGAGTGGTTGAGAGGGGATGCATACTCATCCCTGTCAGGGGTTTGAGTGGTTGAGAGGGGATGCATACTCATCCCTGTCCGGGGTTCAAGTGGTTGAGAGGGGAAGTTTACTCATCCCTGTCAGGGATTTGAGTGGTTGAGAGGGGATGCATACTCATCCCTGTCAGGGGTTTGAGTGGTTGGGAGGGGATGCATACTCATCCCTGTCAGGGATTTGAGTGGTTGAGAGGGGATGCATACTCATCCCTGTCAGGGGTTTGAGTGGTTGAGAGGGGATGCATACTCATCCCTGTCAGGGGTTTGAGTGGTTGAGAGGGGATGCATACTCATCCCTGTCAGGGGTTTGAGTGGTTGAGAGGGGAAGCATACTTATCCATGCCACTTTATCCCACCTTTATTTATTCAAGATATCTGCGTTTCCCAATATTAACCATACATGTATACTGCCCTCTGGCCTTTCTATAGGGTAGCACTGAAGTATCTGTAATAATTATGTTACGACAGAAAGGAATCAAGATACCCATAATTTCGTTTACTTTTGTATAAAACTAAATCTTACTTCACTTGTACACCATATACAAATTTTTAAAATCATTTCTCCGAGGAACCTGATCCCAGCTCAGTGTTTCAACGAAGGAGTGTGTTAGTGCGCTATTCACATTATTTATCTCACTGACGTCACAATTAGACTGGCCACATCACTCCTATACTGTGTTGTGTATAATTTATATGTACAAGTAAACCTCGCTATACTGTCACTATTTGTTTAGCCCAAATTTGGCATTATGAAAGGGTTTGGCGATAGGTTTAGGGAAACCTAAAATGAAATAATAGGGAAAAGTGGACTTTCAAATATTTTGGCGTTAACCCTTTCAACCCTACAGCCATAATAGACTGATCTAAATGATTGAACAGAGAACACCTTCTACATATTTAGGGGTGGAAGGGTTAAGCGGAGTGGCTAATGAAACGGAGGCATTATAAAGAGGTTTTACTGTAGTTAATTTTCTCCCTAGGATCAACATATTATGGAATTGCATTTCAAAAGGCATTTGAGCTTCTGAACCAGTCAAAGGACTACAATCCTGTAAGCTTATAGATTTCAGTATGATATCGTTAGATATATTCAAAATTAAAAGTTAAAGATTTATTTTGTTAATCGTAATCATTTTCTGATAAACATCAATCGAAAGGTTATTTAATGATTTTATCAAATTCACTTATCGTCTGCAGAGGAAAAGTAAAAATATGATTTAAAAGACAAATTTTACATTTTTAAAAAGCAGCCATTGTATTCAGTTACTTGCAAGTGACTTGTATATAATATTACAACACTTAGATTGCATTGCAATAATTTTGTAAAGATTATAAACTTGCACAAGGATGACCTTCGAATATATGCTAATAAACCCTATTTTCTTCCCGTTACAGAAACAGTTCGAGGACTCCCTCAATATGATACTGTTTCTGACTGATGGGGCACCGAATGAAAAGCCTAAATCACTTATATTAGAAGAGATAGCCAAGGGACAGAAGTCGATGGTAATTAAGAGAGATAATAGGACTGTATAATAATGGGATATTGTCGCCTTACTTTTCTTGCAAACGGTTTAGTCCCGTTTTAAATTAGCCATGACACATTACAATTGCATTTAAAAAATAACTACATTTACAGGCCTACGTGTGTTAAATTCCACAGTTTTTATCAGTGATTAAATATGATTGTACTTTAGTGCGAATACCTGTACATGTATACTTTCTGCGCGATTACATTGAAGTTTTTAAACAATTTTGTGTGTTATGAAAAATTAAATATATAATAGATACTCTCTCGCTCTTATTATCAAAAGAAGATGTTTTTACCATTTTGATTTCGCCTACAGATGATGAGGCCGAAGAAGCAAAAAAATAAAATGGGGGCGAATATTTCCTGTATAGAGTATTTCCTCTTTATTTGAATTTTCTCTATCATTAATGATGCATAAATATATGTTTCTATGTTTTGTATTGTCTTAGCATGCAATATATGCATATATGTACGTGGAATATGGTTTGATGTCTTTCTTGATGCTATGTTGCTTGCCTTCTAAACACCAATATACAATGTAATTTGTACTTTCATTTACATTTTCCATTTGCAGAACAATTCAGTTTACATATTTGTGTACGGATTTGGGCGGGAAATTAACGGATCCGGAAGTAACACTGACAAAGCATTTCTAATTAAACTTGCTGATCAAAACAATCTTAAGTTACTGAATGTGTTTGGTCCAACAAATGAACTACAGTGGCCTGTAAGTTTAATGTAATTATGGTACATATAACAGATGCAAAAAATTAAAAATTTGACAAATTTTGATTCAGGTTTATTTTTTAAAACAATCGATTCTTTTAATGATATTCAATTATTTAATGTCTTTTTGTGTGACAATGCAGAAATAAAACTTTTCTTTTTGTTTGGTAAATAAATGTATGTGTCTACATACACATAAAAGGTGTTTATCAAATTATTGTGTTCTAGATACTCTCAAATATGGCAGATAACAGCAAACCTTCGGGACCCGCTGGAAATTATTTTTTCATATCGGACTCGGGTGCACACAAACTAAAGGATACAATGGGAAAGTATTACGCACAGTTCCCAATGTCTAAACACAGAGAACCCAGAATAAGTCTGCCGTATACACATTCCAGTGTTGGTACGGTATAACTGTAGTTGTTTTTACGTTTTGTTATTCTAAAACTTCCTACTTTTCAAGATTTAGTTTATATTTAAATTTGGAAATAACGATCACATTCATCTTAAACGTATGTTATCAACTTTGCTTGATAAGCTGAAAGAATATTTGAGATAGAATTGAGAAATACATGTGTACAGAAACTGTATTTGTAATTTGTCGTGGATGTAAAGTAAATGTATATAAATATAGATATTCGCTACAAGTGTTTTCGATTCTTAATATGCAGTTTTCGTTACATACATTATCTTCACATAAAACCTTTCTTCGAGAAAACACCCGGTACTATGGCATATATATATACTTTCTACTTTTTGTTTGTTAATAGGTCAAGTCGTTACTTTGGGATTACCCACTGTAGATGCATCCGGGGACTTCTTTGGAGTGGTTTCATTGGACATATCTGTAGGACTGACATTTTATGACGTACAACACTTTAGTTACGGGAAATTTAGTTATGCATTCCTTGTTGGAGATTCCGGTCAGTTGTATGAAGTATAATTTTACTTATCTAACATAAACATAAAATAAATGATACAGACAAAAATAAAAAAAAACAATAACATCAACAACTGTAATTATTATTATTATTTTATTATTATTATTATTTTTTTTATTATTATTATTATTATTATTATTATTATTATTATTATTATTATTATTATTATAAAATCATCATCGCTTGGAACATCATCACTAAATGATCATGATTCTTGACAATGTGAAAATCTCTGTGATATGCATGGAGTGAATAGTGACTTTATTGACTTGACTATGGTTTGGTTGTAATATGTTATAAGATTGGTTTTTAGTTTTGGTTTGACTTTTCATCATTTCGGGTTTGACAACACAATGCCCTAATATAGAAACTATTTTTTTTTTCATTATTTGTTGTAGGTAAAGTATTGATACACCCAGACTTACCGGAACCGTTTCAACTTGAGCAACAACCAACGTTCTATAGGGTTGATCAGATAGAGCCCGATCTTAGCCCTGAGGCTGTAAGGAATATCACTAATGGTATACCAGGGGAGGAAACTCTGATGGTAAGTTCGACAAATAAAATGGAATGTATTAAGGAAGGTAAATGCAAAATCGGTATTCAATTGTTTTTTCATAAATGCTTACCAAAATATACTTTCCACGCTAATGATCAATTTAAAATAAAATATCATAATCAGCTTTCAATAATTAAAAAAATATACAAGGGATTTTCCGAATCGATTTTAGAAAGACTTTCGTATGAATGTATCGATACCAGCATAAAGTAATTAGTTCATTTCGTCATGTTACATATGACATACAATATCTCATGTAATTGGCTCATTTGACTGTTGGATAACAAACGTGTCATGAAAGCAGATGGCGCTGCGATCGTTACAATTGTTCACAGCATTCACTGGATCATATCTGAAATATACATATTGATGTTATTTACTTGTTTACAATTACACTTGACCGTTTTGAAAAATGGAATAATTGTGTATTAAGAAAATTAATGCAGTGTATAACTGACTCTTGGATATTTTTTTTATCAGAAATCACTATTCAACCCCAGACGAAAAAGTCGTCAAACAAAACAAGCAACTTATCTGTACCAACCTGTCCCAGGTTTTGAAGGAACATACAGTATTGTGATGGTGATATTTGACGAGGATTTAAAAGTTGCTCGTATCAAGGTAAACATGTAATGGTAGATCTTGTTTCAGTGTTTTATGATTATAAAATTTATAACAATGGTGATAATGTTTATGTAAATGATGATGATGATGTTGATGATGATGATGATGATGGTGATGATGATGATGATGGTGGTGGTGGTGGTGATTATGATGATGCCATTTTATACCTAGTTCTATGTAGCTATCTTGTATTAAGTATTAATATATGCACGCATGTATGTATGCATGCATGTATGGATGGATGGATGGATGGATGGATATGTAGATATAATATATTTTCATACTTTTACCATCATCAATTTACAGACAAACAGTTCTTCCAGATTCACTAAGTTTTTATACCATCGTCTTGACCACCTTGGAAATGATTCTTTTGGTGATTACAACGTTTGTTCCAGAGACAATATGTTAGTTCTACCAGAAAATACCACTATCAAGGTCTGTGAAGCTTGTAAGCTACATGTTGCTAATGTAAACAATTTTATATACGTGATGCGGGAATTTCATGTTGTATTGCATGTGAAACGGATGCATTAGTTTGGTACTTTGTTTGACACACTGTCAACAAACGTCATGTTAATTCGGTTTGGTTAGGTTATATTTACTTGCCGGATTACAGTTTTAGTATACAAATGTATTTGTTTTTAAGTAACACGTGGATGCAGAAGTATTAACATAATCCTTTCCCTGTATTCCAATAAAATGTATGTGTTCAAAAATGGGTAACCAGTCCGTAGAATGAAATAGTGACAACAGGGCAGTTTAAAACAATTGTTTTTTATTTTTACAAATATAAAAACCAGCACTTAATATATAGTACACACATGTGTTTCGTTGAAATAAATTTAATTAATGTATTTCAAAAATCGAGAGAAAAAATCAGTTTTGTATGTAATAGTATTCTAAAATAGTCTTAACAAATTTCAATCCTAATTTTTCCTTCCAGTTTTCACCTGGTTCGTTTACAAACCCGGAAAAGCAATTAATGTTTGAGCAAAACAGTAGCTACAGTGAACTGTTGATGAACATGTATAATAACAGCAAGGACTTCACGAACCATACAGGTAAACTACATATACATATATATGGTCATATCTATTAACAAAAAAAAACATGACAAACAAGATGAAAAAAAAGCAAAACGAAATCAAACAAACATTTGGCATGAATTATATAAGTCGTCAACGTTTGTACTATAAGATATAGTAATATTAACAATAATATAATATAATATTTACTTTTTTTAATGTTAACAATGTTTATCAATCAATGAATGAAGTTGTTTGAATAAAAACCGGATTCGAAAATTGTCATTTTTTCTATTCTTATTTCTCTTTCATCGTGAGATGTTATGATTACCATTAAGTGATCAAGACTTATTTCAGCATTCCGATTTATAAGATATTTTAATATATTTTGCAAATGTTTCAAAAAGTATGTTGTGCACTTTCATATCTGAAAAAATATCTTATGAAACAACAACTGAATAGATAAACAAATAGACCAACAGGGTACATTATTACGTCGAAACAATGACAAAATGAAATACTTAATTATTTAAAAATGTGATATGAAGTGTGAAGTGATTAAATACGTCTTTTATTCCCAAAATTATACTCAAAACGAATAAAATTGAGGCGGTCAATATTTCATTTGGAACTTGATATTTCAAGTGAACAATATAAAAAATCTCAGATACCAAAGTATAAATCAATAGAATGTCCAGGACATAGATACAAATCCGATAAAAATGAACAAACACGGACCTCTGGAAACCGAGAGGTGGGATCATGTGCTATGAAGAAGTAAGCATCCCCTGTCGACCGGTAACACCCGCCGTGGGTCCACAGTAAAGTCCAATGAAATACGTGAGGATTGAATCCTCGTCTTAATTGGTACAGACGTCTCAACAACCGCCATATATGATATTCTTCCTACTGTTTGATGACTACAAATTTCTGTCGAACTGGTATAATTCAAACTAAATATGTAGACGGATTTCTCTATTGGTATGCTGGGATATGTTTAACCGCTTGTAATGGTCTGGTGGTAGAGCATTCGACCAACAAGCTGAAAAATATGGGTTAGATTTCCGTTACCAGGATATAACCAATATTTTTAAAAATGGTGGTGACTCTTTCTTCTGCAACCACTCGCCATATGAAGTCAAAGGTTTAAAAGCGAGGTCATGTGCCACGGAAGGGGTTACAGGTAAAAACAAACCCTCACTGCATTTGATTCAGCCCATAGCATATGTCAAAATGTCTGGCACTTCACCTGGAGCAGGGAACATATCCTTACAATAGCAATTTTTGGGAGGTATGTAAAACAGAAAAAAAATACATGTAACATAGGACAGTGCAATGACGTCATTACTATCATATTTTTTGTTGTTGTTGTTTTATGTATACAGGCATAACTGACCCTGCTTTCAGTGACGTGTTACTGACGTACAGACTTGATCCCTACTGGATGAAACAACATGACGTCATTTGGAGGTATAATATGAATTCGTTATTAAAAAAATAATAACATTGATCAATGTCCGGTTGTTGTAATTGCGGATTTGGTTAAATTGTAAATTTATTTTCCATTTTACGATCTACTCGAGCCGGCCTGGCTCAGTCGGTAGCGCGCTCGACTCTTGGTCGTGAGTTCGAGTACAGTCGGCGGCAGGTCGGTTTGCTGTCCTTCGCACTGAGACAGTAAAAACCGAGGCCCCGAGTCACAGTAGGTGTTGGCACGTTAAAGATCCCTCACTGCTCAATGACCGAAAGTGCCGAGCATAGGCCAAAATTTAAAGCCCTTCACCGGCGTTTGGTGACGTCTCCATATGAGTGAAAGATTCTTGAGTGGGACGTTAAACAACAATAAACAAACAAACAAACGATCTAGTCATAAGCTTATTTATATGCCTGTATACCGGCATTCAGTCAATCTCCCTTTCACAGATTATAGGTATTTAGGACAGATAATCGACTATTATCAGCTTTTTACTTATTCAGTAAATATTTGTCTTTTAAAAAACAAAATATTTGCTTTAAAAAATCATGTTTAGAATTATGTCATTAAACGCAGGTGATATGTCGCAAAAATAAACTAATCAAAGGAAGAATGCAGCAGAATATACCTGGCAAAATCTTTTTCACTAATTTTACTCAATGCATCGTTCATTCCACTAGTTATTTATACGCAATTAAACAAACAAACAAACAAATAAAAACATTCCAGATACATTTATGATGTTGTTTTCCATTCTAAAGAATTTCAACAACAAAAAATCTTTCAAATGATATTAAAGAATTGACAATATACCATTTTGAATAAAGAAAAAAATTCAATTTGTCTGTTCTAATTGATTTATTAAACAGATATCTAGGAACAGAGAATGGGCTGTTTAAAGTGTATCCGGGTACATTAGTACCAGATTCCCTTTATGATCCGCGTGAAGACACTTGGTACAGAGACGCCTTGGAGCGAAAACTAAGATATATTTTCACGGACACGTCACACACAGTGGACAGCAATACAATTATTACCATTGCCAAAGCTTTCCATTATACCAAGTAAGGTGTTAAGTTTATTTGTATGTGTTCTGAATGAGAATTTACGGTAACTCTGTCACTACATTTAGTGTGAACATTTCTGTTGAGTAATCAAATTAATTTACAATAGATGTTATGTATTCTTGATTCAATAACGTTAAAATATTTTGACCGTTTCGAGAAAGATAGATTCAGAAAAAAAAGATAATTATAATGTGAAAGTATTTTTGTTATTACCATTATTATTATTATTATTATTATTATTATTTTATTATTATTATTATTATTATTATTATTATTATTATTATTATTATTATTTTATTATTATTATTATTATTATTATTATTATTATTATTATAAATTATATTATTATTGTTGTTGTTGTTCTTGTTGTTGAGATGACGGAGTTAATATTGTTGTTGTTGTTTATCTTGTTGTTGAGATGACGAAGTTGTTTGTATGCAATCGCACAATATCATCAAAATGATAATTATTTTGTAATCAATTTCAGGAACTCTGTCCATGGTGTGATCGCCGCTGATATCAGCAAACAACACTTTATCACTTTTCTATACAACACGTTAGGAGATCTAACCCGACCAGATCTAGATATTTATGTATTTGATCAAAGCGGGTAAGAGTAGCTGTTTATGTAGACTTATAATATCACTCTGAAGAGGTGAAAATACAAGACTATCCTTGAAATAAATAATTCACTGTCTTCGAGATCGAAAATTACGGGCGTATTGTTTGTTTTTAATTATCTTCAGTTCCTTTTCTCAGATTTTTAACCAACTTAACCAATTATAAATAAATGATACATAGGATGAGTGGACGACATTTGGCAATACTTGCGGGATTTTTTTCTCAAACACATACAGTTGAAGACATATCTTGCATGAAAAAATATCTGTGAAAGATTTGTTTTCGGTCAGTATATCAAATGTACATTTCAGATATTCTATTGCTAAGCTCATGGCTGATGGTAAAACCGAAACCTATCCTATAAAGGAACATATCTCCCATATAATACCACAAGTGGCTGAGTGGTTGATTAACCAAGGAATTCTAATCGTAAGTGAAATGGATCTAACATAGAAGTGATAAAAGGTGTATTTTAGTGATGAAAAGATGTTCTTGTACCCACTTAAGTTAAATCCTGAAATATGCTTATCAAATGGATAATAAAAACAGCAACAAATTAATAGTAATTGCTAGCAAACAGGGTAACACGGTAGTTTGTTTATCTATACTTTGGGGGCTTGAAGCGTCTCAGTTTAAACTAGGAAGGTACTTTTGCTTGCAAAAAATACCAGTGGTCGCTTCTCAGGTACATTGATATGATTCTGCAGCCATCACATTTCCGAAAAACTCTGTGACTGTGGCGTAAAACTCCAGTAAAACAAACAAACAAACAATCTATCTTTTTAGCAATTACTAGACTAGTGGTAAATCATTACTAATTAAAGTAGAGTTTCCCTTTCATTTCATATTCGGGCACTAAGCAATGTATCGTCTTCATTAAGTGTTTTAAGGATGGCCTGGTAAAAGGAATCGAACTGGAGACGGCCCATTTGCTAGTGGAATGCTCTATTATCCGATCATCACAATTTGCCGATGGTTAACATTGTAGCATTACTAATCACATAATTGTCAGTGAACTTAATCAACCGAAGTGTCCTTTTATACGCATTTTTAAAACAGTCTAAGTAAAAAATCATATATACATGTACATGTTAATCTTAAATTTAATTTGTTGTCAGGCAGCATGGTGCACAGATATAGCAACTGGTCACTCTCACTTAACATACAACATAGATACCAACGGTCAAGCTGTGGTGCCAATTACAACTGACCCATGCTTAGATATGATTCTGATGTCGGTCAACAGCACAAACTTATATATCCTCGTACACAAACAATCTACAGCATGTGATACCCGCAAATTAAGAAGAGTAAGTATCATACTCACTGCGGCTGACTGATGAAGTTAATCTGGGCCCGGCACCATAAAACTTGAGAATTACTTAAGTCTAAAAATTTTACTCAAATGTAGCAAATACTGAAATCTGATTGGCTAAGCAGGCCAATTTAAGAATATTCTCAGACTTGAGTAAATTCTCAAGTTTTATGGTGCCAGGCCCTAATGTGGCCATATACAAAAAATCACAGATACCAAAGTATTAATCAAAAAAAGGTTATGAGACAATATACAAATCAGGTTAGAACTGGGCACACGCGGACCTCTCAAAGTCCAGGTGCCATGGAGGATAAAGCATCCCCTGTTGACATCGATTAAAATGGCGGGAAAGCTCCGCCATGTCACCTGATTCCATCTCTTGCTTTTTCAGAGATTCGCTTTGTTCACTGTGTGTGTATATTGACGGATTGACTACAGTTAACACTTTTGGTACCATAATGGATAGTTGCTCATTGTGATAAAGAATATACTTTATTTCTACTGTAATCGATAAATTTATGAATGTTTTCGTGTGGCGTCTGATAGTGTTCTCGTGTAGACTTTCCTTGTTCTGACATTGTGCATTTGTCTCTGCTGTGTCTCATGTCAACAATTTGACATAATTATAAAATATATCGCTATTTATTTTTATGATTATGTATTAATTATTTATTGATTTATCTATTTATTTATTCATTTATTTATCCTTCTTCTCCTTCGTTTTTTGTTATTTTCGTAACATCGTAATCATACCTACAAGGAAATCTCTCGCTTCTTGTCAAACATTCGATACTTATTAGTTTAATCATTTCTTTCCAAATACATTTTCTATATCTATGTATTCGTTAATTTATTTATCCTTCTCTACATTCATTTTATTTGTTCAACCTCGTAATAACACGTACAAGGACATCTCTCACCTCTTGTCATACATTCGGGGCCCCGAGTGAATTTGTGGGAAGAATGTGAGCTTGCAAATCTAAAGAAGGCGGTCTCTTCCTGAAATGAAATTGACCTATCGACAAGTGTCTGACACATGGCTGTCCATGTGCTTTTTGACGTTAATCGATTGTGATGTCATAATCACACAAACGTCTGATCGCCATTTCATTGTCATAATTGAATAGTTTGCCAAAAGGTGCCGTGTCGGGCATTTGGCGATAGGTCAATTTAAAAATGTTTTCTCTACAATGGTTATAAATGGTTGTCACCACGTAAAAAGTGATAATAATACCACCATTAAAATAAGAAAAAGTTAATCGAATTATTTTTACACCATATATTATGATTATTTCAGACATGCCCATGTACATTAGAATGCAGTGTATGCAGCAGCGCCAGAATTAGTAACTGTCAGGTAGTATAAAATACTGTACTTCAATTGTACTTCTTTTTTACTTCTGTTGTATTTCTATTGTATTTCTATTGTACTTCTTTTGTACATTTTTGTACTTCTTGTGTACTTTCATTGTATTTCGATAATTTGTACTTCTATTGTACTTCCTCTAGTGTATTTCTTCTTTTGTACTTCTTTTCGACTTCTTTTGTGCTCTTTTGTACTTTTTGTGCTCTTTTGTATTTTTATTGTACTTCTATTGTACTTCTTTTGTACTTGTTTTGTACATATGTTTTAGTTGTAGTTCTGTGTTAAAGATTGGTTAATGTCAACGAAAAGTATTTTATCGCTTCAGTATACATAGATATTCATATATTTATATATTAAGATGAAATAATCCTTTCAGATCACTATATTGAATAAAGAACCATAAATACATAAAAAAACCGATGTCTCAAAGAGAAAGAAACGCAGGCGTACGTAAAATGACATATTTACACAATTTTCAAGTATATTTTAAAAAAAAAAACGTTTCTAATTACTGATTAATCAGAACCAGTTGTTGACGTATACTGAATAGGGATGGGGTTGGCTTAAAGTGAAAATCGTGTAAAACTGGCATTTCTTATTCTGAGCAACTGAAGAAGATTTATTTTCATATCAATTATACATTTGATTGATAACAGTTTGTTTTTATTTGTTTTCAGTGTCCGTGTACCTGCAAAGGCAGTCCGATGGTAGACACGTGTTTAAATACAATTGACCATAGTGTTGGATATATGCCTTGTTCAGGTAAAGTATTGACCGATTTTACATAACATGGCGAGGAGGAGTAATCTTTTGATTATCATACGGTTGATTCACTCTCTTTTCGGGTATGTCAAACTTCCCGGGAAAAACGTTTTAAAACCTACTGGGTACCCTCTTATGCATGATGACAAACAGGAATGATTACTCTAGCCATTGTAATTTTCCTATTACGCTTTATTACCCCAACATTTAAACTCGTCCAGGTCAAGTAAGGATTCACGGGACTCCACACCGCCAGGTTATATGTAATATAATACTGTTACGGTAGACTTTAGTCATTTAATATTTGTATTAAGTTTGGTTGTAAATATTATAAACTGTATATACGCTGTAGTAATTATTTTATGAAATATATACTGTAATTTGAAAAAAATAATTATCAAATCGCTTCTGCTATAGTCTTTTCTATCTAACAGTTTGCTTTAGTTTGAGTTGTTTTAGTTGTTTTAGTATCATTAAACGCCCTGGTCTTGTATATTTTTATTTCAAAAGTTGAAATAAGATATTAACAATGAATCTACCGAAGTTTCTATACAGATTGGTACAGTGATTCATCCCTTACATTTAAATATTTGAATTTCAAACTGACTATGTAGTTTTTACCTAAACAATTTCAGGAAATACAAAACACTGGAGGACCCAGCGAAAGATCAGTAATACTACAACATTGACCAATGTGACCAACTGCCAACAGTCTTGTACGTCTGTGTAAGTCATTTTAAGAGTATTGTCAAAATTAACAAAAATTTATGAATTATTGATTTGGTATATTTATTACAACTGAAAATGTTTTCGATAAACTCAGATTTGCAAAATATTTTGATAAACGGTAACATTTACTTGGATCATGAAAACATCTGTTATTTGAATATGAAATTACCATACGCTATTAACAAACAATACTATGACGTTATATCTCTTCTTCCTTCAGAACAAATGCTACTCAGTGTAGGTTACTACCCGGGTGTAGCTGGTGTCAGACAGGACATTACAAATTGTATCCTTTGTGTTCAGAGAGCTGTGTACATGACAGGCATGTACCATTAATAAAATTCAAGTTTCTTTACTCGGAAAAAGTTTGATATACGATAAATAGTGTTTTACGATAGTTAAAAATCATAGCTTTCAAAGATATTTTCAAAGCAACTTCTTTTAGATGTTCCTGATTTATCTATTTATTTACATAATTAACATATTCTGATTCATCTATTTTGCATGAAAGTTGTTTCACCTGTACCCAATAACTTATACTCACAGATTACTCAGAATTCATCGACTTATTCGCATTTGTTAAAACGTAGCTAATTGATTGTGTTACACGAACTTTATTCATTGCTTTTTTCCATACTGATATGAATCAAATTCTTAAGTTTGCGTTAGGAAGAAAAAAAATTGAAGCCAACGAAATATACAACCTGAAGGATGATCCTTCCAGTTTATCTAGATTTGAAAAAATGTATGGTGTTTCTATCATAGTTTTATTGTTTTAGGTTAGAAGTAATATTACAGTCACCTTGTACGAACCTTACCTCTCTGACGTCACATCAAAACAAACAGCTTTCCGGCAACCTTTTTAAGTACATAGTGAATAAAACAAGTAACATCAAAGCCGCAAAACTACAAAAACCAATTGCCATTGATGATGTAAGTCTTTATGTTAGATTATTGTGCCTTTTCTGTATGTGTCCAAGATAGTCGTCCGATTAGTTTGTTTGTTTATTGATGTTTAACGTCCCACTCAAGAATATTTCACTCATATGGAGACGTCACCAAATGCCGGTGAAGGGATTCAAATTTTGGCCTATGCATGGCACTTACGGCCATTGAGCAGTGAGGGTTCTTTAACGTGCCGACACCTACTGTGACACGGGACCTCCAGTTTTTACTGTCTCATCCGAAAGACAGGAAACCAACCTGTCGCCGGCGGGACTCGAACTCACGACCTCACGATCCAGAGTCGAGCGCGCTATCGACTGAGCCAGGCCGGCTCTCGTCCGATTAGACGATATGGTATGTTAGCTGTCAGTGAAATTGTTTTTTATTTTTTCTATTAGAATCCTTTTGTTATTCTAGTGTTGAGAGTATGTATGTATACCGACGGTGCTTTTTAACTGTAGGTAGGACTTGCTGTTAGGTATATACATGTAGGAATAGTTACCCAAATTGACGAAGTTGATTTGTGTTCGCGGGAAAACCCTATTGTTTCATAAAATAATATAAATTTCAAGTTATCAACTAAATTAAAAATACATGTATATATTTTCTACAATGATATATTTCCATTTCTAATATTTTCCTAATGCACGAGTGTTTTTATTTTCCGAAATTCATTCATCATTTTTACTTTTTTCCATTTTTACTTGTCATCTTAAAATATTTATAATACATTTATACTAAATACATTTGTACTTCTTTGAAAATTGATTCGTATAGTTCAGAATTTGAGTATTGCCACTACCGTTAGTCACATTATTGTATACATGACCTCCTATTTTACCCCCTAATAGAATTAAGCATTGTCTTGATTTTAAGATTTATTTCTAAGTTTTAAGTATTATTTGACATATTTCGGTTTGCAAGAACTACTGGATCCAAAAAGAAATTTTGAAATTCATGAACAATATGGACAATATTTAATTGTCAGTAAAATGTTTAAAAATTATCTCAGCATGGAAGATAAATATATTAATTTTATCAGATATGGCATATATATATATATATATATATATAATACAATTCCTATTTGGTCACTCCCCATTGTTTTTGTTTACAGAATACCATAAAGTTTTACATTGAAAACTTGGATGAAAGTAATGTACCGTTGTCATGGATAGTTAGATTTGCGGATCCATTTACAGTTTCCATTAATGTTTCCGGACACCAGAATGATATTACATTTGTACTCAAAGACGCTAATCCTACAGAGTAAGTTGTCAATGCGGGTAAAAATTAATACAAATGATGTATTAAGTAACAGAAAACAAAACAAACAATTAAGTGCCAATCGTTACCATGGAAACATTTACCTCAATTGCGTCTGTGGGCATGGAATATGAATATTTAGTGTTTGTGGAAACTAAAATGTCGTATCAAATTTGTTTGAAGATAGGTAATTTACCTTACGAAAATAAAAATCTGACTAAATCATGTACATTGTTTGAGAATCGAGTTACATTATTTTCCGTATTCATTTGTTTTAAAAATAAATCGTCGAAACTTTTATCTTATTTCTGATACGGAGCACATGCTGTAATCGTGATGAAGCTAAAAAGGTAAATTTTATAAAGTTCATCAATGCTTTATCAATTACAAAACACGGTTTTGTTTAGCATATTGATTTTGAACGGAGCAAATTTCAAATACCTATCGAGACTACATACAGTAATCAATGATAAAACATTATAATTTATCAACAGCTACAGGGTAACGTTGCATATATCTGGCATAAACTTCACCTCTGAGCTCCAGACGGCTTTGACATTGAGATCGTACGTCAAAAAAGTTATAAAAGACCTTACCAAAAAGATGTTCTCATCAGAAGTAGCAAACACAGCAGCAAATGTATGGCTTGAGGAGGTGAGACATTGATAAAACTATCCAATGTTTGGGGCATTTTTTTAAAACATCAGTTCAGAATTATTGTGAATTAATTTATATTTCTTTTTTTCCCATGTCATATAAAACATGGGAAATATTCCAAAAGAATTGAGAATTGAAATTCTATAAATTTAAATGAAAATAAAGGATATTGTGTATTTCTACTTAGACTGTATTATTCAGATATCAAAATATATTGGAATATGGAATATTAAGATGTTCGGATGAGATAGTAAAAACTGGAGGTCCCGTGTCACAGTAGGTGTTGGCACGTTAAAGAACCCTCACTGCTCAATGGCCGTAAGTGCCGTGCATAGGCCAAAATTTGAAGCCCTTCACCGGCATTTGGTGACGTCTCCATATGAGTGAAATATTCTTGAGTGGGACGTTAAACAACAATAAACATAAACAATAAACAATTATCTACAAGTATGTATAACTTTATTTACAACATAATGAAACTTTTCCACTTTCGTATTATTTCTGTCATAAGACACATGGTTGTTTTGTATGTTTCAGGGGACAATTTCGTTTATCATTGGACGACCATTAACTATGAAGTCATCCGAGTTTTTAAAAGAGTTAGAATATATACAGAATAAGTTAACAATGCCTGTTGAACTTGACCTACTAGGCAGAAAAGTAAAACTATACAATATCACCACCAGAGGGAGCTTTCAGTCTTCCTGTCATCGTCCTTGCCATGAATTGTAAGTAATGTAATATATTCAATTCAATTACAAATAGCGTGAAGAATATGATATTATAATTATTTTTCTTTTTCTAGCGTAATATCAAAAGTCTATATGTACTTTGATAAAAAAAATTTAAAGAACGATGCACATAATTTGGCAGCAGAAACTAGTTTTTTCAATATACATGTAGTTCCATTAACCCATTCACCCAGTCAACTTTATGTCTATACCTGTTAGATAGAAGTCGTTATTTTGGTGCTCAAAATAAGTGCTTTGACAGCATTGACGTTAGCATGAAGATATGTTGTTTTTAGAACAAGGGACTTCAAATTTCTATACAAATAATAGTAGTTGAGGGCCAATTATTTGATCAGCGGCTCCACTAAATCAGTAAATACCAAAGATGAAAACATGCAAAATTGACGTTGCATTTTTTCTATATTTTCTATATCTATTGACGGTACAATTTTCTATATTTATTGAACATAATAAAAAATAATTGTACTATTTTTACTTCGAGTCTCTCTGGAACCTAAGCTGATTTTGTGAGCACGTTTGCCAGTTTCTTTGCGAAAGATCGGTAGTATCTTTCGAGGTACATTGTAACCGAATTTTCTCTTTAAACACTGGCTACCACCATATAGCTGAAATAGTGTTAATGGTGGCATAAAGCACCATTCAAACAGATTCTGTGCACCATATTCAAGGTGTTTTACATTTTTATGTGGATAGAAAAAATGATTATTTTTCCTTTATAACCACTAGGTCGTTGCCACTGCTAGTGGACCGTTTGAGTCCCTGATGGTATACATAAACCTAGTACCTGGTATTTCAGTACCAGCTGATAATCTGATACTAAAGTAATATTCGGCACCGTTAGCACATTTAAATTTCTAAATTCTTCTAAAGCTGGGATAGCCATCTATTACAGTGGTTACTCTTTGACGGATTTTGATTATACGTTTAGATTTATTATTTGGCCTTGTCTGATACCACTTTCTCTTTAGAAAATCTATTTAAGATTGGAGCTCAACTGATGAAGTCTAATTGACAAAAACAATCATCTTGAGCATTATAACTTTGGTATTATGTTTATAATATTTGTTAATCTCATCCAGATGTTTTACACACACAATATAGACAGAATGATAAAATAAAAGTTGACCTTTTTATATTGACGTAGGGTTCTGAACTTGAGAGACATGGGTAATTAAGATGTCTCTTTCTTCATGTGTGCTTGCGCTCGCACGTGCGCGCGCGCGCGTGTGTGTGTGTGTGTGTGTGTGTAAAAGGTTGTCTATACCGTACATATCGGTTCGTTATTTTCATTGTGGGTTAATTCTACGTATAACGGTTTTTAAAAAATCCTTCATTTGGTAGTACACTTTGGGATTCTTATCATATCATTTGATCAGCAAAAATCTTCGATGACGCCATGCTTAAAACCCGTCGTTCGAACTGTCATTACAAATATTACGTAAGGCTCTTTCTAAGTCAAGTACTTCCAACTATCTTAAAAACATTGTTATATATACTTTTAAAGATTATAAGTGACATTGCTATCAATACAAACATGAAAATAAAGTGTTCTATTTGCTTTGTGGTGGCAGGTTAAGATAATACGAGATGCAGTTGGCGAACATTTTACATTCAGATTTTATGCAATAATTTTAACCCATGTATATCAGAGAGATCATTATAAGCATGTATGTGACAAACACAACCCGTTGCATTTATTAATGTAAAAACAGAATTACTTTGACTATCGCCAATGTATTTAAGGTAATTTTGCGAAGAGTTCCAAGCGTGAAAGAAGCACGTGTGATTTGCCGTAAACAAACTTTTGTCGTAGATAGAATATGCCATAATTATTTGATATTAGAATTCTGAACATGCGCAGTAAAAGTTATCCGAATATCGGAGGTCATTTACAAATTACAATTACGTCACGGAAATTGCAATACATTTTTTATTCCATGACTGAAACAAATATGTGTAAGGGTTAAAATCACAATAAATACACTTTCATCGAATAATTATGGTTAAAAGTTGTTTTGATATTTTACAAAATACTGTTGACAACAGCTCATCTTAATACACCCGGTGTCATTTTGTTTGACATCCTCAGTTGTTTTTCTTGTTGAGATCATTCGTGTTATCAGTTTATTTAATTTATCGTATAATAATTGCCATTTGAGTTTCGATTATCCATTGATACTTCTTTATATTAACTTTAAGAATCAATTAAATTATTTTATAAAAAAAAGATGTAAGCAATAATCCAATCTATTCTGATAAAATTCAAAATACATAATAAGATTTATAAAGTCTAGGTTTAACATATAAAGTAAAGAAACGTCATTTCCTGATGACCGGTCATGGCAGATAATAAATTTCAAAATCTGCTGATTTCCTGAATAATAATTCTGGAATTACCCCTCCATTCATTATTAGTATTTAGCTTATGATAGCTCACACCTGTGTATGTAATTTACGCCCCCGCACAGGTTAGCAAGCAATAACACATACAACTAACCTTTATATTGGATGGCGTATTTATACAGTTTAAGCTGCCTTAGTGACCCACTGAACTAAGAGACTACCTGTCTTATGTGACCCTAATGTGTGACTCCCAACGTATATTAATATATAATTTTTAACCTGAATTAAGAGACCACCTGTCATATGTGATCTTTTTGGCTTCTTACTGTGGATGGTCTCTTAAAACAGGTCAGTGTGTATATAGTTGATCGTTTTAGCGGATGGATTCAACGAGAGCATAGTTGATGATAAAGATAGAAATATTGTGTGGTTTTGCATTTATTACATATCCCGTATGTATCTATGTGTATACAAATTTTAAATTCATTCAGTTTTTAACAACGCCCTCAAATATTTTGAATGACATGAATCCCATTTAGGAAAGTAGCTCCGGCGATATTTCCGTATCCAACTACAGTGTAATACTATGTTACGTGCTGCATGGGCGTATTGAACTCTGTATTGTAACAGTAGGATTACACATGCATGTAATAAAATCACTTGTCAACAACGCGAAGAACAATACATATCGCATAAAATTGCCATATAATGATTGGAATTATACTAAATACACCGATGCGCTGTCATTTTTATGGCATGCTGCTAACGCAGTTTGTATACATTTTGCAATATGAGCATTTCTACTAGTTGAACACGTATTCTAAGGCGCTCTTTCGCTTTGACAGTACTGTTGTTCAAGAAAATAGAATTAAAACTTCTTTAAAACTAGTAAGATTGTAAGTTTGACAGAGACATGCCTAACTGAAGACCAAAAGGTAATTGAAGACTAACAGAAGACCTACAGAAATCTTGACTGTGTATAGTTAATCAAATGTTATTAATGTGTTCAGTATGCTCTAAATAAAATAAATATGACACCAATTCTGTAAAATTATGTATTATAAAGTGTAGTTTTGAAGCTCAGTAGAAACTGTTTTGATGACCTATTCAAGAACGATAACTCTTAACATTCAACTTGAAAACTTACAAAATTTCAGCAAAATATGCTAGAATAGAGTCTATGCTATTATATTTTTTTAAGATAAAATTGCTATCAAAAATTAAATCATATTCAATTTAAAGTATAATTTTAGCTCAATAGGAGTGAAGCGCAGAACAGTAACTTATACATATACTTAACAGAGTTTACGAATTGATGCTAAATTTAAAGACTCAAAAATGCTATTTGAATACATAATTTTACAGACTTTGTGTCATATTTATAATATTTAGAGTATACTATACATATTTATAACGTTTTGTTAACTTTACATCCGCCTCATGGTTTCCGGAGGTCCGTGTTTGTCCATTTTTATCAGATTTGTATCTATATCCTGGACATCCTAAACATTTATACTTTGGTATCCGATATTTTTTTATATAGTCAAGATGTTTGTAGGCCGTCTGTTATTCTTCCGTTGATCCTAACTTATTAATTGGTCTTCAATTAGGCAGGCCAGTTTGACAGTGGTTACTTGACAGTGCAAGTTTATTCATTTAGTTTAGTTGTCCATTAAGTCAAAACATCATATACATAATACCAAAATTCACGTTTTACAAAAGAAGCGGAAATAAACCCTCAAGACGATGGTTAAATTGTCAATAACACTTCATCAGTTGAGACTGATTCAAAATAGATGTACAGTTGGGTCATGCAAGGTAAAATGATAAACCCAAACGTATTGCTCAATTTGATAGAGTCTTAATGAAAGAGGCAATCGTTCTGAGGATCATTTGGAAGTTTCCTAATGTTATGTTTAAAATATTGACTTTAGCATTTGGAAATGTCAGGTTGACGGAAGCAGCTCTTATTATTTTTAGGCCGTTAGAAATGCGTGGTTGTTGTCTCATGTCACACCAAGATATTTTAAATTATAGAAATACAATTTTTAAAACAAATGTACATCAAATAGTCTAAATTTTGACTTGCTTAAGGTTTCTATGACACCAAGTCTCGATATTTTACCAAGACACGAGATGTCACTTCTTATGCCAGTGTTATAACATGCGGTACATTAATGAACAAGTCCCCGACGCCATTCTGAAACCCAAAACTCGCAAAATTAACATCAGTCTTAATCTACACCCTGTACACGTGTTTCGCCAAATTACAAGTACCGTAAAAATGTAAAGATTGACTCGTATGGAATAAAGATCAAACTCTAACTAAAATGCAGTCGTAACCAGTGTCAAATGCCACTGTTTCTATGTAAGAATTTGTGCCGGTTTACGAAATCAAAACGTGAATAAGGTACACAGGAAAAGTAACATGATTACAGTTTATCTCGTGTTCCCAATGTTTGGATAAACACATGTTTCATTTCCGTACAATTGTTTGATTTCTAATCCAGAGCGTACTTGAATTTCACCTAAACATTACTCGATTCCCACCGTCGCTGTGATTTATATTTTCCTTCAGCCTCTTGCAGGTGTATATAATCTTCGTGAAAATTTGGAATCATAACTACACCTTATCTATCTACATGTATGTATCTATCTACATTCTCTCTCTCTCTCTGACTCTCTGTCTGTCTGTCTCTCTCTCTCTCTATATATATATATATGTATATATATATATATATATATATATATATATATATAATATATATATATATATATATATAAATATATATAGCGTAGACCCTTTCTTGAGAGACCACTGCCATGAAAGACCACTTGTCTTTTGAGACCACATTTTTGAAACCACATACTTAAAATATATATCTGTTAATAAAATCGCTTGTGAAAGATCTCACATTTCAGCAGCAGATGGCATGGTCTGTCAAGACAGATTCTACTCTATATTAGACAGATAGTGTATGGAACTTAGCTATGAAGTACGTCTAACTGGTTGACTCAAAGTGGTCTATACGTGTGTATATATGTTCTCTCTTAGTTGAGGGTCTTATTGAATATATATCAAGACATTTTAAAGCCACTGAATATTGATTATCTTAAATTTGAGGTAGACTTCTAAGTGAGGTTGTCTATAGCATAGGTTCTACTATGTCTTTATATTTATGTCCATTAAAAAGTATTTATGGTCTATTGATATATATTATGTATAAGTGGTACGCAAATAAATACAAAGAAAGTAAGTTAAGTTTTATATATTGTTTTAATTCATAGAATGTGGTGCTACTTATAGTTACAATATATGGGAGACTGAAAGTGACACACATACAACACAGCTATATATTATGTATGGGAGACTGAAAATGACATATATACAACACAGCTATATATTATGTATGGGAGACTGAAAATGACATATATACATCACGGCTTTATATTATGTATGGGAGACTGAAAATGACATATATACATATACATGTATATATACACACACACACACACACACACACACATATATATATATATATATATATTATCACTTATGTAGGTGTTCATTTATGACATGCAAGTAAAACATTGTGTGGATTATTTATCTGACAGAAATGCTTACAATTAAAATGAATTGACCTTAAATGATGCAAAAAATGTATTCTAAAAATCTCTAGTTCTGAACAAGCACACACTTGCAGACAGAGAGGCCCTCATTTAGTGTTAACTTTATCATAGTACAAAATGTATACTATAGATTTATAGAAGTTGTAACATGTAACGCTGGTTGTTCCATGTACACAGCGTTATATATAAAACATAGAAGGCCATTATCAAGTTCAAGTCAAATCATTCAATAAATACAATGGATCCTGCCTTGGGAGAACACCGTCATGAAAGACTACAACTATGAAATTTCATGGTTAAAAATCTCTGTAATTATAACATTTCTTATGACGCCATATTTCCATGGCAGATAGGTTGGTCTGTCAAGACATAGTCCACTGTATATATAAAATCTATTCAGTTTGCACGTGTCTTCAAACCTTTTTTTTTCATTCACAGTTGAGCCAATTAGTATTAAAAAAACTGTTACCAAGAGCTACTGTAATTTGAGAAAGTCATTTTAATAAAAATCAATTTATGTAGCTGTATGGACCATGGTAACATTGTAAAACTTAAAAAGTCACTCACTGTCAGTCTGTAGCACTTACGGATAGTGGAAACACAGCTAGGCGATTGTGTAAGTTATAAAGGATTCTTTAAAAATATAGAAAGGATCCATAAGTTACATAGAAAACCATAGAAATATTCAAGAAGGGAAAACCAATTCACTAGTTTAATGTTCAAACTGAAATGTACCTAGCTCAACAGTCATTTCTGAAATTTCTGTGGTTGTCCATCATCTTCCTAGAATATTTGTTGGACAAAAAACAAACAAAGTGACAAAAACACATGAACACACACATATACGTAGCCACACAGACACACACACACACCCGGTCTTCTGCAAATACACTGGTAAACTTTCTCACAAAAATCAGCTTAGGTTCCAGCAGAGCTCGAACCTGCGTGCACTGACCAGAAATGAGCGACTTCATAGTTCAAAGCACGATGCTCACTTGATTTAGCAATTCAGTGATCCCCAACATAATCTCAGAATTGCAATGAATACCCTCCATATTCTGGAATACCTTATATACACATGTATCTATTATGACGATGGATGTGACAGTGAAAGTATATGTTTTATGAGCTTTTTAAACTGAAATAATTACAGGTAAGTAAAACATAAAACTAAACAACCAAACTAAAAAAAAGGAAAGACATGTTGTACAAAGCTTAACCCCAATCAAATATCTGGAGAAATTATTCTTAGACATTGTTTGTTACATTTTGTGATAACATGGATAAAATGGCACAAAAATTTATAAAACAATGACGATTGTATAACCATAAACAATTTAAGGTCTGATGTTTCTCTGTTTATCCAACAGACAAATATTTAATAAAACTACCAGTACATTGGACTTCACATGGGACTAATAGTTGACAGTATTTACTCCGAGTGGAAATAAATAATTCCGTTTTAAATCCTGTGTCGGAAGTTTGTTATAACACACATTGTCTTTCTGATTGGTATGGAAATGACTCTTGTGGAAATGAGCCGTTGTTGTGAGAACTTCGGCCTCCTCGTCTTTATAAGCTGCCACAAAGTTTGTCGCAAAGTTCTCATGATGCACATGAAGATTCTCAAGTGCCCATTGCATTTTGACGTCAGAAACAAGACGCTTTTGTAGTCTCGGAGTTCTCGTTTTCTTCATCATTCTTGTTGTTGTTTCTAAGGTTTTCTTAAACTTATCTCCCTTTGGTCCCTTCTCCGGTGTGACCAGAGTCACATGAAATGCAGTTCCTTTGTTTCTTATCATTAACAGGAACATCTGGAACAGTCTTTCCTCATCGATATGAGGGGTCACAACATAAACCACGGCTCCACAACCGAACCAGTCATCCAACAAACTTTTCCATAGCCTCATTATGAAATCATGCTGCATAATACCGCCTCCTTCTGGAATCATATCTAGCAAATCTTGTACCTGAAATGAAAAAATATATAATAATATTTCTTATTTTTTTTCAATACATGTATGTAGAATACAGTGGTAAAATGTTTTCATGATAGCCTCTTCGTAAGTTTTGACTATACCTTTGGATTTATTATGTCGCCTTGTATGATACCACTTTCTTTTAAAAAATATACATCTTTCGTAAATTCGAGCTCGATTGGTGAAGTCTAACTGACAGACACAATCATCTTGAGCATTTGTTTTGACCCGGTTTCTTACACTATAACTATATTCTGTCGTCAGGGAGATTTTATTGGTCTCTATTATGTAGCCAGGTATCTCATTACTATGTCCCAAATCCTATTACCCTTCTCTCCCCATCACTTCTCGCTAGATTCTGCACCTTCAGCATGTTCATGTACATGTATGCTCTTGATCATATGCAGAGTTATAACATATATCTAAATGAAAACAATGTAAAGGCCACTGACTAATGAAAATTATTGAGTATAAAATCTGCTTATAGGAGAGGGTTATCCTAATGTTGTAAAACAAATGTTGACAAATCCTTTTCAATGTACATGTATATATTGAATAAA
Organism: Atrina japonica; assembly: GCA_030159075.1. NCBI lineage: Eukaryota > Metazoa > Mollusca > Bivalvia > Pterioida > Pinnidae > Atrina > Atrina japonica. Next base: position 536,851 of record BROG01000396.1, on the reverse strand, counting down.
ATATATTTAATCTAATCTAAATAATAACTTTGGTATTATGTTTACATACATGTAAGATTTATTAAAGACCAATGAGATTTGTCTTGAGAAGTCAACAATTTTTATGACAGAGGGTGGTGGTCCTTCAAGCTCCAATGTCTGTGCATGATACGTGTATACTAAGTATAGGTGTGTATCATAAAGTACAATCCTCTAATAGTGAGGAATATTTTACCTTAAAACCCTTTTATAAAAGAGTTTGCCCTGCCTTAAGATACAAATTTAGTACCATTATTTTGTCTCAATTGAGACAAATTTTAATTGAACAGGTGCTTGAATTAGTATACATGTAAGTACATTGTATACATGTATACATTGTATATTTCACCAAGAGATTTGCAAATTACATTGTAAACCTACATGTATTATCTACAATTATCCCTGACACCCCCCCCCCCCTCTTTCACTGACAATATATGAAAGAGAACAAATAGATAATCACCACATCAATATATGTACAATTTACATGTACATGTATATATTACAGAGCCCAGAAGGTGACATAATGCGCACAGAATATTTTTTGCGTTTGTATGGAAAATTTCATTCTGTTTGCATGGAATTATTTTTTTTTCTCTCAATAATTATTCCATTCGCTTGGAATAATTTTTTTCCATTATGTCACCTCCTTGGCTCCGTAATTATTCTGTTCGCACAGAATAATTTTTGTCTCAAAAATTATTCTGTTCACACAGAATATTTTTTTTTCTCTCAATAGTTCTGTTTGCACAGAATAATTTTATTCCGTTCTCACAGAATAATATTTTTCTCTCAATAATTATTCCTTTCACACAGAAGAATTTTTTCCCCTCAATAATTATTCTGTTTACATATAATAATTTTTTTCTCTCAACAATTATTCCATTCGCATGGAATAATTTTCGTTGAACTATTGTCACCTCTGGGGCTCTGTAATATATAAAGTAGATGCAAATAAAACAAATTTGAAATAATATGCTCGTTATAAACATATGAATATTATCAATTATTTCCTTATCTGTTGACCAGAATTAGATAATTGCATTCTATTACTCCTAATGACTTGTTGTAATACAACAAAAGGTGTGTACACAGGTAAAGGTATGTGTGTTTACATGTAGGAGGACAGCAATATGATATATTTATCCAGGTATGACATGTTTATTGACCTTTGCAGGTAAATGACAGGTAGAGACAACAAATATACATTTATAAAACATAAATGTACCTGTGCATGTACTGACAAACTTACCTTTCAGGTAAAGTTACTGTACTCATTAGGTGTATTGATCGCTACATGTAACAATCAATAGACATGTACCTATAAACAGGTCAGAGCAATACACAATAGTTTTAATACCTATACATGTTACTGTGATGTATTTACATTTTGCATATTTCCAGGTCATATTTAAACCTACAATTTATCAATAATTTATAACTTAGTTATCTCCCTTGATGTATTGACCAACAAACCCGTGTCTAGATTTCTTTTCGGGATATTAAAATATAGGGACAAAAATAGGCATATAAATAAATTATTGTAATTCAATAGTTCTATAGTGCTGTGTTTACATATATATCTATACAACAACATGTACCACTAAGATATACTAGAGCTCATAGGAATACTAAAAATCTATACAGCAACATGTATACGATATACCATTAAGGTAATGTACATTTGTAAAGCTCATAGGATTTACTAAAAGTCTATACATGAATACAGTGTACCTGATCATTTTCACACCTGTTTAAATTTCACCATTTTCACTTTTAATAGACGTAAAGATGAATTTAAAATGAAAGTGACAGACTTCATGTTTTAAAGAGTGTTACTCTATATACTCAGTCAAGGAGGCCCCAGTGAGAAATAGTAATCTTCAATCTACAAGTAATTTTGAGGAAAATACATGTATCTACACAAACTTTCATTTTTCACATTTTATTACAAATTTAGGTCAATTATTTAATCTTTTTGTTGTGTACATTCTTTTTAAGCAGATATATCTGGATACCCCTCGCTGAATTTACTATTTTACTACTTATCTTTCATGTGTATACATGTATGTAGACATACGTTTATATACATATAGCTAGGAATTTTGTTGTTGCCTGTCCTCATCTTACCCTAGAACAACCAAGAGGAAACTAGTATTTAGTTATTCATTAAAATCAGTGTTATGTGACTTCAACGTTTTACATCTGAAATCTAAAGAGATGTTAAGAAACACAGAACACCTGGGACTAGGATCGCTGAACAAATTTATGCACCAGTCTTCAGTGACACGACACTTTAGTTTTAAAAGGACATACCGGTATTAGCTGTGGGGTTTTTTTTCAAAAAATTTATTTTACTTTTTTTTACTACTTAGATTGATATACAATAACAAAAAAAGAGATGTGCACAAATAAACATATTCTTAAATCCCTATCTATTTTGTGAAAATTGCTTGACACTTGATTGACTCAACCTTACTACATGCATTTGTATATGAATACCACACTGGACTTGACCATATTTTCACAAAATATATAGGATTATAAGATTTTGTATGCCTGTGTATAGCTTTTATTTGTTATTGTACATAAAGTACAAAAACATGTAGTAAAAATAAAAAACAAAAAACGAAATAATTTTTGGGGGCAAACACAGCTAATGCCGCTTTAAGTTAAACACATCCAAAAGACCCACGGCTTTCACTTTGTATGTTGAGCCCTTGAGGAAGGAATATGTCAGTAACCATTATTTTAAAGTTTTTGTACAACCAGGTACATGTACATTGTGCCTGGAATTGAACTTGGGACTCTGTTCTTGCGAGTCGGTTGCTCTACCATTTGATCACCGCGACAAGTGGTGCTACTGGTGTATATGTTCATGATTACGCATGAAAAAGTCACTATTCAATTTATCATTGTACATGTACATTTTCATTGTAATTTGTATAATTCATGTAAATTTTGTATCTCAGCATTTTTTACCTACTTCAATGTATTTAAATATATATACAGTGAAACCTGTATATAGGGGCCACCCAAGGGACCAGAAAATACCTTCCTATGCTGATATTGTACATGCATATATGTATATTTATTTGTTTATATGTTTATTTTTTGTTGTTTAACGTCCCACTCAAGAATATTTCACTTATATGGAGACGTCACCAAATGCCGGTGAAGGGCTTCAAATTTTGGCCTATGCTCGGCACTTGCGGCCATTGAGAAGTGAGGGTTCTTTAACGTTCCCACACCCGACACGGGATCACGGTTTTTACTGTCTCATCCGACAGACAGGCATACATGTATATGGTAATACAGTTTTCCAAAAGAAAAATATCCTACCTACATATTCCCTACTCACAGTAAAACATTAGGGTCATGTTACAGCAAACCAACATTTTTTCAAGGATGGCCTCAACAGTTGTACATTCAAATTTCAATGTACATGTATGTATGTATACTGTGTATGTACATTTGTACATGCATTGTATGTAACAGAGAGACATGCATATATCCATGTTCCATAAAAAAGTTAATTTTTTGAAAGGATAAACATTTTCACTCAGGTACATGTACATGTATGCTGTCAACATACACTGTAATTTGTATACTGTCAGTGTATCACACGCTGACTATGAATATTGATAAACTGATAAATTTGGTGTAAATACTTTCAAGGTTTTAATATGAATACGCTAAAATGATTATACATGTACATACATGTACATGTACATGTAATGATGTATAGGTGTACCAAGGATTAAGTGGCACATCAGAGTCAAAAACCAAAACGATACCAAAAATAGGTTGTACAGGTAAAACATATTGCCTTGCACGGACTCCATGCATTACTGAATCTCTCGCTTGTTTTGATTTTTGATTTGATTTTTTGTTTTACGCCATACTCAACAATTTTTCAGTCATATGATGGCGTCCAGTTTTTATTGGTGGAGGAGAAACCCCGGTTACCCGGGTAAAGACCACCGACCTTCCGCAAGAAAACTGGCAAACTTTCCCACTTCATTCGAAATGACCCTAGCGGGATTCGAACCAGAGGTGAGAGGCCGTGTGATTTAAAGCCCAATGCTCTAACCACTCGGCCACGGAGGCCCCCCCTCTCGCTTGTCACCCTTGTTATGATTTCATTTAAACTTTTTATGTTTGTAAACATGTGCCAATTTACCTTGGTAGACCTGTATTATGTAAGGTATGATCATGTTTATCTCACCTGAGCTAATTGCAAAAGTCATGCAGTCATTATCAATATGGGCCTATATGTGCATTCAATGTTTATAATACAGTGTAGGCTATTGGTAAGCAAACCACGTACCCTATCAAATCTTAAAACCATTTACATAAAAATGTATTGTATCTGTTATGTACTGTTTTCAAGTGTTGCACTTAATGATGTTCAAATCTGATTTATTCTGCTAGCGAACCATACCAAGCACTTATAGCATACATGGACATTTACATGTTACATATACAAGTAAGGTGTAAAGTCAAAATTTGCTTGGCTGAAACTTAAAGAACTAAATTCCCAATTCAAATTTCATTTGACAGGTCAGCTATGGCATGTTAAGACTGAGTCTCACTACATACATGTTCATGTACATGTATTGCCATTTGGTATTTACAATGTCTTGACATGCCCAATGTACCTGTAGGCTACAGAGCACTTGTTAAATTTTGAGGAAGTTCACCTGCATGTACATGCATGTATTGTATTTGTATATATATACTGGCTCTAGCTGGTGATTCATCCATACATGTGTATAGATGTACGTGTAAGTGAAATGATTTGGGTTCATACAGGTAGATGTAAAATAAACAAAATGGATGTCTACTGAAACTGTACCGATCATTGCAGGGAGACACAAATTTTAAATATACATGTATATGTACATGTTCATGTGCTACATTGTATATGTACATGTACATAAACTGTTAAACCTTTCCACCCACCTTTCTCTTAATTATCTCTCTAGGGGTAAAACCTATGCGTATAGACAAGTGGCAAAGTCTTTTAACACTTTTCAAGTGATATGGACTGTGTTCTTATACATGTATATTGTACAATTGTACATTTGTATCATGTCAACCTGACTTGAGTACATGTAGTTCACAGTTTTACACTTCAGTGTATGACTTACAAAAAAGTCAGTAGAAAGAATATAAAAATCTCAGGTACATGTACCAAAGTATAAATGAGGATAAAGGATGATCAAAACAGTAAATACCCAGGTCCATGTCACAGTAGGTGTCAGCACGTTAAAGAATCCTCACTGCTTAATGGCCAATGAGCGCCAAGCATAATGTAGACCAAAATTTGAAGCCCTTCACCAGCAGTGACGTCTGCAGTCTCCATATGAGTGAAAGATTCTTGAGTGGGCTGTTAAACAACAATAAAATACAATACTCTTTGAAATGAAGAAACAACATGTACATATACCATACATTGTATGCACATGTACATGTACACATATACTTTCAAAGAGAAACCTAAACTGAACCCTTCATCTTTATCATCAACTTACATTAACACTAACAGTGCACTTTCTTCCACAAAGGTACAAACCCACTGAGGTAAATATAAGTCTGTGTGTCAATTATGTACATGTATTTGGTGTATCAGTACTGTACATGTATATGTCCTATCTCACCATCCTTCATACATGTAATATTACTGAAAACAAATACATTGGTACCACTTGTTAATGGGAGCAAGAACCATAAATGCAGAAGGGGTTGACATCTCTCTTTTCTGTTTACTTGCCCTATTTTATTTCTTGTCCAAAACAACAACAAGTGTTTGACTTTAACATTGACACAGAGAATTGTTAAAGTGTCTAACCTTCTTACTGACAGTCACAGATACATGTACATGTAATTGTCTTTCCCACTGACAATATTCTGACATCCCTAATGACACCAATCAGTCTCCCCACTGGAATCTAAGCTGATTTAGTGAGAAAAGTTTGACAGTTTTTAAATGTACGTACAAATGTAGAAGGTTAACAGCCTCTTGACTTCCCAGGTACATGTACAACAGATAACTAGGTCCTCTCCACACCATCATCAAAATGACATAAATAAAACCAACAAATTTAAACACAAAATCACACTGAAAAATGTTTCAGCTTCTGCGACTGACGAGTGTCTGACTTCCTCCACTGTCAAGTTTCTTACTTTCTCCCACTGACAAGTTTCTGACTTTTCCCAATGATAAGTGTCCGACTCCCCCTTCTGTTAAGTTGAAGTTTCTGACCTTTCCCACTGACAAGTGTCTGACTCCCCCCAATGTCAAGTTTCTTACTTTCTCCCACTGACAAGTTTCTGACTTTTCCCAATGACAAGTGGTCGACTTCCCCTTCTGTTAAGTTGAAGTGTCTAGCTGACTAAACCCCCACTATTAAGTGCATGTCTGGCTTTCTCCCATGGACAAGTGTCTAGCATTACCCACTGACAAGTGTGAGGCTTTCCCCATTGCAAAGTGTCTAACTTTCCACACTGACAAGTGTCTGACTTTCCCTACTGACAAGTGTCCCACTCCCCCACTGACAAGTGTCTTACTTCCTTTACTGACAAGTATCTGACTTTCCCCACTATCAAGTGTCTGACTTCCCTTACCCCTTACTGAAAAGTATCAGACTTTCACCAGTCAAGTATCTACCTTTTCCCATTGACAAGTGTCTGGCTTCCCCCACTGTCAAGCATATGACTTTCCACACTATCAAATATCTGACTTTCCCCACTGACAAGTGTTTACCTTTCCCCATTGACAAGTGTCTGACTTTCCCCACTGACAAGCGTTTACCTTTCCCCATTGACAAGTGTCTGACTTTCCCCACTGACAAGTGTTTACCTTTCCCCATTGACAAGTGTCTGACTTTCCCCACTGACAAGCGTTTAACTTTCCACACTGAAAAGTATCCGACTTTCACCACATTCAAGTGTTTACCTTTCCCCATTGACAAGTGTCCGATGTCTCCCACTGTCAAGTGTCTGACTGTCCCCACTATCAAAATCTGACTTCCCATACTGACAGGTATCTGACTTTCCCCACTATCAAGTGTCTTACTTCTCGTACTGACAGGTATCCAACTTTCCTAATTACCAAGTGTCTGACTTCCCATACTGACAGGTATCTGACTTTCCCCACTATCAAGTGTCTGACTTCCCGTACTGACAGGTATCTGACTTTCCCCACAATCAAGGGTCTGACTTCCCTTACTGACAAGTGTCAGACTAAACCCACCAACAAGTGTCTTGCTTTCTCCCACAAACAAGTGTCTATTGTCACTTGTCGGACTTTCCCCACTGACAAGCGTTTACCTTTCCCCATTGACAAGTGTCTGACTTTCCCCACTGACAAGTGTTTACCTTTCCCCATTGACAAGTGTCTGACTTTCCCCACTGACAAGTGTTTAACTTTCCACACTGAAAAGTATCCGACTTTCACCACATTCAAGTGTTTACCTTTCCCCATTGACAAGTGTCCGATGTCTCCCACTGTCAAGTGTCTGACTGTCCCCACTATCAAAATCTGACTTCCCATACTGACAGGTATCTGACTTTCCCCACTATCAAGTGTCTTACTTCTCGTACTGACAGGTATCCAACTTTCCTAATTACCAAGTGTCTGACTTCCCATACTGACAGGTATCTGACTTTCCCAATTATCAAGTGTCTGACTTCCCGTACTGACAGGTATCTGACTTTCCCCACAATCAAGGGTCTGACTTCCCTTACTGACAAGTGTCAGACTAAACCCACCAACAAGTGTCTTGCTTTCTCCAACAAACAAGTGTCTATTGTCACTTGTCGGACTTTCACCAATGGCAAATGTCCGTCTTACTTTCACAACTGAGAACTTTTCTGACTGTCTAAGATATCCAGACTTACCTCCTCAACATTTTTATCCAGTTGTAGATATCTGGTCACAGAGTTGTCAGATACTGACTGGATATCATCTAAGGCTTGCATGTCAGCATTTCCTTGTTCTAAAACTTCTGTAAAATTATCCAACATCCACGCCCAGTGATTTTTACCACCTATTTTCATTAAATTTGTCCTTTTATTCATTTTAATTGTCACACCCGGGCCAGGTTTGATTTTGATGATGTCGGCCTTTTCTCTATATGTCTGGTCGGGATACAATGCCTTGAATAGATCCAGCCACCATCCAACGATATTTCCTTTGTAATGCGTCACAACAACGACTTCATTTCCTTTGTCAAAAAAGTCTATATCGAAGGGAGTCGGGGTCGCCCATATCTGGGACAGAACCCGCAGACGATCCTTTTTTGACGGCATAATGACTAAGTCAATATAGATTTCACAACATACTTCCTAGTGGTAGCAAAAATTCAATTCAATTCTCCTTTGTATATAAACCCCGACTGTTTATAAACACTTTACTTCGGTAAAACTTTTATCAGACGAAATATTCGAAACTGTACATATTTTTCACCACAAATGTCTAAAGGTTTACTCAAATGTTTATACACAAAACGACTTACAACAAGATTATTTCTCTTAACCATATCATTAGAATCCTTGATAATGACACACCTGAGTTTACCTGAACGTGAATAATATGGATGTTCTGATTGGATAATAAAACTTTACTGTCCAATCAACAAGCGGCTTGTTTAGGAGTACTAGTAAACAAGCTGTCACATAAACATGTGACCTAATTTTGCTATAAATAATCGTAGTGCGTATTACTAATTCAGGTGAATTATTAATATTTCCTCCGGTAATCAATTACCTATGGTCTCGGACTTGATTAGGTAATATGAGTAAAAGAGACGTCATAAGGACATTGCGATTTCATTTAAATAAAAATATTGCAGCGATATAGATATAGGATATAGATCTAGTTACATAATTACAAGGCCGAAATTTGGCCCCGTCTTTTTTTTTTTTTTTTTGGTAAAATCGGAAAAATAAAAAAAGGAACTTGAAATCAGGACAGAATTTAAGTTTACATATTTAGTTATTCTAAAAATGCTTGATTTTTTTTACCACGATATATCTTATTTATTTATTAATATTTTGTCTTATTTTTTATTTACTTATTTTTCATTTACACGTATATTATCTTTATCCATTCATTTATTTGTCTACTCATTCGTTCATACATCTGTCTGTCTGTCTGTCTGTCTGTCCGTCAGTCATCTATCTTTCTATCTATCTATCTATCTATCTATCTATCTATCTTAATTGTGTTCGGCGCTATTTATTTATTTGTGGTATATTTATTTATTTATGGTTATATATTTATTTATATATATATATTTAAATTTTCAATTCCTTTTTATTAATCACCTCCATGTCATTTCCTTCTATTTACAATAAGATGTTGGATTCGTTTTCAACTTGGTACGGCTTGTGAAACTTCAATGCATGGGATTTATTAGTGGCGGATCCAGAAAGTTTTCAAGGGAGTTGAGGGCTAACATAATTATATCATGTAAAATTGTTAATACATGTACATGTGGATAATACTTGCTCACTGCTTAGATCTTTTTATAAAAAATGTAAGGTTAAATTTAGAGGCAAGAATCCGTTATATGGTAAGAGGATCCGCACCTTTACTTAAAACCTGAATGTATAACAATCATACTATACCTTCCCGATTCGACGTAAGTAACCCGAATGATTCAGTCGTTATCGCGCTTTGAACCATGAAGTCTCTCACTTCTGGTTAGCGCAGGTCCGAGCCCCGCTGGAACCCTAGTTGATTTTTGTGAGTAAGTTTGCCAGTTTTCCCGGGTACCGTGATTGTAAATGAGTTCTCTCATCCAATATTAAAAAACTGGCCACAACCATAAAATAAGAAAAAATGTTCAGTTTGGCGTAAAATTGACACCATTTAAAATTAAAAAAAAAAGAAAATCATCATCCTTGAAAAAAAGGAGGCACTCGGAGACGTATAAATTTGGGGTTGAATTATTCGAGTTATTACTTCATAAGAATCCAATGTAATTTTTATATGAGACAAATGCTAGGGAAGGGGGTCCGAGTATGTTTCTCAGCGTTTTTTTTTTTTTTTTCAATTTTAAAAGGTTGTCTGAGAGTGGACCATTTTCTAAAGCTTTTGGACACTAAATTGTGACCAGTGGCAGATCCAAGGGGGTGGGCGTAAGCCCCCCTTTGGACGCAAAAGTTTAGATGTATGTACAGTAAAATCAACTCAAAAGCCTAGAAGTTGACCAAAATGTTTAAAACCTATCTATTATTAAATAAAAAAGTTAGAAAATTAATAAAAATAAATTTCCGAATTTTCGCACCTCGCTACGATCGGCGTAAACAACTAGATCGTTTGCGTTTTCTCAGCATGTATAAATATGAAAATTTATTTGTAAACAAAACTTTGCATTTGATCAAATGTACGATTTCTCGGTCAGCTAATGTCTGAAATTTAATCTTCGATAATATCCAATTCTTTACACAGAATGAACGCACCATTTCCATGCGTACGGTGTCTTGTCAGACACCCACTCTAAAAAAAACAACTTTAAGCCCTTTTAGAAATTTTCTGGATCCTCCACTGATCATGATTGGAAGCTGATAACGGACACAGATCCTTTAGTAAAACTGACAAATGTCTTTCTATATGATTGTCGAATTGGAAATCATGAAAATTTGTCTTATCAACAATCTTACGGTAACAAATTTACAAAAATTCCTAACATATGTATAAATGATCCATATCCATTTATTTCTTGAAGTAGAAAAAATATATAGGCCTATTACTACATAAGCCTAGGAACCGGGTTGGGGGGGTCCCCCACTTTTTCACACACAATTTTTCTTTTAATATTATCATCACGTCTGGAATCCAGAAAAAAAGGTTTCCTAGAACTTTTAAATTAGAGCCTACCAAAACATTCGCCCCTCGCTGCGCTCGGTGAAAAACATTTATATAGACTACTCTTCCTTCCCTCTAACTCGAAATCCTGGATCCACCCCGGCTTTGTCTGTATATTTTGATTTGATGGATTTGGTTTGCCCTACATTTTTTAGGGAAGATATTTTCGTTTGCTTTTTTTCTCAGCATGTATGAATATAAATTTATTTGCAATTAAAATTTGCATTGGATCAAAATGTATACGACTTTCCCTTGTGTTTTCGATTTGATAATTAACTCTTTGGGCTTTTAAATTGAACATTTCTTGGAAACAAACCCAGCTGGGCCACGGGGAAACAATGATTATATGTGTTTGGAAGCCGTAGAGAATACCTCATCTGGCTTCCGAATTAATTTATCAACGAAATATTTTTAACGATAAAAAGGATAACTTCACACACATATCTATCGCCCCTACACAATCTGTTTTATGCAATAATATCAGCTTTTCATATCTCTGTTACTAAAAGTATTCGGGGACACTTTTTAAATATGATTTTGACTTGAGAATCATGGCGGCTGTGTCGTGTCAACAGGGTAGACTTAGCTCAGATCCTATCTCTGAATTTTGTACAGGCCTGTATCTCATCGGTTTTTAATTAGATTGATTATCAGATTTGTTTACTGTCTCTAAGACCGCCGGAAATTCATTACTTAAGTATTTGTGTTTTTTAATTAATATATTTCATCTTATGCTTTTATGACCGAAGAAAACATGTTAATACATATTTGGTAGTTTAATACAAGGATTTATCAATTATATAAATTGTTATTTATAATTGTTATCACACTATGAAAAGTAACACTTCATGCAAAATCAATGCAAACTATTTTTTTTTTTTTCATTCGGCCAATCAAAACACTATTCAAATTTTGGGACTATTTTTTTCTTGTATTTATGATAAATATATATGTAATAGATAGAATGGTTGCCAATCGCACTAGTGTTAATAATTAATTTTCCTGCTTCACAAGTTGAAATAAAAGTGTTATTCATAAAAAATGGCAAATATCCTCTGTTTCTTTACATTCAGAAAAAAAAAATTATTCGTTATTTTTGTAATCAATAATTACTGTATGTTTATTTCAGTTCATCAGCCGATAACTGTAACGACCTCGTACGATGTCACTGGGATAATATAAAACAGAAGTGTACAGCTACGCCATTGTTACCTGAAAGGTATACTACACTCTTTGATTTACGTAAAACTTGGGTCTCGTATCACGAAAGACCAGTCAGACACGGTGACCCTTTAAACCCCATTGACCATAAAATATTGGCCTAAATCAAATTGAAAAAAAATACTATTTCAATGCGTGAGGATAAAAGGTTTTACTAATCCTCACTGCCTTGTGTTAATTCACTCAAGGTTTCCTATTACCAATTAAATAGACCTTTCTCGAATTGTTCCGTTCCGACATGATTCGAAATACAATTATGCACCTTCAACGAAAAAAGTGTTCTACATAACATCCGCTTAACGAATTTTTCACAACGGTGATCAGATGTTTTACGTACGTATGCATTACGTACAGTGAAAGGAGCCAGGTTTGAGAAGAAGCCTAAAGTAAAGGCATGACACTTGTCAACTTTGCAAGGATGAACATTTAGTTTAACTTTTCCCTTACTCAAATGACCTGAAACACGATATCATTGAATGCCGTCAATGTAGACATTACGAAACCGGAAATTACCTAGGTCACATTTCTGTTGACGTCACGCGATTCGAGAACAACTGAATGGGACAGAGACAACTAAGGTCTATTAGAAAATTAAAACAAATCACAAGAGTCAATACCACGGGTTCAAGTTGATAGTTTCTCTATGGCGTCTTCATCTGTGACACTTACTTTGAAATAATCGCTTTCACAGTGATGAAAATAAATGTTCATATTTAAAGGTTAATTTGATTTTTCCCTAGATTTTATTTCTGTTTTATGATCTCAAAAGAAATCTATCAGCCGACGCTAAACAGTGAAAACAAGTTGGAATGACGTAATAGGAGAAGACAGCACAATTCACATTAACATACAACATCATGTACACAAACCCATTTCTTTTACAGAATACGAGCTAGCATCTACTTTCCATGTATGGGACTATACAGGAAGCTGAACGACACAGACGAGGACGAACTTCTGACGGACTTCAAACAAAAACTTGTACAAATTGTTAACATCAGCTCCAATGATAGTCTTCACTCATTTCATATCGTAAAGTACAAATTGTTGACGAATGAACATCAGCTCCAAAATGATGTGTATTCACTCAATTTCAAATATGACGATAAAGATTTCGTAAAGTAAAAAGATATTTTAATTTTGAACTGAAATGTTCCTAAATCGCAGTTGCCCTTTACGTACATGGCGGTTGTCACTGTGTGAAATGAAATCCCTTTAGTAATCTTTACATCTCCAGCGTGTTACAGGTGAATCAATGTGTCGCTATTTGCATTTTAACGTGTGCACACATCTTATTTTATTAACATTTGATTCAGTCATTAAATGATATATTGTAATGCACTAGAAATTTGTATCAAAATTATTTTTGATATTTATCCAAATTATCCGAAACAAATTATCAGAAACAAATTTTCCATGTTACTTTTTTTACGTCAAGTTAATCAATCTCGAAATGTTTCCACGATTAACTAGATTTACTATACAAGGTATTATGGCCTTGTTTGCAGTTACTATGTTTCACAAAATGAAATGTTGAGTTACCTGTTTGGTAGCGATTGTTGATTCGCCAGTACCAATTGTGACGAGGATTTCTTTCGCACCTGTTTTATTTGATTTTGACTGTGAACTCACACAGTGTGGGTGTGATCGGTCAATAGGGGGTGTTTACTCTTGCATCGCTCCTGATCCCACCTCTAGATTTCCAGGAGTCCGTCTTAGACCAATGTTCACCGGATTTGTATAATTTTGTATCCCAGACATCCTGAATATGAATACTCTCGTATCTGTAATTCTTATAATAGATTGAATTGTTGTAAACAATTATACATGTATATATGCAGAAATGCTGCATGTAAAGACATGACATTTGCAACGTTTATCATTTTATACGATTTGAGATACGTTTTTATTATTTGAATAATGTTACCTTATCGTTGAACTACTCTAGAGATAATTATGTAAATAAATGCATATTTTGATTACACTAAAACGCATCAGTAACAAAACATTCTAATAGTGTATTTCCCCATCAGAATGACAAGATGATTGGACGACAGATTGACTTTACCATACAGGGGAGGCTACAGGATCCGTCGGTCAGCGAGACATGGTGGAAAATTAAGCATGCACTGGACTGGAATATGAACTTTACAATAAGTAATATGGACTTTGAGTGTCGGAGCAGCGTCCTGTCAACTTCATATGAAGAATTTACTAGGTAGTTCAACACTGTACATTAAAGACTGCTGTATTCATAATGAATAAATTTGTAAGGAAGCCGAGAGTAGACGAAATCAGATAACTTGGTTATTTAAAAGGGCATTAGCTGTGTTTTCCAATATAAAATTTTAACTATTTAGATTGATATGAAATAACAAAAAGAGGTATACACAGGCATAAACATTCTTAAATTCCTCTAAAATTTTGTGAACATTGTAAGAAAAAAAACCAGTTTGGCAATTATTGGTTTGCAAATGATAAACTCGACCTCACTATTTGTATATGCATACGACACTGGACCCGACCTTGTTTTCAAACAATATACATGCGTAGGAATATAAGGATCTTTATGCCTGTGTATTGCTCTTATTTGTTATTGTACATCAATCTAAGTAGTTAGTAAAATGAAGAAGAGCGCATGGATAATCAAAACTCCAAGCCCAATACAATACGACAGGTTGGATAAACAAATGGCCTCAAAATGAAGAACAAACGGAATAGGAACAGGTGTCCGGAAGGCGTCAGTGTGCTCCGTTAGCATTCCAAACTCGTAACAAATGTTACATGGTAACCTTCTCGAGCTCGGTGAAAAGACGAAATGATATTTTTGGAAAACACAGCTAATACCCCTTCATGTACAGTTTCATATAAAGGAATTGATACTGAATGAACTGGGTACACTTGCAGGAAACTAAAAAAGAGTATTCCTATGACTGACAATATTGATAACATGCCCTGCTCAAACAATCAAACTTCTGGATAAGGTGAAGTTGCGTAAAATCCCCACACTTATGTAATATTTAGGCTTTATGCAAGTTGGCCCAAGAAGATAATTATCAGTCGAAACAGCATAGGAACTATATACAAGAACTGAATTAAATATGTAAATTTCAACTGTTGAAATTTTTACTCTGTTGATTTTATTATTCACTATAGTAATTATAGTTTAATAACCAGGCTATACGACAAACACGATGGTTTCGGTTTTTCCATTGTAAAATTTCCACATTTTAGTAGTAATATCCCTCAATCACCCGCATATGGTGTTTATATTTCACAAATGATCCGATATGCAAAAGCATGTTAACCATACGAACATTTCATATACAGAGGTAAACTACTTAGTGACAAGTTATTGGCACAGGGTTAAGTGTGTAGAGTTACCTGTTCGATTGTTGATTCGTTTGTATCAATTGTGACAACGATTTCTTTCTCACCTATTTCATTTGAATTTGACTGTAGACTCACGGAGGATGTGGCCGGTCAACACTGGATAGGTACACCTTTTTGGCACCTGATCCCACTTCTGGATTTCCAGAGGCCCGTGTTTGTCAAATATCAACTTATTTGTATATGTATCCTTGGAATCCAGTAGATTTATACTTTATTACTATTATACAATTATTGCCCTTGTTTTGGTCCGAGGGTGAAATATTATTCGAGGGTGGGCAAATATTCACGTCAACCCAAAACAAGGGCAATAATAATTTTTATTATACCGAAAGGCAATAAAACGTAACTAACAACCTGAATTATGTAAGTTCATAACGATTGTAACACATTTGACATAGTGCCTTCGATACTCAAAACTTTCGATATGTTTTATCGTTCTTTGCGTGGTTTTTAATCTTAAGCTTCCATAAAGGCTGACTCCAGCAAATATATTTGACAACGATGTATTAATGCTGTCAAATCATTCGGCTGTTGTTTCTCTCCATTCCAGTCTGCATCGAGTAATCTGTGAGTTATTAAACGGACATTTTATGTGCAAGAGGTTAAGCATAATTGCCAAATAGCCTACTAGAAAAAAACAAAAACAAAACCGTACGCGTATCCATTTCTGCGCACGAGAATGTGACATAAATCGCCAAAGAGGGTGACATGAAGAAAAGTTTTATATCACGTGATACGATTTTAACTAATCAGAAGTAAAGATGCATATAGTAGGTATAATAATATAAACTATTGTAACTGTAGAGGGAGACGGTATAATTTTACCCTAACTTTTTTATTAGGATATATTTATTATTCATTTTGTCAGACTGATTAATGACAATTACGATATATTATTATTGTTTTTCAGTATGCAGATCATCATGGTTATTCCTAGTCTAGATGTAGACGAGTATCTAGAACAACATCCTCTAACAGGGAGAAGAGAGATAATCAGATCTGTGCGTAGACTTGCCCAGAATCATCTACTTCCGCAAGTGTCCAATACAATCACAAATGTGTGGATGAAGGGGGTATGTTGATGATACATATTACAGTTTGAGTATTGACAGGGGTGCTTACACCTTCATGACACATGATTCAACTTCTGGATTTCCAGGGGCTCGTGTTTGTCCAATATTCATCAGATTTTCATATTGTATCTTGGACATCCTGAAGATTGATACTTGTGTGTTGGTCCACATATAAACAATGACATATTATATGTTATATGATTTGTACATTTGCTTCGATTTCATTGGTTGTTACCATAGAGATGAGTACCTACATACTAGTATTGCTATATCCACAGGTTGACATGGCGATGTGATATTGTTTTGATGGGGTTTTGCGAGCTGTTTGATTAGCTTAAAAGCATGGCTTTGAAAATACTAATAGGACAAAATGCTGTAGTTCTGGTATTGGTTAGCTACTTCAGGTATTGCTTAGTTCTACTATTGCTGTTATAAAAAGACGGAACATGTATTGAAATGTTTACTTCTTTGACTAAAGCATTTTAATTTATATACACTTACAATTTTACATGCATGTAACAATACTCTATCGTACAAAATTTTGCCATTATTTTCAATGCCAGGAATGTAAGGATATATAATATTTAAAATTAATTTTAATTCGATGTAGTTTCATCTTGTCGTATTTGCATTGTATCTGTAGAATCTGGTGCCATTCCTAATATCCAAGCCAGCGTTTGACACAACAGACCTAAGAAGTGAATACACCAGGCTAAAACAGAGTGTTGAAAATGGACTGGTAACCTTACATCTCGACGGCAACGACTACAGGGTCAATGATACGTTCTTTGTAGGAAGTTTCTGGCAGCTTTGTCCTAGAACGTGTGACATGGTGTAAGATATTGCTTCGATTCTCTTTTTGTGGGAGGTAATAAAAGAAAATAATCATTGGGTTTGTTTCGATTTTGGATTGGCAAGAATTAACCCTTTCAACCTGTCAGCCATCATAGACTGGTCTTAACAATAGAAAATAGCATACGATCCTCTTGATTTCCAAAGGTGAAAAATGTTATCATAATAGGCACATTTGACCTCCAATGGACGAAAATATATGCCAATAATCATTAATACAAAAACCTACATAATTAGCTTTGATGTCATCGAGTTTGACCTCTTCACCGAGCCTTAAGTCGACCTTTTTACTTTGACAACGTCACCGAACCTGAGAGGTTCCCATTAAACATTTGCGACGGGTGTGGTGTGCTAACAGCGGACGATGGCTTTTTTCGGATACTTTGTCCCATCCAGTTTGGGATTCTCAATTATTCTTCATATTGAGACCGTTTTTACATCCAATTTTTCGTATTCTAATGGAATTTCGAATGATATCCATCGATACTTCTTCATTTTAACGTCTTGACGCCTTTATATAAAGTTTGGAAAATATTTTAGTTAAGTTATCTATAACCCGACTTGCTTGAGCTTACAAAATCCATGCATAACACTGATGGGTAGAAAACATTTTGGTTAATTAGGTTTCCCTGATTTTGGAAGAGGCAGATACATATGCTTCTTTATTGTTACCTATAACACTATGTATGTGTTTCCAGGGAAACTAACATGGAATGTAGCAGCATCCAGGGCTGTTATTGGTCAGATTTGGAGACACCCCACCTGTGTACAGATGACTCACTTTTGCAAGAAAAGTAAGTAAACAGTTTAAATGTAGACTAATTGTTACCATGCTGCACTCCTTGAAATGATGTTCAATGTCCTGTTCTATTTGTCAATACGGCATTCCAACTAGTCGATCTTTTTCAACCCAGTACTTTGTATTTCGGTGCCGGACGAATGTTTATACCAAAGTATCATTTCGCTCAGATAGCATCATTCAAATTCTAAACTCACCAAAAAGTAAGATATTTATTTTACATTGTGTACTCATAGACAGATTTAGCAAAATAATTAGATTTATTATATGACCTTGTATGATACCTTCTTTTTGTATAAAAAAGATATATTTATATAAAATGTTAGCTCAACTGATGAAGTCTGGTCGACAGAAACGATCGTCTTGAGTATTTGGTTTGGCCTCACTTGTAAAAGCAAAATTTTTGGTAATAATATTTGAAAATTGGAAACGATGGGGGACTTTATGTCTGTTAAACGCATGATGTTTATTGAGGGTTCTGTATTCAATTACAGGGTTACAATAACAGTTTTGTATCCTTGCGCTGGACTGAACAACTTGACTAAAAAGGAAAGTCACGGCATAATAACAACATTTGAATCTGATATAAGACGTTATCTGAATCAAGTACCACCAAAAGCACTACACTCATTTAGTTTCGGTGAAGTAAGTATTACTCTTCCATAACATCTGATCCCACCTCTAGAATTCCAGAGGTCCGTGTTTGTCAAATATTCACCAGATTTGTGTACATGTATTGTGTCCTGGACATCATTACGATGAATTTGATTTGATTTGATTTTTTGTTTTAGGCCATACTCAATAATTTTTCAGTCATATGATGGCGTCCAGTTTTTATTGGTGGAAGAGAAACCGTTGACAACCACCGACCTTCCGCAAGAAAACTGGCAAACTTTCCCACTTAATTCGAAATGACCCAGCGGGATTCGAACCAGAGATGAGAGGCCGTGTGATTTAAAACGCAATGCTCTAACCACTCGGCCACGGAGGCCCCATTACGATGAATTCTTTTTATATATTAACCAGAGTTGTCATAGCGATGACAATTGAGGGGGTCTAGGGTGGTGGGATCAAGGTTTTGTTCGCATCCGTCTGTCAGTTTATCCGGTTAAGGGTTAGGTTAGAGGTTTTCTTTAGTGGTCATTGTTCACATAACAAAGGTGTTAGGAAGGAGATATGTTATAGCAGGTGTTTAAAATGATATTTTGAAAAGTGTGTCATGTTTGAACTTAATTTGTTATTCAGTTCATGGCTAAATTTTTGTTTACCATTTTATAATTGTTTTCAATGTATTGATATAGTACTGCTCTCAGAATTCTTGATTATACTCCAACAGTAAGCAAACTAATTTATTCTACTGTCTAATTTACTGGAACTTTTCGCTCCCGTTTAATTTTTTCGCTATTTTGTCCTTAGATGAGAGGAAATATTTATATTGAGAGCGACATTTTCAAATTACATAATTGAAGCGAGAACATATATACCATCAATATTTAGTGCGAATGTAGGTCGAGGTGAACATTTTTTTTTGCTTTCGTAAAAGGGAAATACAGGTATACAGTATTTGTTTTTCTTAGACAGATGCTACTTAGTACATTTTACCTGTACATTTTACCTGTACATTTTACCTGTACATTTTACAGGACTATGGTGACAGTCTAGTGTTTACTATTCAAGCAACATTAATGGGACCAGCGCTTTCCACAACTGTAGCCAATATCACGGAATGGATATCACAGGGACACCTGCTGATAAAATCGAGTACCAACAACTCATTTATTCAAGGGGAACATGCTCAGGACTTTGATAGGTACGACATATAGTGCTACAGAATTTGTGTCTATAATTATTATTTAAAACTTGTCTTTCTAAAGACGATGTATGTAGTACTCGCCACATTCAGGTTTGAGTGTGTATTGGTCCGTTCGTCTCACAACATCTTTGACTGCCTATACTTCAGGCGTTTTTCAATTAATCCTGATAACACCTTACACAAATTAGTTACTGGTTGGCCACCTTTCAAAATGCTGTCCAGAGTGGTCCTGGGATTAATCAGATGTGGCTATTGTTACCACATATGAAAATGTAAGACATTATTCAAATTTGGATCATAAAAGCAATAATATGAGTTCGCGAACAAATGTTACGATTTTTGTTTATTTTGCGGCTGTTTATGTGAAACCAAAAAATGCTTATTTATATGGATGATGCAGCAATTCTTTAACATAGATCCTTACGTGATACTGAACTTTGCTTTCTCGTTTCATTGTAATTTCATAAAACTTCGATTTACTATCCAGGGATTTGATGGAATACTCACTTCTTTTCTGGAGAATACACCGATAGAATTGAGGTCAGGAGTCGAATCTCAAGAATCATGCTTGCAGTGTCTTGTTTGTTTGTATTGATGACGTCACACTTGCTCTTGGTTGTGGATGATAGAACACGGTTACAAAGTAACCGAAAAGAGACCGTCGGCCTCCGGCAAGTAAATTGGCAAACTTTCTCACAAAATCAGCTTAAGTTTCAGCAAGGTTCAAACAGTATAGACACAAGATCTGACACATTTTCCCTGTAACCACTCGACCATGGAGGCCAATGAGTTGCAGTGCTAATGCCTTAACTACTAGCGTTTCTCCAAAAGACTACAGTATATTTCCTAACCCATCTCTTCTAGAAACATACCATTACATAAAACAAAAGTATTTCACGATGTTTCAACTTATATATCTAAAATGTAATATTATTCTTTATTTGACACGACTGTAGTGTAGAGGTGGCCCTAGAATACAATACAGTTGATTTTGATAATATCACTCCAAGAGACCGAGACAAACTTGCGGAATACATACGTCTGCAAGTTTCAGCTGTACTACCATTGGATGTAGTGCTTTTGGATCGCAATGTTTGGTTTGACCAGGTAAGTTCACACAGAATGTATACCTGTTCCATGATTACTAATTAACAAATATAAGTTTATCCATCGCTTACATGATACATGTTTTGTTGAAATATTCTATCTAAAAATCTAAAGTTTTCCTTATAGTCATATATGTTATCTTCGGTGTTTTAATGAAATTGTTTGTTTATTGTTGTTTAACATCCGACTCAAGAATCTTTCACTCATATGGAGACGTCACCAAATGCCTCTGAAGGGCTTCAATTTTTGGCCTATGCTCGGCACTTACGGCCATTGAGCAGTGAGGGTTCTTTAACGTGCCGACACCTACTGCGACACGGGACATCGGTTTTTACTGTCTCATCTGTGTTTTAATAAGAGAAGAATGTTGAATATTCATATAATCATTGTATAAGCAGAAATGTTTAGCCAGTATTCAATTTTGGCATTATTAGCGAGATTGCTGAGAAAGTTAAAATTTAATATCGCTGACTATTCATTCTTCATCATAGGTAAGAGGTATCTTTTTTATTTAATCATAGAATCGCCAAATTTGCGTCTCCTTAATTATTCTCGTCTGTAGATAAATTATTACAAATGTATATATGAAACGTTGACACCTAGAGAAATATCTTTCCATATGCTGAAGATGAAAATTATTCACAGGGTTTGACCAAGCTTTCTAGAAAATGTATTTTGATAGCGCATATGAATCAAACATAAATCTATATAGTTTTAACAATAGGACATAATGGTAAACATGTACTTTCAACCGATGTGGCAGCTGTTACAAATGTGACTGGTATACGTGTATAGGACTGTGTATCAATCTCATATTTAATTCACTATTTTCATTTTTAATGTTACACTCATTTTTCACAATTTTGAATTGTAAATTTTGGAAATACTGATAAAATACATTTTAAAATATCTTATATGCAACAAGGTAAAAATAGCTCATAATATTGACTTGAATCTAAAATTACTTTAAAATTTTATGTCATCCAAAGGGAAGTATCAGTATGCAAAAAAAAAACCAGAAAAACACTCAAATTTCACAAATTTTAGGCCACTTGGCCTTTATTAAGTGAGAGACGACAACATGTATATCAGTTATATAGCATTAAGTCTGCACATTACAAAGCTCCAGTGCAAATGCACTGATATACATATTGTCGTCTTTCACTTGATAAAGGCCAAGTGGCCGAAAATTTGTGACATTTGAGTTTTTTTCTGTAAAATTATTTTGTTTTCTTTGTGACTTATCTTTGGCATAAAAGAAACTTTTTACTTATTTTCAATTTTCCATTCTTCTCTTATGATGAAAGAACTGCACTGTACATATAATCTAAAACATAGAGGCGCGATCTTTATTAAACAGGCTATTGATCTTTACTTTGATTGTTAGTTTTTGTATGGTAAGTGAGTTGCGATCTGTCGGCATATATATTTTGTATTCATTTTACAGAAATATGCAGTTTTTACATTGGTTAGGAGTCACAAATATATCAAACTAGAAGAGCAGTTAAAACGTATTAAGAAAATAATAAAGCTTGGTGGCGTTTCTGTGTCTGTAAATGGGACAGTTGAAAGTCCAGTACATGTCAAATATCAAAATAGACTGACCACGAAATGCCCACCGCAATGTCTCAACAGGTGAATATCAATTCATTCTCTGTCTCTATACCTGTCACATTCAATATCTGTCTCTCTCTTTCTGTCTGTGTGTGTGTCTCTCTGTCTCTGTCTCTCTCTCTGTCTATCTGCCTTTGTCTCTGCCTCTGTCTGTCTCTCTGTCTCTGTCTGTCTCTCTGCCTCTGTCTGTCTCTCTGCCTCTCTCTGCCTCTGTCTGTCTCTGTCTGCCTCTGCCTGCCTGTCTGTCTGTCTGTCTGTCTGTCTGTCACTCTCTCTCTCTCTCTCTCTCTCTCTCTCTCTCTCTCTCTCTCTCTCTCTCTCTCTCTCTCTCTCTCTCTCTCTCTCTCTCTCTCTCTCTCTCTGTGGCAAGAAATAAATGCCAATTTACATGATGCTTTCAACATCTGTATATACTTTTCACGTTATCAGAGATCAACAAGTTTTGTGAAAACACAAACAAATAATTGTAAAAATAATTTGGTATGCACAATACAGTGGGGGGCATGTTTAATGTTCATTGTCAGTTGATAAAACATATTGTTATTTGTTATTGTATTTCAGTACGAAGATAGTCAGTCAGTGCACTCAAACTAAAGGATGTTTTTACAATGGAACCTGGCATATAGAGCACTGTAGCAATAATACATACCTGTCTAACAGGTGAGGTGCTGAATCAAAGACTATATTTAGAAATATTTATATATATAAATTTAAACGTGAAATACACAAGAAAAAACTTGAAAAGCATGAAATGAACATGCAGAAAATTTGACTACATAATGCATTTGTTTGATTTGTTTTTTCATCTTAACATGTCCAGATTGTATGTTTGCTTGAGCTAAATTATTCACAAACTTTGCCCTTCTGTGAACGTCATTACCGTAACGATGTTTTTCTAGAGACGAGTAGTTTAGAAATGTCAATGCAGATATACGACATAGCTGATGTGTATCCAATATTACTTAACGTAATGTGTTATTTGAGAATGTACATACATATACATACCTTATCTCATTTTTAATTCTGAATAATTTCTACGACTACATAAATATTTTGGTCATTGTGTATGTAAATGTAACAAATATGTATCAGTCACAGGAATAGTTTGACGTCTATATACAAAATAATTAACTTGGGGGCGGGGGGGCGGGAAACATGCGTATTTCAATGCATTAGGATAAGTAATCAGTGTAGTTATTGTGATATATGCGGAGTTTAATTTTGCTTTGCAGATACCTTTACCAGCTTTTTATACCATGTAATGTTACACAGAAGTTGAATTCTTCACAGAAACAGGAAGCGGAAATGGATTTATTTAACAAATTACAACATGTGCTTGATCCAGTACCACAAACAGTAATCACAGATGTTCATATGCAAGAGGTACAATAGTTCAGCGATTTGCTCTTGGAATAAGAGATTCAGAGATATTTTTTCAGTATTATAATCGGCGTATGGGTAATCTCCCTTGAAGGAACTCTTCAACTGAAAAAGGAGATTAGTTGTCCCAATAACTGGAAGGTGGAACCATTTTATTTTGTTATAAATCTTTATGATGGTGTATCACGTACGCTCACTTTGTTTGTTGATATTTTTTAAAAAAGATAGAATGATAGTAATTAGGTTGCGATATAAACGAAACAGTGGCATCCGTAAATATCTTTTGTAAAAGAATGTAATTCATATTAATTTAGCCTCATTTATTCTCAATCGTTACTTGAACGTTTTACGAGTATCATATCGACTAAAAAAATGAAGAAGAATAACAAAAACATTAACCAAACTCATATGCAAAGATTGGTACTGTCGGATGACTTATTCACAGATACTTTGAGATGTGGTGCATTATATTTACAAATGATATTTATTTTTAGAGAAAAATGTTATTAGGGTTTTTGTGTCAGTTCAGTGTTAAAACCAGGATTGTAATCCGTCCTGCAACATAATCTGTGTTTACTCTGAAAATCCAGTCCCACTTCAGCCGGATCGTCGACGTGAGTCTCCAGAGTTCGGGCTCGCAATCTGGAAACCTTGTAATATGAAAAGATTATTCTAACTATGTTTAAATTATGCTTCTTTAGTTGATACTTGTTTTGAACCTTTAATCAATATTATTGGTGTTGTTTTATTTAAGGGGGGATCCTTTTCTGATTTTTGCCTTTTTGTACTGTACAAAACGAGAAATTGCACATGTTTATCATTATCAACTTTATCAAATAAGATATTTTAGAAAACCTATTGTAAATAAAGATCAGATTATATTTTCTTGCCATAGCTTATTTCAATACTTCTCTGACATGTTTAAGTCATTATATAACAGATGCATATCACCGATACCGATATTTTTGACAGAGTTATCTTTCTTCGTACTTGATAAGCACGAAGAGTCTGAAAATTATGTAAGTCCTTAATCATGCAAAATGTATTCGTGTTAGTAGAGCGTGTATACTACGGCTTCAATATCGGAAGATTTCATAATGAAACTCGCAACATCATACACAATATTGAAGAAAAGCTATATCTCTGACAATATGTCTTATTAAAAACATTTTAGACACGTAAATTGGAATTAATCTTAAGCAACTGAAATCACTCCTTTAGTTCAATATTTAATCTTTTAGTGCATGGTTCTTTACAGTCAAATGTTTCATATCTATCATATTCTTCATCAACCAGGAAGGAGCAGATGTCACTATACAAGCTACAACACTATATCCGCATTTAGATCACTACATTGAAACCTTAAACAGACAAGTGGATTATAAATTTGGCTTCATGTTTGGACCCATCAACAACCCCGATTTACTGGTTCCTAGAAAACCACAAGACTTTACAAAGTATGTTCATCATTGTCATGAAGATTTTGTTAAGAATTTGCATGTTTTTATCGAACTCCCATAAAAGATGATTGAAGGCTCATCTAGTAGTGAGAAAATTAATTTGTTTGTTATGAAATAGGATGGGTATTCAAATGAACAAGGTTTACAACGATTTCAGAATTAAAAGTAAATCAATAGCTCTGTATGTATGCTCATTATGTAACTAAAGTTTAAAATAACTACTAGTAAAAGAGATATTTTATCAATTGAGCAATTTCACTATTTTTTTGTTAGGAAGTAATCCATATTGTAATAAATGATTTGCTAATTTGAACACAACGATTTTAAACATTCAAATGCATGGATATTCAAACGACTGCACATGTTTGTAGAACAAGTCAGATTATTTAACTTTAATAAGAACAAAACTATCATACCGTACGGCTTATCTGTTCTTGTGTTATGAACTCATTTTCAAATTATTTATACCTTTGCTATTTCTCTTTTTTTTGCTTGTTACAAAACTACCAAATGAATACACAATATATTGTTGTCGCTTTACAATACATAATACACTTTTTTTCTATAAGAATATCAATACATGTATTTGATAGATTCTACAACAAAAATCATAAAGTACAGTGACATTTGAGACTTATTCTGTATCTCTATTTGTGTATTCATTATTATATATTAGTCTATTACATCCAAATCGAATATAACGGACTACTGACCAAATCTTCACAAACTGATTTGCTTTCGACTCAACGCATAATAATTTTTATAAATATATAAAACAGAATAAACACCGTGTTTCTGTTTACTATGCACAGCATAATACCTTAAATAACATATCTATTATTTAAGAAAGGTTTTTATTTACACGTGTAATGAAAATATTTGATTTATTTTTACAAAATGGTTAACGAAACGTCTTCAATTTTGTACACGAATTTTTTTTTCGAATGTTGCCATAGCAATCAATTTTAAACAGGAGACATTACTGCGGACGGATATAGTAAGAACAGTTGTGTTTTAAATTCGTATGATAAAAAAGATCGATCTGAATATAAATTGCATTTGGTAAAATAAAAATAAGCTATTGAATATATATCTAATGTACTGCAATAGTTCAACATTTTTAATTCTGAATTCATCTTGCCACAGACCTTGGTCATAAAACACTTATCTACTCCATTCTAGACATACGATATTATTGCTTGCTTCAGCACAATTTCAGTCTAATACTAGATTCCTATATCTGATTTCAGTGTCGACGTTAAGATGTGTTTTAGCAGTATTGACTTCAATGCCATGAAATCCAGTACAATTGCTTCCGACGAAATTATATCCAAAGAACTGAATAGGCATCTGAACAGAATACTCCTTGGAGAAATCTCGCAGTCATTTAGACCTTTATGGATAAATCAGGTAGCACAGCTGACCGTAGCCTCGGAGAATACGGTCTATCCTACTGAAATCAGCCAAGCATTGTTAAAATTCTGATGTATTAATTATTTAGCAGTCGTAAGCAAATGTTCAAGATTTAATGAGAAGTTCTCCCCTACTCTGTCAAATAAAATGCCAGTAGAAAGAGACACGTACGCAATTGAAGGGATTTGTGTCTCTGGATATAAATAATGGATATCCTTACACATCTGAGACTTCTCTTGTCTCTAACTGACGGTACATTTCCATGTTTTCTGTCTCCAGAGTATAATCCTGATTAATTGCGTTTTTGCAAGTTTGATGTCTGAATGGTACGGGCAACATTATGACATTCTGACATTTTTGTGTTGTTGGTTTGTTTTTGTTCAATAAGCAATTATGATATATTTTCATATACAGCATCGTGCCGAAAGTGAGTCAACTGTCTCCATATATTCCCACAGTTTTCTGTTTTAAATCGACTTTTTTTCTAAATCTTTGTCACAAAGGAACCATTGCGTCAATATTTCTCAAAATTCTCATATCTACAGAAAGTATTTTCATCTTCATCTGCATCCTTTGAAACGTTATTTCTGAGAAGCAACAAGTTTTCTTTGCAGTAAGTATTTGTTGGCGACATTTACTATGAACAAAGGAGGAAATGTCGTTGCAAATTTCGCTTGTCACTTACAAATACTTGCAGCTGAAAAGAAATTGACACAATCAAAACCAGTTTAGAACGAAAGTCCATAAACTCCAACACAAAGAAGCAGATGATTACAAAATTTCATCCAGTTTATGAATCAGGCCAATCTGTTTTTGAAAAAAAATAATTTACCATAGAAACCTATTGGAAAATGACGTCAGTTGACTCACCTTAACCATGTTGCTGTAAATGTGAGGAATGTTATTATGTATGAAAGGGGCATTACCTTTTTCAAAAGTATTCTTCCTTTTTTACCACTTAGATGAAAATATAACAACACAAATTAATATTTAAACACAGGCATAAAAATTCTTAAATTCCTATACATTTTGTGAAAATTGCATGAGAAACTCTGATTTCGCACTTTTCACACAATTTATAGGAATGTAAGATTTCATGCCTGTTCATAGCTTCTATTTGTTTTTGTTAAACAAGTAGTAAAATTAAAAAGTATCAGATATCAAGGTATAAATCACTAGGATGTCCAGGATATAGGTACAAATCTTGTAAAAAAAGGACAACACGGACGTAGAGAAAAAATCATTATCATTTGTTTTGGTAAACACAACTAGTGTGTCTTTGAAATGAACGCGATTTATATACATACACGCATGCGCACGCATTCATGGATACACACACACACAACACGGACCTTTTGCAATCAAGAGGTAGGATCAGGTGCCATGGAGGAGTCGACCGGTCACAGCCGCCGTGAGTCCACAGTCAAATCAAAATGAAATATGTGAGGAACGAATCCTCGTCACAATTGGTACAGACGTCTCATCAACAGCCATCGAACAGGTAACGCAACTGTTCACTCAGTAAACTAGAGTAATCGCAAACAAAACTATTATACCGACTGCAAAATACACGGAACGTTGACATCAAACGCGGTTTTCGATATCCCTGTGTCAATAATTTGTCAGTGAGTAGTTTATCTCTGTATATGAAATGTTCATATGTTGAACACGCCGTAGCATATCGGATCATTAGTGAAATATAAACTCCATATGTGAGTGATTGTGGGATATTACTATTTAAATGTGGAAAAATTACGATGGGAAAGCCGAAATCGTCGCGTTTATCTTTAATTCTAGTTCGCTGGGATATATCCCATTCAGATATTGATTCAGCAGTTTCTGAATGAAGTCTGCTTCGTATGAATAAAGGAATAGGTCACCCAATAATGGAGACAATTGGTTCCCATAGGAATGCCGACAGTTTGTTGATAGACCACGTCTCCCAAAATTTAACTTTTCTGTGTATTACATCTCAGTTCAGTATAAATTCAAATTATCTTATAACCTGTCTAAAGTTCTGTTGTTCATTGGTAGGAGTGTATTCTCTTTGAGTTGACGAAAGATCAACACAGTGTTGTAAGTATGGCTGATCAAGTACAGAAGATTAGAGATGCTGTCAGTAGCCAACTGTTCATTCTCGACCTTCACTATATACGACCTGTTAAAGCTACATCGGTCGCGATCAAAGGAACATTTAAACAGTGAGTTCAAGATGTTACCAGTCTAATATCAATTTTAACCAGTGTGTGTAGATCTGAAATAAATGTCCTAGACTAGCGATGTGGCGTTACCTTGGTTATTTATGGATTTTTAATAGTTGACATGTAGGGTACACTAAAATCACATTAAAGGGTTAAACCTAGTTTTTCATATTATAACTTTGGTATTATGTTTATGATATTTGTAACCACTAGGTCGTTGCCACTGCTGGTGGACCGTTTGAGTCCCCGAGGGTATACATAAACCTAGTACCTGGTATTTCGGTACCAGCTGTTCATCTTATACTAAAGTAATATTTGGCACTGTTAACACCATTTAAATTCGAAAATTTTCTAAAGCTAAGATTGTCATTTTTTTACAATGGTTACTCTTGGACGGATTTCGGATATACTTTTAGAGATATTATTTGGCCTTGTATGATACCACTTTATCTTTAGAAAATACACATACTTTTCAAATTGGAGCTCGACTGATGAAGTCTAATTGACAGAAACAATATCGTCTTGACCATTATAACTTTGGTATTATGTTTATAATATTTAACCCTTCTTATCCTCGAGTTAAACCAGTTATTTCTGAGTTGAATCTTGTTTACTCCAGTTAATTGGGGCACTGAGAAAAAATATGTTTAACTTAAAGAGAAACTAGGTTAAACTTATTTTTTCATGTCAAACTTAGAATGTTTAGTTAAATTTAATTTTCCTCAAGTTCGTCCGATTTCTGAGGAAGAGCTAAAGTAAAAACAAAAGCTATTTCAATTTTATCATATTCATGTATGAATTATTCATCCTGACCATCTGATTTCCCTATTTTTTACGATTTGTAGACTTTGTCCAGAGAAGTATCCCGAATTTACCTCAGTGTCTCCTACTCCAACGATAGTGACTAACTACATCTATAACTATACAGCGGTAAGACCCTTAATGGTTCCTCAATAATTAGAACGCTTGCAATGCAAGAAAGATCGGGGTCTGGACCCATTAAACGTTCATACATTGATAAAAATAATCGATGACTTTTTACTTCTTCATGGCATTAAAGTGACTGTCGGTACTCTTTCTGATTAGTCTCTTTATACTGTGCTGCTCCTACTGGAGAACCTTTCACGTATATGATGACCTCAACGAATACCGGTGAAGGTTTCAAATAAAGACCTGTACTTGGTGCTTAGAGCATTTGAGCAGAGAAATGTATTTTTATGACATCACCTGTGACATGTGACCTCGGTTGTTTAAGTTCTTTTTAATATTGTTAATAATATATAAATAAAAAATCATATGATAAAATAATATATTGTAATAACACACACATGTAGACATACATGTGTTCTATCAAAATTCAGAGTTATTTCCCTTTGCAGGTTACCACAGATTATTCCGCTTCAATACCTTCCGTTATATTAATGTACAATAGCACAGAGGTGTCCAGAAGTGAGATACAACATGCAGTGGACAGTTCAAATATGGACACGTGTTTTGTTGATATAAAGACGTGTTCCTACTGTGTGACACATTTTTCACGTCATACATGTACGTTCGACGAGGTATCTACGGTGACACCAACGCATGCCGTTCCTACACTTGAGGTATGATCTGATGTTTCGTACATTGAACAGGTACTCTGTATATATAAAATAAAAAAAATCACGAGAACGTCAATCATACACGAGGGGAAAATATTGAATTCTGACAGACTAGTTCAAGATGTACTAATTTTCATATACAGTCGAACCCACTTATATTGATTCTTGTTACAGTGAAATCCCACTCTATCTACATGTTTTATTGTCCTAAATAATTTGAAACCCCTCTTTGTATGAAAGAAAAAAATCATTCCACTACAGTTTCAATTTATCCGGATCTACTATATTTTCAAATTTTAGCGCAATTAGAAGTGATGTACTGTTTGATTAATCACTTTTAAAAACAGCTTCTATCAGACACACGATATTAAGCCAAATTAATATACATGTAAATAGAAATTTATTATTTATAATTTCTCTAGAGTTGCTCATACCACTTGTATTATTTCCGTCGTAGATATATATTTGAAATTCGAGCTTCTTGAGCAATTAGATAGGCCTTTTTCTTAATTCATAGCTAATGAATTACTTTTATATAAACATCGAACTCTGGAACATGCAGTTGGTTTATTTCAGAGCGATATGGACACCAAACCTTCACAACCACTCAAAGAAAATCACTTGTATATTGGACCAATTCAGATTACAATTATAACTGTATCAAGTTTCTTTATGCTGACTCTTGGGTTATGGGCAATTGATTACGGTAATTATAACACTCCTGTTTTCACAATGTCTTTTTGTATATATATATATATATATATATATATATATATATATATATATATATATATATATATATATTATTTTTGTCGGTTTCTTTTGCTTTAGTTGCTGTGTTAGTTTGGTTGTTATATATTTTTTCAATGATTTTGAAAAAGGGGACATATAGATATATAACTTAAGGAAGTAAATGTACAATATATGAAAATCACCCGAGAACTGAATACCACATAATACTTTAGCGAATATGGTTAAAACTGAATACCTCAGAATACTATAGGCAATATGGTTAAAACTTAATACCACAGAATACTATAGACAATATCCTTGTATGATACCACTTTTTCTTTAGAAAATACATATACATTTTAAATTGGAGGTCAACTGATAAAGTCTAATTGACAGAAACGATCGCCGCCTTGAGCATTGTAACTTTGGTATTATGTTTGTAATGTTTTAAGTCTAAAACGATAAATCGAATAATGATTCTTTTCGCCAAATTTGTCCCGTTCATCGTACTAGAAAGGTTTCCATGGAACATTTGCGACGGGTGTGGCATGCCACTAGAGGACGCCGACTCCTTCCGGACACCTGGTCCTATCCCGTTTGGGATTCGCAAGTGTTCTTTATGTTGAGACCATTGCACATCTAATTCGTCATGTTCCAATGGACTTGAGCTTCGATTATTAATTGGTACGTCTTCATCTTTACTTTGAAATGAATGTGAAATTGATTTTGTTGTATAACAATGACATCTTGTGATGCTTTACATCAGTAATAGAACATCTTTCAAGCTTTATATTTTATGTCAATGACTTGTTGTAGTTCGGCATATGAAGAAGAAAGGGAAAAAGCAGACATCGCCTACGATAAATACTAATAAGTGTGCTGGAACTGGCGGACGAAGTATAGAAGTGATTCCAGAAGAGAATTGATCAGACGCTGTATTTTACATTAAATTGTAATAAAATAGAAAGGCTGCACCTTACATGTGCATGTCATTGATTGACAGTGAAATGTAAATATTTAATGTAATGATTCAATTACCATGCTGCTCTGTTGAAATCTGTTAAAGGGACCTTAGATAAATCAGAAAACTGAATGCAGATCAATAGTAGGAAGAACAGATTGTGTCTACGTGACTTTTGTAACATTTTAAAAAATAATTGAGTTACAGAGAAGACTAATATGCTGTAATTTGTGTATTATTATGTTGATATTTTCCATAAAATGCAATTATTCTTATGACAAATGAGAAGTTATTTTCCGTGTGAGACGATGAGTCATTAAAAGATGTTGAATTCAAAAAAGCCTTCAGATAATGAAATTATTTGTTATAACTTTCGATTACAAAATTCTGTATGGAAGTTCATACATAAAGAAATGGCGAACTGGGAGAACAAATTTGTACAGAAACAGCATTTATCCGACCTTTTTGTAAACTAAATGCCTGCTTGTTATCTGTAAATCAATGTCAATTTTTTTTTGTGCTGAGAAATAGAAAACAGCTTTCTTTTAACGTAACGTTGACATATATATTACATATAACTATCTGTAAATAAATCTAACCAATCGATCTATTTAGTTACATTATACATTTACAAGCAATATTGACCGATTTTCTACTGATATTGACTTATGTTTACCGATGACTTCGCCGTTTCAGACATATTCGCGAATACATGAATTCGCTAATTTAAAAGCTGCAAAAGACTTTATTACCGAGTTGCTACATGTAACGCTATATATATGCGGTATGAACAAAACAAAAACAAAAACATTTATTTTGATATCAGGAGTACAGTGCAACATTTAAAGACCATTTCGCTTAGGAGACCACCCCACATACCTAAAACATTATCGGAATGCAGACTACTAAATATTTTTTTTATTTTTTTTTAAAAAAATTCTCTATAAATATTTTATTCGTAAACATCTTCACTCGCTAACAGAAAGTAGTTCCGTGGCTAAATACATGTGATTTACAGTTTTTCCCGTAGTCGAGAAATAATTTGAATCACTAAAGCATATTCGTAAACTTACAGCAACTATGTATTGTTTAGCAGAAAAATAAATAGAACTAACAGCTAACTTTAATCACACTGACTTTGGAAGTCATTTAAATGTATTCAGTATCCAGCTCTTGACAGCCTAGTGTTATAGATATACAGCGTATATAAAAACTGGCATGGGTATTTAACAAATATCACACACACATATATATATTGATATATTGCATTATGTATATCATTATTTAATGTAATGCATTATCTTTCAATTCAAACATCAAATCACGGATTATGTCCTTAAAGTAAGGGGGTGCAAAACGTTTCACAAGTTTAATAACGTGTATGACCACCATTTGCATCGATGCATTATTCACACCTACGATGCATTGAACAAATCAGGTTATGCAGATATGCCTGGGGAATGTTCCGCCATATGCGCAATAGAAAGCGACGCAAAGCGTCCAACGTAGCATGGGAGTTTTGTTCTTCACGTATACTTCGTTCCATTATATCCCAAAAATGTTCTATAGGCGATAAATCCGGTGACATCGCAGGCCAGAGTAGCACATACACTTTTTACTGCTGTAGATAGTCAAGAACAACGCGTGCGGTATGCGATCGTGCGTTGTCCTGCTGCAGAATGACGTTACACTGGTTGTTGTGAATAAATAGAATGACGTGCTGACGTACAATATCGTCACGGTAG
The DNA here is from genome assembly GCA_030159075.1 of Atrina japonica. Taxonomy (NCBI): domain Eukaryota; kingdom Metazoa; phylum Mollusca; class Bivalvia; order Pterioida; family Pinnidae; genus Atrina; species Atrina japonica. The sequence continues at coordinate 502,589 of BROG01000396.1, read as the reverse complement.
CGTAGCAATTGCCCTCCATGATCACACAAGGGGTCCTTACATGTGTTGTAATTCCATCCTAGATCATAACGCCCCCTCCGCCGAATTGGCGGTGCTGAATGACCCAGGCGTCAGTGTAACATTCTCCGGCACGACGGTAAGCCCGAACACGACCGTCACTGTTGTCGAGATAAAATCTCCACTCGTCAGTAAACAGAATTTTCGTCCAATCTCTGTTATTGAAACGACGATGCCACCTACACCACGCTAACACAGTGATGCCAGAGCAGAACAGGACGGATAGCAAGATGTCGAGGAAGGATGTTGGTCTCTTGCAATGTGTTCCTTACGGTACAAGCACATATCCGTCGATGCCCAGAGATGCTTTTAGCGGTCAAAGAAGCCGATTGGAATCGATTACGCAAATGTGACGTCCGTATATACGTAACTTGCTGACGTGCCGTCATACGCGGGCGTCCAGATCGTGGGCGGTCCCGAACGGTGCCATTTACAGTGTTATTATGAACTCCAAACTGCCTTGCCACATTGCTTTGAGACATCTCAGCTTCCAGCATCCCAATAGCATGCAAACGATCATATTCAATCATGCGAGGCATCTCTCAATCAAACGTTTATTCCAAAAACCAATGTTTTTTTTGTTTCAATATGTGACTCAAACGCGCGTTTCGAATATTAAACTATGCTTTTAAGAATAAACAGCGATCAAAGAATACTTTTTTATCTTTCCATTTAACTTTTAAGTATTCAAAGTTTCTTTTTTCCGCTAGTATATATATATATATATATATATACACTTGTAACTTGTTTGGTAGAAAAACTATGATAATACCTAATATAATATCTTAGTAACCATTATTTAAAGTAATCATATTTTCCGCGAATTACTTTCTTTAGAGATATTTATATACATTTTCCTTGATCTCCTTAAGTGGTAGACCAGTTATCGACCTAGGGAAAGGATATTTATATCAAAGTGTCCTGTCATACTACATGTATTTATATAACGGGAGCAAAGTGATCAAAATAATTTATCATTATATCCTATTGCTTGCATAATTCACCTAAATTGTTAAGTTATACAATCAATAGAGATTGAAAAAATAACACGTCCCTGGGTGGGCTCGAACCACCAACCTTTCGGTTAACAGCCGAACGCGCTAACCGATTGCGCCACAGAGACTATAATAACATCTGCGCTTGATAAATAAATTCAATGAGTGTGGTTATCTACCTTGCCATGGTTTGTGGTTTAAAGGTGACGTTCAAAGATATATAAAACATTGTAATCTTGGTTAACACATTAATTGTTTCGGACGAACTTTGTTTTCTCTCCATGTAGCTAACCGATTGCGCCACAGAGACTATGATAACCTCAGCGCTTGATAAATAAATTCAACGAGTGTGGTTATCTACCTTGCCATGGTTTGTGGTTTAAAGGTGACGTTCAAAGATATATAAAACATTGTAATCTTGGTAAACACATTAATTGTTTCGGAAGAACTTTGTTTTTTTCTCCATGTAGCAGACATAATTGTTGAAATGTTTGCTTACATATTTTAAAATCTTTCAAGCATTCATTTCTAATGACATGACTGTAAATTACCATGCAGACTTTTTAACAAATAGAATATTATAACGGTTTCGATTCTTGTGTATCAGTGTGTAGGTAATACCTTTATAGCTAATGTTCCGCGACATAAAAAGTGAATGTCACCAGTCTTTTAAAAGACTAATGGACACGTCCGTAATCCTAATCACCCGTTGGCGTGGCATGTGAAACACATCTCACAGTGACGTTTCAAAGTCAGTGTAAAATTTCTTGGCTGAACGTAAAACCAAAATAAAGCAAATAAGATATGGCATACAAGAAAATTATCATTTTACTAAATAAACAAAATTAATAACATTAACTGATATTTTCCGTCTCAGAGATCCGATAATCGATTTAAAGGCGCTCCTTTAAACACAAGTTTGCTACTTGTCAATTGTGTGAAATAAAATGATCTTCTATCTATTCCCCTAGGTAACAATATTAGTGTTGAAAAACAACCTACAATTACAGCGTCCATTCATTATCATTTAGCCGTATTATCTCGATCAAAATAACTATACGTAGAATCCGTGAGATAGATTTATTCAAGTCTAGATTTGATATTTGACATGTATAGAAACAAGAATTTGGAAATGATTTTAATTTCTGCAATATTACCCTGCAATTCAATTGTTAAGCTAACTTAAGTTACTAATTATTGGGTGTGCTCTCAAAATGTGATTTTTGACAAAGAATGCATTTATCAAATTAAACCTCATTTATTTCATTTTGTCATTGTAAAGGTGGAAAGTAAACACTTCTATATGGACCTTTGTGCATGGTGTTTGATATGACAACAGCTCGGTAAAGTCCTTGAGGTTCACGATTTCCCGTATGTTATCCCAAAAAATCCTTTGAAATATGAATATGTAGTTATTTTTGTATCACAGCTTTGATTTAGAAATAAATTCGGCAACAATAGTTCTGATCCCTTAGGTTTGCTTTCAATTCTATCCAAACAAAATTCTGGTATCTTTTTATACTCAACAGTTTTAAATAATTTTATTATGAAGTTGTTTGTTTCTCTTGTTGCTCTTTGATGGGAAGGTTGGTATGTTATTTGAGCTCGATGATTGACATTTACTTATTCATTTGTTGATTAGCACAATTATTTATATGAGGTTTGGCTATTGATTCAAATGGTATGTTTTATAGCAATGCTATTATTTTTGTGCTTTATTTTATCAGTTGTGATTGACCCTGATGACAGTTCAAGTACAGCTGATACGTTTTCCTATTGAATCGCCATCTATTTGTACTGATGTCACTTAAAAACTCTTCGGTAATTGCTTTTCGATATAATCGTAACTTTTCTGAATCAGTGGACTTCTGGCAGATTTTTCTTGTCGCATCAAGGAATACCATTTATATATATAGACAAATTTACTTAACATAACATGATTGATGATTGACACCGTAAAAACAAAAAACAAAATAAAAACACCAGAGATGAAACAACACATAAATACGTTTCGTTAATTTTTTATTTTATATTTTTTTCAATTTCGTTTTACGTTCGTAAAATAATTTCACTCATACGGATATTCGGGCTAAACAGACGAGGCTGTCGTACATGGAATAGATCATGCATATCATATAATTTTGAAGATATAAAGAAAATATCTAAATGTAGAAAGATACCAATTGGAAAATCGAAGATACTCTGTTTGTCGTGCATTTTGAATATCAATTATTCGTCGGTATCCATAACTTTACAATAAAAGATAATTGTTTAAAATTAATTTAATACGGAAAGATTTGTCTCCCCATACTCAAATATTATATTGGAATGGCATTTATTGGCAAGTGGCTTCTAATGCAGTTTGACAGTACATCAGGAATTATTTTATGAATCTCCAGTTGATTCACCAAGAGCTTATTGATGAAGGATTTATGAAAATATGAATTCAAAAAGTATATCAGTTTACAAAAAAAACCATAATAACAAAAATCAGAAATGATGATTATCTTAAATAATTCTCTAAAATTTGTTTGTTGAATATAAAATGCAATTTATGTTTTAAAAATTCTTTTCAAAGTATAATTTGTTTTGGTTTGCGTTTATTATTCAAATATCTTATACATGAACCACATATCAACGTTCTGTTCTCGCTTATATTAAAGGAATCATGTGAGGTGAACTTCCATTGACTTCTAGTTTAAAACACTTGTTTTTAGTTTTAACTCACACAGACTCAATATTTTCAATAAATCTGTCTTAATCTTAAAGTACATCAGCTGATATGCTTGGAACAATTCTGTGCACGTATAATTGAGCTGTGACAACGCGGCAATAATTAAAATGAGAATATTAGATAAATAAAATTTCCAATAGTCACGTTTGAGATCACATTACTCCAACAATCCTCCTGTTTTATCCTGTTTTACCAGTTATATTGCGGTTAATATTCTAACATTGTTATAGAAACATATTATTTGTCATGACTTCTTTGCCCTTTTATGCCTTGAATTGCAGATCCATGTTTTTGGTTGTTTACAATTGCCTTCCAGCGCTTTTCATTTTTCATTTTCAAAATATTTTGGAGAGAAAAAATAATATAATTATTAATGTTATTTCTATTATATTTCACCGCCATAGTTAAATTATACTTTCATCGTAACAGTTGAATAATTAAATAAAAAAACTCGTCCCTGGGTGGGCTCGAACCACCAACCTTTCGGTTAACAGCCGAACGCGCTAGCCGATTGCGCCACAGAGACTGTGATAAACCCGATGTTTGATAAATCAATCCAGCTAATGTGATTATTTAGTTACCACGATTTACGATTTAAAGCTGACGTTGAAGGAAAAAAACTACCGTAATTGACTACGATTTACGATTTAAAGCTGACGTATAGCTATAAACATAATTGTTTAATTGAAGAAATTAATAAGAAGACCAATCAAAATTTTATTCATTTTTGTATTAACGTATTTATCAATAAGTAGTAGTAGTAGTAGTAGTAGTAGTAGTAGTAGTAGTAGTAGTAGTAGTAGTAGAAGTAGTAGTAGTAGTAGTAGTAGTAGTAGTAGTAGAAATAATGTTGTTGTTGCTGTTGTTGATAGTATTATTGTCGTTGTTGCTGCTTTTGTTGTACTTGTTGTTGTACTTGTTGTTGTTGTTGTTGTTGTTGTTGTTGTAATTATAGTGAAACAAGTAAAATATTAACTATACCACTCTTTCCTGTGAAAATGTATTTGCTATGAAAGTTATAGATGTACAGAACGATTATATTACTTACAATTTAATATAAGTTGCGATATTGAATTTTTCTTTACATTAATCATAATGATTAGAAATTTCTCGTATTACATAAGGAACTACTTTATATCTCTAATATTGATTCACAGACTGATTATTGATGAAAGAATGAAAGATTTATGAAAATAGAAATCAAACATTGACTTTTTCAAATAGAATATTATTTTGCACAAAAGGCAATAAGGAAAATTATAAATGATGAATCACTTGGAATTAACACGCAATAGAGAATTTTTATGAATATAAAATGTCACTTATATTTTGAAAATTGTCATTTTAAATATAATGTTTTCGGTTTCAGTTCATTTTCAAATATTAAATGTAATTTAATAATAGGATCGTATATTAACTCTCGGTTATGTTACTATAATAATGTGTGGAAAAATTGAAATTATCTCCGATTATTTTTACTTTAAAATCGTTGATGGAATTCTCGAATGCTCTTGGTTATTAATCACAATGACTCATAATTTCCAATACATGTACTATCAATCTAAAAGTGCATCAGCTGGTGCGCTTTGAACAATTCAGTGCACGTGTGATTGAGCTGTGTCAACGAGGCATTAATTACGACGAGGATATTCGATAAATATTATAAACATATCAATACCAAAGTTATAATACTCAAAACGTTCGTTTCTGTTAATTAGACTTCATCAGTTGAGCTGCAATTTAAACAGATTTTCTAAAGGGAAAGTGGTGTAATACAAGGCCAAATAAGAAATTTAAATGCATAGCCAAATCCGTTTAAAAGTAATTGCTACAAAAATGACTATCGTAGCTTTTGAATGACAAGAAGCGTTTTTCGGTTGTCATAAATTTGATAGAATTATATTACTTTAGCAAGTTTGCTGTTTTTTTTCTGTTTTAGCAGATATGGATCCATGTACATATAGTAGCGGTGCAACAAATGTATATTTCTATCATTTTGAAAATGTTATATTTTTCACGTGACCTCAACACAAAATCGTCTAATATACCAGAAAATCACGCGTTAACAACTCAACAGTTATAACGATCGATTCAATGAAATTTGTGTGACTATAACTGGATAAAGTTTTTGGGGTGTGTGTGTGCATGTCCTTCCGCGAGAGACCTGGGGCCCGTTTTATCAAGAAATCGCAAGTCCAAAGTCGTAAGTCTTAAGATAACCGATCTTAAGACAAAACTTGGGACTGTTTTATTTTCAACGCTACTCTAAGTCAAATCTTAAGGTAGCCTATATTCGCATATTTTCAAATAAAATCTTGATAGTTTATTAATACTTCTACCTGTTGTATTTACACAGATAAATTATATCACATATAACAATAAGCTTGTTCTACACAATGCTTCTGGGTACTTACAAAGACCTGACTTGATGTGGTCGTAAGTGACAAGTCCTTACTCTGTGTAAAATCGTCGGTAGTTTTAAGTTTGGTCCTAAGACCAAGTTTAAGACTTATGGCCTTTCGTGAAACGGGATGTTACACTGTTTAGACGGATACATGTTCAACGACTTTTATTTTCTTTATAATTTCATTCACTAAAAGTGCCCATCTTTTAATTTGCTAATAATAGATCTTTAATCGATATATTTTTAATATAAAAACTGAGAGTTCGAGTATAAAAAAAAACCCAACTCAGATCTTTATCAGACTTTCAAACTATTTGCTTATTACGCAAATAAATTTTCCCCAATTTAAATCATTTGAACGGTAATTTGTGAACATGCTTTCAAAAGAAAGGGGAAGATTTTTATTGATTTTTCAGTACATACACATCGTTTATAAATAGCACAGTATTAGCCATAATGAAGGTAAATTCATTTGATGAAATGAACTAAAAGAGTTAAATAAATATGTTTTATTTTGTTATACCTATGTACCTCCATATGCTTATACATTTATATCATTGGAGCGTTAAAATGCTGAAAATACCTTTTCGTTGAGGATGTAATTTTATTATTTTATTGGGTAACGAAAACAACAAAAGAAAAAGGAACGACGAAATCTTTTACTTGAATCAGAGGCAATAGGATATCTCAAAATCAACGAAAATTAAGACAAATGTATGTATCCGTTCTGAAGTAACAGCCACATTCTCGTGGAAATAATCGCTTCTAACGGACATTAAAGGGGCATTAACTGTGTTTACCAAAAACAATATTTCGATTTTTTTTTACTTCTTATTCTTGATGTACAAAACAAATAATATTTATAAACGGGAATAAAAAATATTATATTCTTATATAATTTGTGAAAATAAGATCAGGTCCAGTGTGTTATTCATATTGGAAAAGTGCCAAACCTGGGTTTCTCAAACAATTTTCACAAAATATATAAGAATTTGTATGCCTGTGTGCATCTCTTTTTTGTTATTGTACATCAATCTAAGCAGTAAATAATGGGGAAAATGAAAAAAAACAGATTATGCCCTTTTAAATGAAAAATGACGCCCCTGGAAATTGTACAGTTAATTAATCAACGAAGAAGTTCAAGATAATTGTTTTAAATATCATGGCTGACAGCAGAGAGTCGGTTGTACAATTTATTCATGTTTTCACTATATAACGCTCATATATCACCATAACGGCCTTGTAGCCGACTTGGTTATCAAACCTCTTATTATTAATGTTTTTTGTCCATTGACACATTACTACATTTATTACAAACCTTAGCAAATTTATCATCTTTTACATTTTGGGGAATAATCGAGATTGGTCCCAAAGTCTAAACATGATAAATGGTGAAGTCAACAATATGTATACATGATTTGCGTATTGCAGTGAATACGACATAGAGTGATATTAACATTTCTCATGTACCGATTAAGCATTGTATGCTATGATATTAGAACACAATTAATGGAAAAAACCTGCAAAATTACAATAATGCATCTTATGTCTGTAATCTTGTATCGATGTTTTGCCTCTTACAAAGATTTTTTTTTATCAATATGAAAAGGATACCGGTTGAAATTGATTTCTGTAAATCACTTTCCTTTCGGGAAAGATTAATTATGTAGTCAGTTTGCAAAATGATTTGCTCCCGAAATTTATTATAAAGCGAATATCTGAAATTTATACACCTTTTTCCTTCATTTGACAACACTGCATGGCTATTGGAGTTTTTAATCAAGAAAACATTAGAACGCACAACATTTCAAGCAGCAATTTTATAATATTTACATAAATATGAACAGTAAATGTATACAGTAAATGTGTATTCTTAAATTGAAAATTAAACATATATTACACATGTATAATTCCATTTCCTATTCTTCCATGTACACTTTGAAATTAAAGCTTGCATCTCCCAAAATAATAAAAACTTTGCAGCTTTAAAATCGCAATTTCGAGTGTTCGCAAAAATGGTGGAAAAAGTGACTATGCATAATGAATTTTTCACAGTAAATGTCACAAGTTAATGTAGTGAAGGATAAATCATATTTCACCCGCACTGAGAAAATTTAGTGAAGGATTAATTATATTTCACCCGTACCGAAAAATGTAGTGAGGAGGTGAATTATATTATAAGCCCCGTCAATCGAAATATGGGACTTACAAATATAAAAAACCACTGATACTAAAGTATAAATCATCAGAATATGATTTATACATATTCTGTTGAGCTATGTATTTATTTAGAATCAAAAGTCAAGTGGTTTCATTTAACAAAAGTGTTTAGTATACTTTTATGCACTGAACGGCCTTCAGTTGGCATTCATGGGCTTACGAATGGCAACTGGACAAATGCAAATTCCATGAAGCGCGTTGGCGGTTAATGATGGACTTGTTTTGCCCACATGGCATTCATAAGCTCATGAATGCCAACTGAAATCCGTCAAATGCTTTAGTTACTTATTTCTTGTGTTTTCGGACTTTTCTTTTTTTCAAATCTCTATAAATGTGGAAAGCCATTCTTGTACAAAATTACAAAATCCTATTATTTTCATCAATATTCCTCCACATTTAATTGGCGTCAAACTACGTATCATGTTTTAGTTTATGACCTATCTATTGAGAAATGAATCCGACGTCAGTTATGGAAAACGATACTCAAATGGACAATAAATATATATTATTTAATATGACAACTGTACAAGCGTATCATTACAGGGAGTGCCTGTAAGTAATATATTTCACACGAAGCGTTCCAGTTGTGTTTTAGAGTGTTTATAAATGATGTGATTTCCATGGCCTTAAGAAATAAAATTGCACGCCGAATGGTCGTAAACGACACGGTGTGATTTCGGACACGATGTAGTGTTTTAATTGGTTTCGAGAAATCAATAATTATATATAGTGCACCAACTTCACCTTTTATTGATATAACCGTTCATATTTTTGCCATTCATGTTCGATTGTAATTGATCCGAGATGAATGCCCTACACTGCTGCAATCTTATCACTCGTGGCGTTTTATTGTCTGTTCATACATATATATCGTAAAGGTATATGTAAACCATCAAGAGGCCGGAAGTGCCTCACCTGTAACGCGAGTCTACCATTCCAGACTTATAAATCCGTGGGTCATAAAAAATCGTAATTTCTTACACTTAGATTAGAGATGCCATAGACCATATTTAAAGTGATTTGGTACAGCGGTCTTTAAAAAGAAGTTGAAAATATTTAAAAGTACAGGAATGATGTAGGTCCGCATGATTCACGTAAAGCAGCAACGTTCGATAACAGATAAGATTATGTCATTCTAGAAACACATATGACGTATAACATAAAATGTACAGACACCATAGTATAAACTGGCGAGGGGTCCCGAAGAGCACTGGACAGACACGGAACTTTGCAAACCGAAAATGGGATCGGGTAGCGTGGAGGGCTTAGTATCATATGTTAACCGATCATATTCTCCCGTGTATTAAAACAATTTTTAAACTCTTGTCAGATTGTATTTGTCGTCGATATAGATACTGTTTGGGTGACAGATAAATAGAATGAACATCATCCATATTGATAGAGGACAAGAAGATAAAGATAGAAGTAAGAGATCAATATATTTACATATCATTATTATAATATCGTAAACGAAATAATGAGATTCGAAAATTCCGCCTTAAACGCAGTCAAGTTTAACACTAAGTCAATGGGATACTGCTAAAGGAAATGAAAATATTGTCCAACCACAATGAAAATATTGAGGAATGACAAGCGGTATAGCCGATTTTATGATTGCTTTCTAACAGGTTATACAATATGTTTCAGTTAGTGAAACAATGTCTCCCGACTGATTAGTGAAATGCTGAGTTGCCTTTTCGTCGTCGGTTGTTGAGACGTCTGTAGCAATTGTGACGAGGATACACTCCTCACGTGTTTCATTGGACTTGACTGTGGACTCACGGCGGGTGTGACCGGTCGAGAGGGGATGTTTACTCCTCCATGGCACCTGATCCCACCTCTTGGTTTCCAGAGGTCCGTGTTTGTCCATTTTTACCGGATTTGTATCTATGTCCTGGACATTCTATTGATTTATACTTTGGTATCTAGTCTTAATATTCATACAAATCTTAAATCTTACAATCTTCATAAATTGCTTTCATTTTGTCGAACTGGTAATTCCGAAGTAGAATTACATAAGGCAGTTATCTCTAAAACAAAAATACATTACTTTAAATCACGCTGTAGGGTGTGAAATTCATCCTGAAAATTAGATTTTTTTTTTCGTAATTACACTTGCAAGTGCCTCGTGAGTTCATGTATTCGCTAAAGATTGATCGCTGTTTTGCCGTGTTCGACACTTCAAGTGTGACTCAATTATACAGGACGTTAAATTGTTAGACGTTTAATCAAGTTCCTCCGCCAGTGGAGACTTTAAAATCAATATCTAAAGCCAGATATATAGCATTACATTGTCTTAGAACAATTACAGTAAACAAGCGGCTCCTCATTATCACTAGAGATTTGTTATAGAAATGAGCAATCTCTTCAAGGAATTCCTCACTGGACATATTAAATGTTTCTCCAGTCCGGTGAATATAAATCTCAGGTTCATAAATTCTTACAATGACCTATTTCACAGTCAATAATTATATTACATTTAATATGCAAATTAAGTTATACTTGTTTGAACGGCATCTGCAATCAAGCATCTCAAACAATTTATATTCCCCTTCAATGCGTTCATTCGAATAAAAAACACAACATATGGTGTTCTACTCGTCTGAGAATAACAAAGCGCGGTTTTATAGAAAATATCTAATATAAAATCTCCGATACCAAAGTATAAATCACCAGAATGTCCGGGATACATTTACAATATCTGGCGGTTTTGAAAAAACACGAAACTCTGGAAAATCAGAGGTGGGATCAGGTGCCATTGAGAAGTAATCATCCCGTGATGACTGTTCACACCCGCCGTGTATCCTACGGTAACAAAGGTGTTTAATCCTAATATAAATGACGATGGATCAATTTCGACCCATGCAGTGTAGAGAAATACAGGTATATATAAAGCAAACATATCACTATAACATTGTACATTTATCCAAGCAAAATAAAGTACATTTATATTTTAAGCACAAATAAAGACTTTTATATATTCACAGTCTCCTTGGCGCATTCGATTATATTATGTAATCGAACACGATGAAGTCTAATTGACAAAAAAACCATTGTCTGTCTTGAGCATTATAACTTTGGTATTATGTTTATGATATTTATAACCACTAGGTCGTTGCCACTGCTGGTGGACCATTTGAGTCTCCGAGGGTATAGATGAACCTAGTACCTGGTTTCGGTAACAGCTGATAATTTTATACTAAAGTAATATTTGGCCATTTAAAATTCTTCTAAAACTAAGATAGTCATCTTTTTAAAGTGATTATTCTTACACGATCTTGGCTGTATTTTTAGATTTAATATTTGGCCTTGTCTGATACCACTTTCTCTTTAGATAATCTTATTAAAATTCGAGCTCAACTGATGAAGTCTAATTGACAGAAACGATCGTCTTGAGAATTACAACATTGGTATTATGTTTATAATATATATCTAATATTGTTTAAAAATCATATGTCACGTACTCTCACATATCACACAGTTTATGTACAACAATCATACAATGAAATAAGTACGCATCAATGGAATTTAATCAAATTCGTAAATTTCAATACATATATTTGAAAAATGAATACTTCTGTATAATGTCCACAATTATATCAATATCTCAATATATGATCAGTCAACTTCTGGATGTTAGAATATAAACATGTGTGTTATATTTTATATTTCATTTAATTGCATTAGGTAACAAAAACAATTTCATATTCTGTATAAATATATATATCTTGATAAAAGAAAAAAAAATGTTAGCACGTTCGGCTGTTAAGCGGAAGGTATGTGGTTCGAGCACACCCAAGGACGTGTACTCAATTTTTAATCAAACGTCAATAGGTTCGGCGAGATTTAGAGTGCACTCATTTATCTATGTCATAACACAGAGACAGGAATTCAATGAATTTGAATTTAAATAGTGTTTGATACCAAACCCAACCCGGTTACCCGAGTAAAGACCACCTGCCTTCTGCAAGTAAACTGGCAAACTATGTCACAAAATTGGCTGAAGTTCCAGAGGGACTCCAGCCTGTAAAGCACGATGTTTTAACCTTTCGGCCATTGAAGTCCCCGTGAATCCAACGAAAGACTGAACGTAAAATCAAACATGAGACATGCGTTAATTGGATACATAGAAATACTAACTTTATATATATATATATATATATATATATATATATATGTATATATATATATATATATATATATATATATATATATATATATATATATAAAACACTGATTATTTTTAATTTCATCTTAAGAATACAATAAAATGCATTTTTATAAAGGTGGGTCGCTTAATGAGATAAGTTTTCCCTGATTTAACTGGTTTGGGATTTTGACGTGTCATGAAATATCATTTGAAATACTATAAACATAATACCAAAGTTATAATGCTCAAGACGATATCGTTTCTGTCAGTTAGACTTCATCAGTTGAGCTCCAATTTTGAAAAGTATGTCAAATTTCTAAATATAAAGTGGTATCATACAAGGTCAAATAGTATATCTGAAAGTATAGCCGAAATCCGTCTAAGAGTAACCACTGTCAAAGAATGACTATCTTAGCTTTAGACAATTTTCGAATTTAAATAGTGTTAACAGTGCCAAATATTACTTTAGTAATACCAGGTACTAGGTTTATGTATACCCTCGGGGACTAGTGGTTATAAATATTATAAACATAATACCAAAGTTATAATGCTCAAGACGATATCGTTTCTGTCCTCAACAGACTCTGGGAATATAAACTGTGGTTATGCCTATAGTGTATGTTGCATAGAAACTGCAAAATGAGCAATTTCCATAGAAACGGCATACTGAATATGTTACATTGGAAAATGCTAGTCAGAAGCCATCATGAGAGTCCGAGTGCGTGATAGAAATGATATCAATACGACGTTAGGCAATAAAGACATATGATATAGATAAATCCAATACAAATATAGAGAGGAAATGTCATAGTTCGTGTATACAGTCATTCCATTATCTCCTGAAATGGTTTACGTCAGGGATAGCACATGGGGAAACAGCGGTTTATTTGTCAGAAGTTTTATTGTAGATATATATTGTTTGTTTCTATGTTCGTTTTTCTTTCAGAATAAATGACAGCGGTCTTAACCTTGAATATAATTTTCCTATAACGAGCTGCTACATAATATCCTATTTGTTGTATTATAATGGACTTGGAGTTTCGTATTCATTGGTATCAGGTATTTTTGCGTCATGCAGTTATTGCGATATCGACCTATCATTCAAATTGTTTTAAAGATTTGCCATTTGCAAATACAAATTGCAATACCGAATTGAGTATTCTAAACAAGAATTTAATTACAAAAGTCAGTCAGTCTGTCAGTCACGAGAGAGAGAGAGAGAGGAGAGTGTGTGTGTGTGTTATGTGCGCGCGCGCGAGTGTGTGTGTGTGTGTGTGTGTGTGTGTGTGTGTGTGTGTGTGTGTGTGTGTGTGTGTGTGTGTGTGTGTGTGTGTGTGTGTGTGTGTGTGTGTGTGTGTGTGTGTGTGTGTGTGTGTGTGTGTGTGTGTGTGTGTGTGTGTGTGTGTGTGTGTGTGTGTGTGTGTCATGTACAGGTCTTTCTGATCAGTTACTTTGTTTGGACAAATAACATGAACTTTCTTAGTAAAATAAGTCTAAAACGTGGTCTTCGTAAGACGCATACCTGCATCAAATCATTTATGCAAAGGCCCAAAATATATGGAACCTGTCTTGCTTACATGGCACCAAAATTTGGAAATTATTTTGAAATTATTATGGACGCATGTGAAGAAAGAGAACGCCATACCGTTGAACTAAGAACGAAGATGTCGAACTTGACAATTTTCAGAGTTGATTAAATCGATCGGTAATGTTCTTAAATTCGACAACTTAAACATTCTGTCAACACAAAACACAATTCAATTTTTCGTGACCCTGATGTTGTCAGAGAACTTTTCCGTCTCCACGAAAATCTTATCATCGTTCCTGCTGACAAAGCATCTAACAACTTCACATTTGTCTGCAGGCGATACTACTTCAGCATTCTACAAGAGGAACTTGGACTCAACACACTTCCTGGAAACCCTACTTACACTCTCACCGATTTGTCCACCTCTGAAATATTAGACAATCAGAAATCCGTTCTCAATGCGTTTGGACGTGAAGCTTGAATTGCCATACATTTATCGGATTCCAAATATGCACAAAAATCCCTATAAACACCGATTCATTGTGGGGTCATCTAAGTGCTCCACTAAGCCTTTATCGATTTTACCCACCAATATTCTTACACATATTAAAGGTATTCAGAAGTACTGTACAACGGCCTACTTAAGAAGCGGAATCAGTCAGATGTGGATCCTTAAGAATTCAAAAGAATTGTTGGAACATTTGAAGTCTCCAAATTTCAAACATTTTGCAAGCATAAAATCTTTTGATTTTTCGACCCTTTACACAACAATTCCTCATAAAAACACATTAGCATCTATTATACAAAACTCCTTTGTATACAAAAATCGAAATCGCAGATATAAATATTAGTGCTAGGTCGTGAGGAACCTTAATTTGTGAAGGAACACTCTGATTCCAATAACAGGTACACTGAAGACGATATTATCAAGATGCTGGGGTTTCTGGTAGACAAAATCTTCATGGTTTTTGCGGGAAATGTTTTCCAACAAATTGTCGGCATTCCAATGGGTACCAATTGTTCACCTCTCTTGGCTGACATTTTTGTATTCATATGAAGCGGAATTTAAAGGGTCTCTGCACTCCAACGAAAACAAACAGTTAGCATCTCGATTCAAAATTACTTACAGGTATATCGACGACGTCCTGTCCATGAATAATTCAGAATTTCATTATTACCTCGGCCAGATGTATCCTGTTGAGCTAGAGTTCAATGAGACGTCAGAAAGCAACACATCTGCTTTTTACCTAGATTTACACCTGTTGATTAGAAATGACGGTCAACTTCATACCTCCCTTTATGACAAATGCGACGATTTCAATTTCCACATCACGATTTTCCTATTTCTAAGCAGTAATATTCCATCCTCTCCTGCCTATGACGTTTTCATTTCATAACTTATACATTATTCCAGGGCATGCTCTTCTTATGAATGATTTCTGAAAGCGAAACGATTCGCCAGTAAATTACGTACGCAAGGTTACGTTGTCGAACGCTTGAAATATCGTCGTTTAAAAAGTTTTATTGTCGATACGGGGATCTTGTAAAACATTATGAAGTCCCCCTCTCAGTAATATTAAATAGCATTCTGGAGCACCACCAAAGACAGTGACTCCCTTTCGCAAATCGTGCTTTTCATCGAACTTGACCTTTTCACGTAACTTGACCTTTTCACCGAATTTGACCCGTTCATCGAACTAGAAAGATTTCCATCGCACATTCACGACGGGTGTGGCATGGAAGCAGAGGACGCTGACTCCTTCCGGACACCAAGGCCTATCCCGTTTAAGATTCGCTATGTTCTTCATGTTACGACCATTTACACATCTAATTCGTCGTGTTCTAATGGACTTGAGTTTCGATTATTAATCGGACCTTCTTCGATTTTTACTTAGATATGACAAAGGCAAATGCGATCGATCAACAAGGAAGAATAACTCTTAAATAAATGTGGTAGTAACTAAAAGACGGACGGAAACAACGAAAAACTATAGTCCAGCGGGAACTGATATGGAAAAATAAGTGTTGTTTTGTTGTATTTCAAGATTTGTCTCATAATGTTATGTTATATCGGGGCCCCATTTTCCGAAGAAGTGTTGTATAAATTATGCAATGTTTTCAATCCATTAAAACGTTGTTAGATGTAAAATATGTATTAAAAATTAAAGTGCAGTGCTGAAAAAGTAAGTAAGATTCATTTGCGCTAAAAATATCATTTTATATTTTCCTTTTTTATTTAGCAGGGGTTATTATGACACCAAAATTTGGAAACTTGATCATTTTCACTTTTAGAATATATGACCCTTATATCATCATCTAAACACGAAAACAGGATCATTGTCACATTTAGAATATATGACCCTTAGATGACCACCTAAACACAAAACATGATCGAAATGTAACAACAAAGATATACCATTAGGTCCAACTGAACATTGTACATGAGAATATTATTCATATATTTACAGTTATTGATAAGACAAATTTTTCCTCGATATAACGAACTCTGTTTCAGGAAGTCCATCGATGTTTACGTCAATTTACATTACACGTTAGTTTTGCGGTAACATGCATCTTGCAATGAGCGTAATCATCTGGGGAGTATGTAGCTTTCAGTGTCTGAGATTCGACCAGTAATGTTAAATGTTAAATTAAGAATCATCTTCAAAGAAGTGCATTGAGTTAAAAGTGTATTCTATTTTCTGTCAGTATGTAGAATCATTACAAAAACAAGTCCACAAAGCTTATATCAATCCGTTTCTTTTGTATGAGATGGGTATCATACAAGTAAAATAGAAATATATTGGCGGTAACAATTATGCACACATAGAGAATTCTGATTGAAACAAATGATAGCGGGACAATAGGATAGAGCGCAAGAAAAAAATGAGAATATCGACAGTGTGATGAAGTGATTCATGTAAGATATAAATTAAATATTGATAAGATTATTCGATTATCGAATAGGGATGTTCAGAAATGTCAAATCTTGTATTAGGCATCATATTGGAATAAATATATTTAGATGACATTGTTTAGAATATATTGAATAAAAAAAGAAGGCAATACATAGTAAATATAAATCATACGCCAGGTATTTTGTATCAGTATTATGAATTAGCGATTAGTTTCGTTGTTGTAATTGTTTAGTATTAACTGCCTTATGTATTTTTATAGCTTCTACTGTACATGGTAAAAAGGGGGGATACATAGCATGATTTGTTATACATGATTCGACACATATGATAAATAATGCCGTGTAACAGTACAATGACTGAATCATAGGAAACATGCATGACTAACATGGGGAATAGAACTTGCTGTAATCTGGACCACAGAATCATGGGGTTGTAGCCAATCAGTTTAAAGATGGCCAAAATCATCTATAAATACAACATCATCAGCCAAACCACATGACAAATAAAACAAAAAAAATGCTAAGAAAAGACGAATTATACCTGACAAAAAGTAAACTCCAGAGACTATGAATTACATAAAGAG
>BROG01000396.1:152500-480000 GCA_030159075.1 Atrina japonica | reverse complement strand
TCTGTATATGAAATGTTCATATGTAGAACACGCCCTGGCATATCGGATCATCTGTGAAATATAAACTCCATATGCGGGTGAATGTGGGATATTACTACTTAAATGTGGAAAATTTACGATGAGAAAGCCGAAATCGTCGCGTTTGTCGCATAGCTTAGTTGTTAATTCCCCGTCTTTGTATACAATCAGCTTTGTTTAACTAATAAGAGATTATTTTTCCCTTGAATATGAGCTGAAACAAGATATAACTGAGTGTCGTCAATTTAATAGATTACTAAACCGAAAGTTACCGTTATCGCATTTCTGTTGACGTCAATTTAACTTAGTACAAATTATCAAGGTATAACAAATTCATACTAACGGTAAGACCAATATTAACATGTTTCTTTAGTTTTTGATATCATTAATATCATTCCATGCGATGATACGAGACAGTGTCTAG
The DNA here is from genome assembly GCA_030159075.1 of Atrina japonica. NCBI lineage: Eukaryota > Metazoa > Mollusca > Bivalvia > Pterioida > Pinnidae > Atrina > Atrina japonica. The sequence goes on along the minus strand of BROG01000396.1, from coordinate 479,558 downwards.
TTCTAGAGACATTGATGAAGCATATTTTAAACTTTACACACATGATATCATGTTGACATTGATGGAAATAATAAGGAAAGTAAAAGTTATCATATCTTAATGTCAATAAACAAAAACGAACCATAAATACATCGACGATAAAACGAAAAATAAAATGAATTAAAAATGAAGAATTACAAATGGAAAATCGAAACTCATTAAAATACGACAAATTAGATATACAAATACTCTCAAAATGAAAAACAATTGTGAATACCAAACGGTTAGGGACCAGGTGACCGGAAATAAAACGATATAATACCATTTAGTAGGAATAATTATCTCCTACAACGAGTCTGTTTGCAAAATTATAAAAAATGTATAAAACAAATAATTTCGGAATATGACATAGAATGGAAGAAACAAAAGGTTTTAGTGATGACGGTGCGATATTCAATAAAGACACTTTCAATAAAGACACGTTCCAGGAAATAGATGTATGCAGACAGTTTTTATTTTACAACTTGTCTTCGTACGTAAGACTCATTATTTTTACGTTCGTAGTTCAGACATACTTGATCCTCATTTCATTTGTATATAACACCCATTACCGGTACTTACCGGTCTTGGCGCTATCAAAACCTAAATTAGGACTTCATTGCTGTATTATTTATTTCCTCTTATGTGTGGAGTTTTTTTCTTATCCCCTATCATCTTAGAGACATTTCAGTCCATAAAATCAATGTTAAGAGTTCTGAATGTACGCCAACACAGAACTAAAAATATCAAAGATATTTGCGATGTTGCTATTCTCCATTGCATCCAAGTGTCAGTTTAAAGTTGATTTAAGACTGTAAATTGTTTGGTTAATTCATCCCACACAGGGGTGCAAAATTGACATTATAGGAAAGAATCATTTACATTTATTTCCTGGGTCCACCTATAACGTGTGATAAAAAACAAAAGGAATGTTTCATATTGGTCGATCATGTTTCTGGTCTTTGCTCGGGTTTTAAAATGTCGATATACAGTCTCGTATGCCTTAGCAATTCACCGTGTTTAGCGTCTACCTGTCTAATGCGACCTAAATAACGTTCCTCTTTTATATCCCTTTATGAAAAAGACCTCGTTAAAGCAATTACCTGTTTGACATAACAAACTACTCTATAATATTGATATAAATTTTACACGACCCTTTTTAAACACTTTTTAACGGTTTATCCCAACCGAAACGAGATAGATTAATTTAATTTTTATTCAACGAACTGGTATATCACTTTTTAATTTATTTTCTTTAACCCTTTAACCCTATCGACCGTAATACAGCAGGGTGACAAAATTGAGGTTTACATTTTTCTCTTTGTATTCTATACAAAACGACATTTTTCAATACATTTATGGAGAGTCAGTTGTAAAGCAATTTTGATGATACCCATACTATTAACCTAAAATATCTAACTTTTTCATTTTTCTATCTGCTCATAAAATTAAAATTTTCTGTTTTCAAGATTGAGCACTTTGAATAGAAATTTAAATTCTTAAATTCTACATATTTAAAGGAGACATTAAAATTATGTATCTCCAACAACCTGTCAGTACTATAAAACAAAACAACAAAAATCAAACACAGAAACATCAAAACATTTACAATGGTCAAAGTTGAAAATTGTATTGAAATTGAATGAGAAAATACTAATATCATTTTGAAAAATATGGTTTTATATGAAATATAAAGTGACAAATAAAAGGTCTCCTCACTTTTGTCACAATAGTTACTTAGGGCTGAGAGGAATAAAGGATCTAGTATTGATGTATGGATGCAGATACTGGACATTTTTGTATAGTTATTCTTTTATTGTCGTTTAATGTTCCTCTCAAGAATCTTTCACTCATATTGAGACGTAGCCAAAGGCCGGTGAAAGGCTTCATATACATGCCGACACCTACTATCACATGGAACCTCGTTGTTTATTGTCTCATTCGAAGGACAGGAAAAGCCAGCCGCCTCCGGCGAAGCCCGAACCTGCAACCCTCCGGTTGCAAATCGAACACTCTACCGCGGATCTACGACGGCCCTATACAGTCATATTATATGTTACTTTATAATGTCAGGTATTGACTGTTACACAAGATAAACTTTTGGTGATGCAGACTTATTTTTATTCCATTTTGTGTGCGATTTATTTTTCTTTTATTTGTTTCGGACATTTCATGAATCTACTCATTCGTTTCATACACATATTATATGAACACTTTGTCATTTAGCTATTTAAAATGTACATTTCAAGTATCACCAAATACCAATATTGATTTCCCCGTCATGGTTACGTATTTAGATACTACGTGGTCTTCGTGGATTCTCCTTGGTTTCAATGTCCACACGCAGAAGACATGAACAATTCATCATTTACATAGTTCTGTGGATTTTATCTATCATCAAATACCAATATTTATGTCGTTCCTACATTTACGTATTTCTCTACGTAGTTTTCAAGGTGGTAAAAGACACCAAAAGAGTCATATTCTGTGGTTTTCCCCAAAAAAATATTTCGTCTTTTACTACTTAGATTGAGATACAATAACAAAACAAGAAGTATAAAACATAGGTATACAGAATCTTGAATTCCTATATATTTTGTGAAAATTGATTACGAAACCCATGTTGGCAATTATTAATTAATTAGAAGAGTTGAATTTCATATTTATAAATCCACGCATATATATTGAATAAACAATGGAAGCTGTTGATGCAAAAACGAAGGGGTCTTCGTGGCCAAGTATTAGACCATCGCGCTTTCAACACGGAAGTCTCTCACCTCTGGTCAGCGCAGGTCCGAGCTCCGCCGGAACCTAAGCTTTTGTCCGAATTTATTGTTTGTTTCTTTTATTGTTATTTAACGTCCCACTCAAGAATATTTCACTCATATTGAGATGTCACCACATGCCGATGAAAGGCTTCATTTTGGCCTATGCTCGGCACTTACGGCCATTGAGCAGCCTCACGATCAAGAGTCGAGCGTGCTACCGACTGAGCCAGGCCTGCTCGATTTTGTCAGAAATTTGGCTAGTTCACTTGCAGATGGAGTATGGCCTTTTTCCGGGAAACAGGCTCCCCCCTCCCCCGTTAAATCTGTCCGCAACCATTTACCTGAAATAATGATGAGTGTGGCGTAAAAACATTATACAAAAGCAAAATGAAAATGCCCGACAGGAACAGAAACCAGTAATTGATACAAGAACAAATCTATTTATTAATCAAACGTCGATGGAATTATACAGAAAGTTGTCTCTGAAACTTTTACATCAAACATGAACATTGAGTCATTTATCCGTGGGCTAAATGATATACGACGTCGTAATATCACGATGCATATAGGCATCAGGGCAACACAGACTATATCAATTTTACTCCATACAGTATAATTGCATGTATATCTGTTAAACTTCAAACTTCTGTCGATCCAAAGTTCATTTGACGAATCACGGTAACAGTTCATTTGAAGGATCGAAGTAACAGCCAAGTATTGTAGAACAATATACATAGAATTTGATAGGATCAAGAATTTTGTTTGCATATGGTTGTTCCAGTATCGGTGGTTTTGTAATTGTTTTTTGAAATACCAGAATACCAGATATGGGATCGGGTGCCATGGAAGAGTAAGCATCGCCTGTTGACCGGCCATACCCGCCGTGAATTTACAATCAAAATTAAATGAAATAAGCGCGGAATGAATCCTCGTCATAATTGATTTATTAATCATTATCGAACAAGTAATATAATAAATATCAGATACCAAAGTGTAAATCAATAGAATGTCCAGGACATAGAAACAAATCCGGTAAAACAATTGGTACAGACATCAAATCCAATAACACAATTGGTAAAGACGTCACAACAACCGCCAACGAAAAGGCAACTATTGCACTTAGTGAAATAGAGTAATCGCAAACAGACTATTATACCGACCGTAAAATTTGCGGTATGTTGACATTAAACGCGGTTTTCGATATCCCTGTGTCAATAATTTGTCAGTGAGTAGTAACTAATGCAATTCTTGATATCATTGTGACAACAAATCAGTGAGCAGGTTACGTCTATATGAAATGTTCGTGTGTTGGACACGCACTGGCATATAAGATTATCTGTCATATATATACACATTATATACTAGCGAAAATGGCAGTAAAATGTTCAAGTAGGAGCAATAAAGTATATTCAAAACCCACAGCAAATCAAAAGTTAAATCAAATGTAATACGTGTAGACATACAAGTTGTCAAATTCGATTTCGTATTGTGTTGAAAGTTTCAAACATGAGAATATTCAATACTAATAAAATCTTATATAATACTGGGTTAAAAAGTGTTATAATTGAATGTTTAGCGACGTCTGTTAATGCATCTTCATTGAATATTCATCGTTTTAAGTACTGGAGTTTGCCGATGAGTGTTTGATAACTGCTATAAATAACATGGGTTTTTAGGTAAATGCCTTCATATTAATTTATCGAAATAATCATCATCTCAGAATTATATATATGAATATAAAAATCACTGATACCAATGTATTAAGAAATAGAAAGCTCAGAACACAATGCATAAATCTGCTGAACACTGGACAAATACTAGCCTATGAAAATCCAGAGATGGGATCAGGTGTAATGGATGAGGAAGCATCCCTCTAAATTCCGTCCATCTAACATGCTCACTACCTTTCACACACACGGATGTTTATACTTAATTTAATCCTCCTTTTGTCGTTTTCTAACAAAATATGATTTTATTCTTCCACGATTACAAGTTTTCACATCCGGCACTTTCTTCATCAGCAACAGTTTCACGGACATGAAATCCTAAGTGAGTACCCTGTTCGGTGATATGATTAATTATAATTAATGGGTTAACATTATATTCATTTTGGCTATATATGGATTGTATATTGTAAAAAGTTTACAGCAATATATCATTTTAATTAAAGTTTGGGTCTAATCATTAGATATATTTTTTAATTAAATGACAGCATTTTGGCCTTTAATCCATAACTTATGACCTTTAACTATGAAAGACAAAATCCTAGTTTTATTAGGACTGTTTTGTCACTTGAAAGATTATGTTTTGTAACCATTACTCAATTCGAATTCTTTAGGAAATCAAGTCGCGAATATCCTCAGCGAAACCTAATATGTCATTTTGACTTAGTGCTAAACATTAAACTATCTATAAAATCAGAACTTCCAGACACATTCAGAGGTGCAATAATACTGCAATAATTGATTGCATGTTCGATTTTCTAATTTACTGAGATGTAACTTTAATCTAAATGCATTAACCACTCACCATAGAAAACATGCTTCGTAATTAAATAGTTGACGATTGTTAGTTACATTTCTAGTGATATCATGTCCTTGCAAATTTGTTATTAATTGTTTTGTTCCTCTATCTATCTATCTATCTATCTATCTATCAATCGATCGATCGATCGATCGATCGATTTGTCTATCTGCCTATCTGTTTATTTGTAACTATAGTGTACTATCCGTACGTATTGCGACAGAAAAATGTGTATTTCATATTATAGCGTCGTAAACAACACGTGACGTCATACGTACATGTTTAATATTATGGTGCCTGGAATATGTGTTTCTCCGTCGTCTCCCCGATACATTGTGCCTAAGTTCTCTATTTCGCCATAAAAACCTTATCGCCTCCTTATAATTAAAAAAAGAGAGTGATGTTAATCAACATTGAATCAGATAAACAAATTCGCCTTGGAAAAAAACTGAATCAAGTTAAAACAATGTAAACAGATACTATAATCAAGCAATTGTCTGTACTGGTTTCACATTATTTAAATAAATGACTCGCTATCTTAGAGGATATCTCATTAGTGTTTGATAACTGCTAAAAAAAACATGGATTTTTAGGTAAACGCTTTCATATTAATTCATTGAAATAATCATCATCTCAGAATTATATATATGAATATAAAAATCACTGATACCAATGTATTAAGAATTAAAAAGCTCAGAACACAATGCACAAATCTGCTGAACACTGGACAAATACTAACCTATGAAAATCCAGAGATGGGATCAGGTGTAATGGATGAGGAAGCATCCCATGCCGATCGGACAAACCCGTTGTAAGGCCACATTCACAATTAAAATTAAATAAATGAGGAATAAAACAAATTCAAAATATACATGTATTACGTTCACAGTTTTTATTACGACGGACAACTTAAAAGCCGAGCTGTGCTTGATTAAATCAACAAAAAGTAAATGCAACTTATGTGTGCGTTTTAAAAGCGTCTCTAAATTCCGTCCATCTAATATGCTCACTACCTTTCACACACACGGATATTTATACTTTATTTAATCCTCCTTCTGTCGTTTTATGATTTTATTCTTCCACGATTACAATTTTTCACATCCGGCACTTTCTTCTTCAGCAACAGTTTTACGGACATGAAATCCTAAGTGAGTACCCTGTTCGATGATATAATTAATTATAATTAATGGGTTAACATTATATTCATTTTGGCTATATATGAATTATATATTGTAAAAAGTTTACAGCAATATATCATTTTAATTAAAGTTTGGGTCTAATCATTATATATGTTTTATTTAAATGACAGCAGTTTTGCCTTCAATCCATAACTTATGACCTTTAACTATGAAAGACAAAATCCCAGTTTTATTAGGACTGTTTTGTCACTTGAAAGATTATGTTTTGTAACCATTACTCTATTCGGATGCTTTAGGAAATCAAGTCACAAATATCCTCAGCGAAACCTAATATGTCATTTTGACTTAGTCCTAAACATTAAACTATCTATAAAATCAGAATTTCCAGACACTTTCAGAGGTGCAATAATACTGCAATAATTGATTGCATGTTCAATTTTCTAATTTACTGAGATGTAACTTTAATCTAAATGCATTAACCACTCACCATAGAAAACATGCTTCGTAATTAAATAGCTTGACGATTGTTAGTTACATTTCTAGTGATACCATGTCCTTGCAAATTTGTTAATAATTGTTTTGTTCCTCTATCTATCTATCTATCTATCTATCTATCTATCTATCGATCGATCTGTCTGTCTGCCTATCTGTTTATTTGTAACTATAGTGTACTATCCGTACGTATTGCGACAGAAAAATGTGTATTTCATATTATAGCGTCGTAAACAACACGTGACGTTATATGTACATGTTTAATATTATGGTGCCTGGAATATGTGTTTCTCGGTGGTCTCCCCGATACATTGTGCCTAAGTTCTCTATTTCGCCATGAAAACCTTATCGCCTCCTTATAATTAAAAAAGAGAGTGATGTTAATCAACATTGAATCAGATAAACAAATTCGCCGGATATCTCATTCCCACCTTCGTGTCTGAAATTGGGATGTAGTCTTACAACAAAGCAATAAACCATGTTTTAGTAGACGGGAATATTTTATGACAAAAATAAAGAGTATATTTGTAAGGTTTCTTGTTTCAATCTTGTAATCTACTCAATTAACTTTACCTTCACGAACATGAACGCTGACTCCTTCCGGACACCTGATCCCATCCATTCTGGGATTCGCAATCGTTCTTCATGGTGAGACTATTATAATATCCAGTTTGTCGTATTTTTATGGATTTGAAGTTTTGAAAATTTATTGGCACTTCTTCATTTTGACTTCCAACATGTATTACATATATATATATATATATATATATATATATATATATATATATATATATATATATATATATATATATATATATATATATAAATATATATATATTTATATATATAAACGTAATTTGACACTTGATTTATTGATACAACACAAACACAGTTTCATAACATTTTATTCACGATGTTTCATTTGATCAAAGATTACTGTTTAACTGCAAAAATTGATGTTGGTTTCACCTTTTAATCCTGAATTTAATTTTATTCAAACATGCCTCATTAACCCACGATTATTATAGAAGTTCGATTCGATTAGTTATGTAACCTGCCGATGTTGTAATCTCCTAGAGATAATGTAGCAATTAATCTGTGCAAAAGTTTTGTAAAACATGTGCAATTTAAAATATCATATGTTTGCATTTCAGTGTGAAAATAATTACAATGATTAAATTGAAACCGATTTGTTGTCGGCGCTTTTTGTCATTCCTAGAATTGACTTTCAAGAGATTGTTTAGGGACATTTTCATTTACGAACATTTGAAATCGATATATCCCCATTTTAATATTTTATGCTGATTGTATTATATATATATATATATATATATATATATATATAAATATATATATATATATATATATATATAGTATATATATATATATATATATACAGTGGAACCTCGCTAATTAAGAACCACCTAACTGACTGACTCAAAGTGACCTTATTAGTGAGTTGGTCTCTTAAGTGAGGTTCTGTACTGATACAGTTTTAATGAAGAGACTGGAAATTCATGGTCTTAATTGTGAGGTGGTCTCCTAAGCGAGGTGGTCTATAGGCGAGGTTCCACTGTATATATATATATATATATATATATATATATATATATATATATATATATATATATATATATATATATATATATATATTATAAGAGCATACCTTTTAATACTTTGAAATACGAAATGACGTTATTTCCCAATTGTGAATGACGTTTATTTTTTAAAGAATAAATTTCAGACATATAGAAAGAGTTACGGAGCGTATCTGTACAAGTTTGTTTTCCACAGGAAAGATACAACATCTAGGTACAATTTTAATTACATGTGCATCGACAACTTCCAGTGTATTGATAATACAGAATTTCAGAATGACCTCGGCCAGATGCATCCTTTTAAGTTTAAGGCGACAGAGAGCAGCAAGTCTGCTACTTACCTAGATTTACTCCTGTCGCTGACAAACGTGACAATTGCAATTTCCATATCACGAACTTTTTGTTCCTTAGTAGTAATATCCTGTCTTCTCCCGACTATGTTCTTATTATTTCACAACTTATACATTCTGTCAGGACATGCTCCTCTTATGAATGCTTTCTCATGAGATGAGGGTCAAGCGACTCGTCAATAAACTACTCACACAGGGATAGCTTGCTGAACACTTGAAATCGTCACTAAGGAAGGTTTATGGTCGATACAGGGATCTTGTTAAGTAATACGAAGTCCCACTCTCAGGGATTTTAGTACGACCATATCCAGTGACTTCTTTTCGCCAATCAGATCTAAAATATACTGGTGACCTTTTCGTCGTACTCGAGAGGTTTCCATGGTACATTTGCGACGATTGTAGCATGTTAACAGAGTATGTTTATTCCTTTCGGTCACCTGAATCCCATCCCGTTTGTGATTTGCAATAGTGACGTTCTTCATATTGAGTTCGTCACTATATCAAATTTGCTGTAGCTTACGATATCCAGTACAACTTCTTAATTTTACTTCGTACTGACGATATATAAGTTTTTAACAATAACATATATTCAAACATCAGTTGTCTGCGTCCAAACTGATTACGTATCTCGTCATTACAGTTAAGTTGAAGTAACTTACTAAATCGTTGTAAAATAGATAAAGACATTAGATCATTGAACATTTTCTTTAGATGTACACATGTATTTGATTTTAGCAAATTTGCTTGTGGAAGTTATTTTGCAGTCAGCCTTAACCAGTTTCATCAATGTTTCATAGTAACATGAAACTGTATTTACCGGACCACGACCATATACAAGGACCCTGTTAGCCAATCAGATCTGCAGCTAACTGATGACATTTTCAGAGAGCTTAATCTATTAATCGATTTCGGGAGGTTTTCATGGGACATTTACGACGGGTAGGACATGCTTACAGGGGAACACTGCTTACTTCCGGATACCTGGTCCCATTTCATTTGTGATTGTAATACATCCTCACGTTGTTACATCTAATTCGTCGTATTCTAATGGTCTTGGAGTTTTTAATATTCATTGGTACTTCTTCATAATACTTCTATGTTTCATTACGATCATCAATAATTTCACGAAAATATATATGATCTTGTTATCATGATATCAAAATGGTTCATAAATCTGAACTTAGTAATATTCTCCCTGCACACATATTATCATACGATCCTTGCAAAACTTATCATATAATTTATTTCAGCTTTCAAATCGTTGCAGATATAATGAAAAGATATTTCTTTTACGTCATCACTAACTCGTTAAATCGAAGTATGAATCCATGCTATGCATGAAAAAAATAAATTTTGTTTGATTATGGTAAAATAATATCTGTTCACAGTAAACCTATTCAAAGGTCATAGCCACAAATAAGCTCTTAAGCACAAAGGGAAGATTCAGATATTTCTAGAAAATTGATTTTGAATTTATTTTGAAGAATTTTTTACAGGAAATTCGATTACATTACCGTGCTCCGCCAATGATCATGGAGGAAAACGTTATCAATTCTCAGCAGTGACAGTGGCTTTAATTCACATGTAAATGTTTTGTTATAAAAAAGACTATACCAACAGATTATCGATTTTGAACAAGAAAAAGGAGAATTATTGTTCCGGTAGGATTTTAATTTACCATCTAGTCATGTCAAACACTCAACTCCCTAAGATAATTCATTAACTGAATCTTTCATAGTAAATAAAAATGTATGCCGAAGACAATTCTGTACACCTCATTCCGCCATATTGGATTTTCATTTCCGCCATATTGATTTGTCATGCTTTTTGCTATTCCTGGATACATTGTTTACTAATTATTCTATTACTGTTTGTACTTCATGTCTTCATTATTTATTCAACATCAAAATTAATTGAATTAAAAATGAAATATATCTAGATTTTCTCAAGTTATGCTAGTTTTTTTTCTAATAATTTGAGTTTGTGAGTTTACTGTGAATTATTTCTTTAGAGAAAATCTAGGATTAACAGAAAATCTAGATTTTACCCATTAATATGGTTTCAGAACATTTAATCTTTGCGTATCTCAACATAAAACAGAAATCGATTAATTGATTAGAATATATTGAATTAACTGCGTCAATATCGCATTAATACGTTGGCCTGTTTATCCAGTTAAGGTAGCCTTCGGTATAAGAATATCTGGGTTTAACGAGAAATTTTTGACAAAATCCTTGGTTTAATTGAGCTTAAAACTGTGATTAAAAAAGAGTGAAAATTTAAGTTGAACAGATGAAAACTGGGATTCTTTACAAAATCCTGGTCGTTACACTTGAGTGATGTTGGCGTACCATGTAACTTCTAGTGGAAGTTTAAGCTTAATGCTTATTTTCTAATGACTTCATTTTATGACACATTAATAAAGATGTATTTGGGCCTGTTACAGATATGTTCTTTTGATAAAGTCTTGTTAGGAATCTATCGTTAAAAATATTATAAACATAATACCAAAGTTATAATGCTCAAGACGATCGTTTTTGTCAATTAGACTTCATCAGCTGAGCTACAATTAAATAGATTTTCTAAAGAGAAAGTGGTATCATACAATGCCAAATAATATATCTACACGTAAAGCCAAAATCAGTCTAAGAGCAACCACTGTAAAACGTTAACTGTTAATTTGTAATTTACAGTAACAAGATATTGACATATTTCAATAAATAATAAGAAATGGCCAGACAGAACGTTACCGCGAATCAAAAGTGAACTGGCAAACTTCCCCTTTTAATTAAGAATCCAACTGAGGTCGCGATCCTCTGTTGGCGATATGTTAGATATATCGTGATTTATTACCACTAGCTGTGTCTAGCGGTAGAGCGTTCGACTCACAAGTAGAATGTCATAGGTTCGATTTCCGGTACCGGGTTATTCAAAATACTTCGAAAATGGGAGTGACCCATCCTTCTCCAAAACTACCACTTGGGTTGATCTACTTGTACAACCTTAGACATGTCATCAGGGGGTTACAGGTTCCATTCTGGGTACCCAGTTCCTTTGGCAAGTGCTGGGCATACGACATGAAAGTCACTGGTATTTGGGTTGATTTAAAGCAGGGGACCCGTTCCTCGTTAACGGAACCCTTATTGGATTGACTTTAGTTTATCGTTCGGATCAATATTTGCGGTACTTCGGCTAAGACTGGTAGCATCTTTCTATAAGTGAAATATTTTGACAGGGTGTAGGGCAGCAATACAAAAAAAACATTGTAATTAAATACGCAGTTATATCAACTCGACGTAAACTGCATCCCGGAGATTTGTACAAATACAATTTTTCCGTTTCTAGAGCGCATCTCATGATGCGGAACATTCGTGGCCATAATGCTAGTGTATGGTAAGAATGTGTGAAATGTTGGTCAAAACCAGCCATTGATACAATACCATCCAAAAATCCTGCGAATGATGCGACTGCACCAAGGAACGTAATGTACAACTCATCTGCTCAATTCCGATCTGTAGAATACAAATCCCAGACTGTAGTCAGAGCGTTTTAATAATCGGTACACTAATAAAATAAATATAGCTACCAATTTTTTTCAAACTCTGCTTACATGTAAGGTTTACCCGTTCGTCCGCTTGAATATTAGTTATTTAAATTCAAATTCGCTGTATCAGCATATTAATACAGATTCATCACTTTATGACTTCGGTTGTCATTGTATTGATACATGATTAATTGTTTCATTTGAAACTAAGATATTGCTCCGATCAGCGGAATAACAAAAACAACCGGATGTAAAGGTCACGCATTTTCTGATCATTACCTACAAACGATCATAACATTAATCATCAGAAGGCAAATGACGATAGTACATTTCCGGTTGATGCCTTCAAATGATACTTCCAGAAAACGCTCTGAACGGTTGCACTTTTATGTATAATAATATCAATATATTCATAAAATAATATGTCATTTGGGTTTTATCATGTAACATTCTTTGTTTCGTTTCTAGAATTAAATATTCGCCAAAGACACTAATCAGATTTGCCAGGAATCTGTCTCCCGACGTATGTCTCCAAGAAGTATTATTGATCCGAATTATTCTTTGTTTACATATATTAGTCTCCGCAAATCCGGCGTTCCAATAATTCGAAGCATATATACACACAGTACAAGTTTACATATTTTCAAACCACAGAAGCCCAGTTTAATATTTTGAACTTTCAAGATCCCGGAAATGAAATGTGGGTTAAAGGTAATATTTATGTAAATACTTGTAAAGAGACATGATTAAGTCAATGTGTCTTCACCGCTTGTTCTGGTTGTAGGACGAGCATACGATCATGTGTTTTCCAGAGGAGGAGTATCATATTTCCTTGGGATAATATCATACCGAAATTCTAAATCAACAAAACTTTACTGTGACAACAGTACATAAATCTAATAACAGGTAATAATCTTATAATAAGGTAAAAATGAAAAAAGTATCACCGGATAATAGAAACACCAAGTCCATTAGAACAGCACAAATGATCTCAACATGAAGAACATTTCCGATTCCCAAACAGAATGGGAGCAGGTGTCCGGACGAAATAATTTACATTGACAAACATATTGATAGTAACAATTATTCACGGTCTGGGAGACATAAAAATATTATCAACAATGCCAAAAGTTTTGCTTTTACAAGTGAGCCCAAAACAAATGTTCAAGACGATCGTCAATATGACTTCATCAGTTGAACTCAGATTTAGTATAAATGTATATAACAGAAACAAGAGGCCCAATGGGTCTTAACGGTCACCTGAGAACAATTTCCTATCTAGTTTGGCTAAAAGTAGTCCACTGGTTCTTCAGAAGTCGAAATGTCTAAAATTTGACAAAAAAAAAATAAACCAAAATGTAACCAAAAATCATATTTTATGTTTACTTAAGTGTCTATGAAGTTGACCTTTGGTTCCATGACCTTGAAATTTTGTCAAAATGATCCTTAGATAATTCCTAGCAACTTTCTATTACATCTTTGTATACAAAAAATCAATCAGTTTTGAGTTATTAAGTCATTTGTATACCAGTTAACTGTACCCTGTGTTATTCTAGCACCCCTAGTTTATTGACAGAATCCATTTTCAAAACATCATAAATCCAATTAAAGGGAGAAAACTCCCATAAACAAGGACTGGTAATTTCAGCCTTATAAATTTTTTTGCAGATCTTTGCGTGCTGGGCATTTTTGCTTCTTTCACTTTTACTCTAGCTATTACACTATTCAAGAGAATGTCAATAAACATCCAAAAACATGGAAAATTAACTTAAAAGGGTAAACGATTCCCATCAGGAGTGATCTGACAAATTCGGCCCTATTGTCTTTTTTTGTAGATATTTGCGTGATGAACAATTTTGCTTCCTCCACTTTTACTTTAGCTATTATACTTTTTCAGGATAATGTTTATAAACATCCGAAAACATGAAAAAATCAACTTAAAGGGTAAATAACGCCTATAAAGGGTGACCTAACAATTTCGGTCCTATTAAAATTTTCTGTAGATCTTTGCGTGCTGATCATGTTTGCTTTTTTCACTTTTACTCCAGCTATTTTACTTTTAAAGATAATGTCATAAAACATCCAAAAAGATGAAAAATCCACTTAAAAGGGAATATAACAGAGTGACCTGACAATATCAGACCTATTGGCGTTTTTGTAGATATTTTTTGTGCTGAACATTTTTGTTTCTTTCACTTTTAATCTAGCAATTACACGTTTCAAAATTATGTCAAAAAACATCCAAAAACATGCAAAATCAACTTAAAGGGGAAATAACTCCCAAAAGCGGTGACCTAACAATTTCGACCCTTTGATTTTTTGTAGATCTTTGCATGTTGAACATTCTTTCACTTTAACTCTAGCTATTATTTTTTCAAGATAATGTCAAAAACATCCAAAATAATGAAAAATCAACTTAAAAGGGGACATGTATTAAATCAAAAATATCTGCTGACTCATTCGTTCTATATCTAGCCATGATGTTTTGTCCTAGCCCCTTTTCATACACAAACTTTATTTGGATTTATATGGTTATATTTCCTGTCAAGTTTGGTTCAAATTAGCCCAAAGGTTCTCGAGAAGTAGTCAAAAATGTCGAAAAATTTACCCAAAAAATCATTTTCCATTTATTTAGGTGTCTGTGACCTTCACCTTTGACCCCATGACCCTGAAATTTTGTCAAAATGATCCTTAGATAATTCCTAACAACTTTCTCATATATCTTTGTATACAAAAAGTCAATCAGTTTCGAGTTATTAAACAATATGTAATACAATTGTACCCTGTGTTACTGAAGCGCCCGATAGTGGCTTTTTAAATAAAAATATTGGGATTGACTAATTTCCTGGCAAATATTTTGGACATGTTTAGTCTATGTCTTGTATCAAACTGTCATTCACAAGAGAAAGATATAGCATGATCACTACGTTTGACAATGCACATGTCGTCATGGCATCAGTTAGCGAGTTACAAGGCATGCTTGATTTGTAAAATCAGAATTGTTCCAAAATGTTCCCAATCAACTTGGTAAACCTCCAGACTTGCAAATATCGTGCCATATTATGTATACATGAATGTATACAAATAAAATGTAGTTTTCAGCCCCCCCCCCCCTTGTCACACCCATGTTACGTTGTACATATACATTTGTACTTAAAATTTAGAGAAAAAAAAACATATTTGGTATCAATATTTATTGAACAGACTCATTTTTTGGCTCATAGTTGTTTAAGACCAGGGTGAGCTCTGAATTGTTACTTGGGAACCTTTCGAGTTCATTGAAAAGGTCAAGTTCTGTGAAATTGTCATCAGTTACTTTTATATATGATTGGGCCATTGTCTGTGGCGCCCCCCCCCCCAGAACACCACCCAACATTCCCGAGAGGGGGACTTCATATTGTTTGATAACATCCCAGTATCGATCATAAAATTATTACATTTGGAATAATTATATTTATATTATCATTTTGATATAAAACAGCACTTCCCGCTGTATATACAATGATCTTACTTCGAGAAGAATTGTTGAAAAAGTAATTATTTTATTAGATATAGATAATAAACACTTAAGCATTTTCACCAATTGAATTTTATTACTCCAATTAATTTCTTATGACCATATGATAGATGCTCCAATGGCAGCGAGTATATGGTATTTCTCATAAGATAACAGTTATGTATTATATGTTGTCTAAATCTGATATTTAGATACATATCTTCATCCTATGAATAAAATATTTCAGATCCTGATAAAATTTATGACGAATAATAATGAAATATTAGTCTCTTCGGATTAATAAATCGCAATTTCCCAATAAATAATTCTTTACTGTTGTTATGAAGTGTCGCTTTAAATCACAAGAAATGGAAATTTTAAATAATTTTCAGAATAATTAATATCAAGATTTGAAGTACAGATGTAGTAATAATCTATAAATTAATATTTATGTATGCAGATATCTTGTAATTGATTGGCATAATCGTGATTTATGGATTTTTACGTATAACTTAACAATTCAATTATTACGTAAATCAGATGTGGATACTTAAAAATTCTAAACAGCTTTTAGAAAATTTGAAGGCAAACAATTTTTCTCGAATTCACAGTATCAAAACTTATGACTTCTTTACTCTTTACACTACTATTCCACATAAAAATTTAAAAGAAAGACTGTTCAGCATCATAGACAACTGCTTTTTCACTAAAGGTGGTACCCGAAAATTTAAATATCTAGTGATTGGCTATCAGGATACTTATTTCGTCAAACACCACTCTGATTCTACACATAAATATACTGAAGTTGATATAAAAAACATGCTGGAATTTCTAATAGACAATATATTTGTATTGTTCGGAGACGTGGTCTTTCAACAAACTGTCGGCATTCCTATGGGAACCAATTGTGTTCCTTTATTAGCCGACCTGTTCCTTTATTCATACGAAGCAGACTTCATTCAGAAACTGCTGAATCAAAAGAAGACAAGACATCGTAAATTTTCCACGATTAAGTAGTAATATCCCTCAGTCACCCGCATATGGAGTTTTTATTTCACAAATGATCCGATATGCCAGGGCGTGCACAACATATGAAGATTTCATATACAGAGGTAAACTACTCACTGACAAATTATTGACACAGGATATCGAAAACCGCATTTAATGTCGACGTTCCGCAAATTTTATGGTCGGTATAATAGTCTTGTTTGCGACTTCTCTGTTTCACGGGGGCCTCCGTGGCCTAGTAGTTAGAGCATTGCGCTTTAAATCACAAGGCCTCTCACCTCTGGTTCGAATCCCGCTAGGGTCATTTCGAATCAAGTGGGAAAGTTTGCCAGTTTTCTTGCGGAAGGTCGGTGATCTTTACCCGGTAACCGGGGTTTCTCCCCCACCAATAAAAAACTGGACGCCATCATATGATTGAAAAATTGTTGAGTATGGCGTAAAACAGAAAATCAAATCAAATCAAAATCAAACTCTGTTTCACTAAGTGAAAAGTTGAGTTGCCTTTTCGTTGGCAGTTGTTCAGATGTCTGTACCAATTGTGACGTGGATATACTCCTCACGTGTTTCATTGGACTTGACTGTGGACTCACGGCGGGTGTGACCGGTCGACAAGGGATGCTTACTCCTCCATGGCACCTGATCCCACCTCTTGGTTTCCAGAGGTCCGTGTTTGTCCATTTCACCGGATTTGTATCTATGTCCTGGACATTCTATTGATTTATACTTTGGTATTTAAAGTTTTTATATTATTTTTTTTTTTTTAGTTTTGAGGTTTAGGAAGCCAGAATATATGACCAGCTTATCAATTCTGGTTTTGTATAATATATTAAAAATATATTTTAAAATCAAGTCGCAGCAAACCATCAATTCAAAAAATATAAAAGCATTGCTTCGATAAATTCGGACTTAGGGATAACCCCAATTTTTATTTAACTTTTTTCACTATTTATATAAATTCAGCTGTTCAGCTTTTAAATATAAGGACTTTCGATTCAATATCTGATCATTTTGAGATAACGAGATTTATATATATATATAAAATATGTTCAAAGATCTGAATACAAGTGAAAACGCTAGAGCAAAAGAATTTTTATAATGAACATTCATACGAAACAATTTTTAATATATATGTGTGTGTGTGTGTGTGTGTGTGTGTTTGTGTGTGTGTGTGTGTGTGTGTGTGTGTGTGTGTGTGTGTGAACAGAATATATTCCTCAGTTTGAGTGTATATGTAACATCCAAAATGAAAGTCATGACGGACGGTTGTGCAAAAAGTAAAGTGAATGAGAGAGGCCTATTTCATCTGCTAATAAATCGATATGGATGTAAATATCTGATATTACATTTTAAAAATAATAGCGTCCCTGGGTGGGCTCGAACCACCAACCTTTCGGTTAACAGCCGAACGCGCTAACCGATTGCGCCACAGAGACAGGTGACAACAGGTAAGAAATCCAATACAATATATACCTGTATAGTTAACTATCTACACATAACACCTGTCAACTTGATATGTAATCTAAAGAGCGATTGGATAAATATAAAAAGACATAGTTTTATCAACGTTTGTGGCTCGTGACATTTTTGTCAAATAAATTAATTTATTCTATTTTAAGAACACATTCCTTCATTTTAAATATATGCACCTGGTTTATATATTTATTGTAAGGAGTAGTTGAGTTAATAGCTATAAACACACTTGCTGTATAAGCATAAAAACGTCGTTTCGGAGATAAAATCTGACCTTTTATAATATATACATGTGTGACAAACCTGCCTAGCCTTGCTAGTATTTTTTTTTTTTTTTTTTTTTTTTTTTTGCTCTATCCTTTAGTTTATTATCATTTTATTCATATCTCATTCATTCACTAATTACCTCCCTTTGGTGGCGCAGGCGTCGTGTAAATTAAGTCATATAGCAAGATTTGTAAGATTCTCTTTATATACATTAATTCTCCAGAGGTCTCTGTTCAAAAAATTGTATTTGCTCATTAAATTATTCGGGTACTTCCGGAAAGTGCTACCTTATAAAACAGATGTGACGCAATGTTACGTTCTGTTTTCCCCTGTCTCTTTTAAAGTAGAATCTACATATATTATATTTAATATATACATTATTGTAATATTTACTTACATTTTAATACTGATGAATCGATTATAATCAATAAGTATCATTTTAAAAGACAAACTTTATTTTGTCCTGTTTATTGTATACTGCGAATCTCTATACATTAAAAATAGACAACAGCCTACTATTAATATCAAATATATTATCAGGCTTTAAAAATCACAGATACCAAATTATAAATATTCATGATATTCAGGATACACATACAGATCTAGTGAATACTGGAAAAAAACACGACCTCTGTAAATCTACAAGTGGGATCAGGTGCCATGGAGGAGTAAGCATCCCCTGTTCATCGGTCACATCCGCCGTGATTCCTCACGGTCAAATTCAGATAAAGTAGGCGAGGACGAAATCCTCGTCACAGTTCGTACAGATGACTCAACAATCGTTATAGAATGGGTAACTCAACATTTTATTTAGATTAACAGAATATTCGCAAACAAGGCAATTATACCGCTTCGCCATCCATTGTCGCTCGTTCACATTTATAAAATGCAACGCGCGTTTAATCAATATGCAATGATTATCATAGAATATATTCCTTGTACATTTGATTAATTTTATCACTGGACCATGACGTTTAATACAGTTGCACAAACGGGCTTCTGATTTGAAGGCAATTACTATAATGGGATAAATACAACGGAACTAATTGTGTATAATAAGGGGAAAAAGTCTTAATGTCTGTAATCATGGTTAGTTTTTGCCATGATATACTACATGTTATGTACAACTCTACAGTCTTGGCATTATGATTAAACTGTTCAAGGACACACCACCAGTGGAGGGTATAGATATTAATTAAAATAAAATAATTAGAATGCAATGATGTTGAACCACACTACGTTTAACGTTTAACTGATTCCAGCAGTATTATAATCTAAATCATTTTGACATTTCCTGATTGATTTGGAAATATATTCTTAAAATTATTTGAAATTTTATATACAATAGCGTCACGCGATGACTAAAAACGGAAGCGGTATTCATTAATCCGATCCAGACTTGTATTCGTGGCATTTTATGGTTGATGACTCATATGTACGCTTATCTAATACACCAGCCTATAATTTTCTTTTTATCTTATAAGGCGTACAAAATAGTTTTAGATGCCAATTGTTGTAAATACTTTATTTTGTATTCAGCGTTTATTAAGCCCCTTTTGTAATTCCCCATTTATACGGAGCCCTAACTAGTTGTAAATGAAGTGTTTATGAAGACCCTTTAGTAATTCCCCATTTATATGGAGACCTAGCTCGTTGTAAATTAAGTGTTTATTAAGACCCTTTAGTAATTCCCCATTTATATGGAGACCTAACTCGTTGTAAATGAAGGGATAGAACAAAGAACACCGATGCTACGGCCATTACAGTTAGGCTTCCTTATTGCCCCATGCATACTGTAACTCGAGATTATCGTCTAAGGTCCTATCCGTCGTCACAATAACTCGACAAAATTTCTCATGCCGATTCTTCTTACAGGAACGATCACTCACTCTACTCAAATAGACGCTGTTCCATCTGGCCGAGTCGAAAACCCAGATCTTAGTTCTACTGGCGAGACGAACACACCCACACCACCACTCAGCCACTGTGATCAATGTGATCGTTTTAAATACATGTATATGATATTGAATATTTCGTTTGTTATTATCCCAACATTTTTTTTTTTGTAAGATCAACTGAACATTCTACAACTAATATTTCTTTTAACACTTGTAAAAAAAATAACATCAGATTATCAGATGTCATATTAGATATGGTACATACAGAGAAAACATTGAATATTCTTTTTTTTACATCGAAATTAATTTGATATTTTCCGATAATTCTATTTCAGTGAAAAATATTATATCTATCCGCTAGTGAGAAAACCATTATTTTAACACTGAAAGGGACCTGATGATCATGTCCGAGTGGTTAGAGCATCGCGCTTTGAAACATGAAGTTTTTCACTTCTGGTTAGCGCATGTATGAGTCCCGCTAAGACTTAAGTTGATTTTTGTGAGAAAGTTTGTCAGTTTACTTGTGGAAGGCCGGTGGTCTCGTCCTGGGTACATTGTAACCGGGTTCTTTCCTCCATCAATAAAAACTGGCCGCCAATATAACTGAAAATTGTTGTGTGTGACGTAAAACAGTATTAAAAAACACTGATGGAAAAATTATTAATTTTATTTCTTTAAAATCTTTCTATATTTCACTGCAAAACTTCAATATATAACAAATTTTGTATATAGTATATTTGTAAAAGATATAAATGAATAAATGCATTGAAAAAACAACACGTTTTACGATGTCATATTTTGATGTTGATATAATGTTGAAAGATCAATCTGATAATGCATCTTTCTTATTCTAACGTCTAAATTAATTTGACTACAAATGTATATTTACTCCAGGGAAAGACTTAAAGTGTTAGAGATATTGAATGTTTAACAAAATTTTCTTTGCCATCAAAATGTTTTTTAGATAACTCTTACATATGACTGTTTGCAAGAAACATGATCACACAAATATATTAAATATAAGCATACATAGAGATGCGACATATCGTTGAAGGATCAATAACATTCTGGACTATGCAGACCAAAAGTCTGTATTAGCAAATCTCTCTAAGTAGCTGATAACATTTTCATTGAAAGTTATCTTTTCCACGAAATCGAGAAGTTTCCATGGAACATTTGCGACGGATTTTGCATGCTAACAGAGGTGGTGACTCCTTCCGGACATCTGGTACTGTCCAGTTTGGCGATTTGTCATTTCTGAGACCGTTTTTTATATCAAATTCATCGTATTCTAATGGATTTGGACTCTGATACATATATTAGTCGTTCGTTATTGGGAAACGTGTATTCAAACAGATGATTATGCATATCCGTTAATCGTCTTCGTCATAGTTGACCTTTTCACCGAATTAGACCTGTCCATGGACCTAGAAAGGTTTCCATGAAACATCTGCGACGGTTGAAGCATTCCACCAGAGGACGCTGACTCCTTCCGATACACCTGGTCTTATCCCGTTTGTAATTCGCAATTGGTCTGCATGCTGAGACCATTTGCACATCTAATTCGTCGTGTTCTAATGGACTTGAGTTTCGATTATCAATTGGTACTTCTTCATTTTTACCTTGACCTTTTTCGGATTCTTCCGTTCTTTTTTTTTAAGACACTGACATAAATAAGTAACCATAAGGTTCAATTTATGCAAATAACTGTAAAATATTGGCAGGGCATTTCAAGCTAATAATCGTTCCCGTATGAACTCCAATCCCTCCATTTAGCCAATTTCTTTTTCCACGTCATGTATTTATACGATCAAGTATCCTAGTTCTTCAAATGTCACGACTTCATTAATGTTGTCATGACAATACGTGTTAAATTGTTAAGAATTACTTTGTAATCTTTAAAGTGTATTGGTCAAAAAATGGGAAAATCAATTATGCTTTGACTATAATTGGATGTTCAACTGACAGAAAAAGGAGAAAATTAACGCGACTCATCTCCATTTTCGACACAAGTATTCTCAGATGTTGTGTTCTATGTTTAACTTTGAATATTTATCACTGTACGGTAAATTAGGAGATAAAGAATCGGAAATTGAAGAACAGCTTAATTCTAGAAAAGGGATTTCTATTACACGGTACAACCAATGAACGGATAATTTGTCTGTTGAGACTTGCGTACATATGGCTTACGTAGGTAGAACGTCCATCATTATATAAGTAATCACTGCCTAGCACAAAATCAAATCAAACGATAAAAGTAAATTGGCTGAACATGTAATTGCAAAATAGCATATCTAACCAATTGATCCTAAAACCGTTTTCGAGACCAATAAATTCGATAATTAAATAATAAGTATTCAAAGAAGAAAATAAAAATACTATGATACAGGAAATAGATATTTATAAATATTAATGTCGCAGACACCAAAATTTAAATCTTCAGGGGATTAGGAGACAATGTAAAAATCTGGTGAACAATGGATAGGGTGGTAACAGGTGTCATGGCAGAGTAAGCATCCACTGTTGACCAGCCACACCCACCTGGAATTCACAGTCAAATTTAAATAAATAATAAAAATTGTTTTCAGTTTTAATATCCACACCCAAGTTTCCCCTTAACTACATTAAACATTTTGGTAAGAATTAAAATAAAGCTTGGAGAAACATTTCCAGGATCTGCTTAGTACCGCCGCATATTGTTGGTGTCCAACATAAATAAATTGGTAGCTCAAAATCAGTATCGGTTGTAGGTACATCAAAAGAGTGTTATAGTGACACGTGATTTTGGATTTCGTCCTCTGAAAGTATGCTACTTTCGTATATAGGATTATCGGATTTCATATTAAGCCCTTAGGCTAGTTTTTGATTTCCAGTGGTCCGTGTTTGTCCGATATTCATCAGATTTGTATATGTGTCCTGGACATCCTAAAGATTTATACTGCGGTATCTGAAATGTTCATATTCTGATCAATGTTATTAACAATACCAACGTGATATTTTTTTACAAAAGGGGCCAATACAAATGTTCAGTACGATCGTTTCTGTTAATAAGAAATAAATAGAATTATGTTAAAACATGACCGGACAACTACAGATTTAGTCTTATCTCTGTGTTCCGAAAAAAAGGAACTCCTTCTCCATAAAGTGTCACACGAAATGACGCATGTGTTCTGGTACAATGTTGGTGCGTTATATTACAATATAAGAACATGTGCTATATATCTGTAACATAAATTCAAAGAAAACATACAAGCAAGTCACTCTAATTATGATGCCGTCATCTGTGACAAATATTTTCGGTTCGCCTGTCGAATATGGTGACGCCATCTGTGACAAATATTTTCAATATGTCGGTCAAATATGGTGAGGCCATCTGTGACAAATATTGTCAGTTAATCGGTGAAATATGGTGACACCATATGTGACAAATATTTTCAGTATGTAGGTCAAATATTGGTGACGTCATCTGTGACAATTATATTCAGTATGTCGGTCAAATATGGTGACGCCATCTGTGGCAAATATTTTCAGTATTTCGGTCAAACACGTTGACATTACATATGACACAGATATTCGGGGACGTTATATTCGGAATATTTTTTATAAATGTGCAGTTATGTGTTATATAAATCGTAGACCTATATTCATTGAAAGAATATTATTCATAGCCCTGTCTAAATGTAAAATAAAATCACATTGATATTGAATAACTGTTTTCGACATATGATGTTTTTAAAACCATTATTATGGGTATTGGGTCTAGTTTCTTTTCGGGAAACAAATGTGCAAATATGACTGCTACTTGGAAAATATAAAGTGTGTTTCAAAACATGTATCTGATATTCATTTTTCAGAATAGAAATATTTAAAACTTGATAAGACAGCTTTAAACCTATTTCTAACGTGTGAACCTGGTAACCACGCTTCACTAACTAAGTTCATTTGATATAGTTAATATAAAATGTAATTGTTCACCTAGTCTCTGTGGCGCAATCGGTTAGCGCGTTCGGCTGTTAACCGAAAGGTTGGTGGTTCAAGCCCACTCAGGTACGCTTAAAATTTTGAGTAAATCTGAAAAAACAATTTTTGTCACGGAGAATCATAACAATGCACAGTAATCTTTTTCAAATTCTATTTATAAGGAAATTGATTATATCTGTATATGCACAATATAAAAGCATATATTTACCATATAATATATCATTTTGTACACCGAATATTATATCATGTAATGTAAAACCATACATTAAATCAATTTCTTCATGTATTATACAATATTAAAATTACAATAGTTATTGTATGATATATGATGTTATACAACGGGTATACTATTTCATGAAATGTGATACCATATATTATATCAAAACTATTATATACAATATAAAATTATAATATTTACTGTATGATATATGATGTTATACAACGGGTATACTATATCATGTAATGTGATACCATATATTATATCAAAATATTATGTACAGTATAAAGTTATAATATTTACTGTATAATATATCATGTTATACAACAGGTATTCTATATTGTGTAATGTAATGTAATACCATACATTATATCAATATGAACTGTGCAACATTATATGTACTGTGTCATATTAAATCAGAACATTTATTACATAATATATCATGTTATACAACGAGTCTGCTGAATCGTGTAATACAATACCATGTAATGTAATAACAATTATCATATCAAACTTATCAAATACTATGTCATGTAATGTAATTATACCGTTCACTTTACAATATACTCCGACAACTTTGTCTAATATGTCATACAACACAATGTAATTATACCGTTCAATTTACAATATACTCCGACAACCTAATATGTCATACAACACAATGTAATTATACCGTTCACTTTACAAAATACTCTTACAACCTTGTCTAATATGTCGTACAACACATTGTTGTCTTTAATATACTCTGACAACCTTGTCTAATAGTCAACACACGATGTAATTATACCGTTCACTTTACAATATACTCTGACAATTCTGACAACACTAATTATATGTCCCAGTACATACTGACAACCTAATATGTTATACAACGTAATTATACCACTTTACAATATTCTCTGATAACCTTGTCTAATATGTCATACAACACATTACACCGTCACTTTAATTATACTCTGACAACCTTTCATATGTTACAACACAATATTATACTCTGACAATATACTTACCTAATATGTCATACAACACAATGTAATTATACCGTTCTCTTTACAATATATTCTGACAACATTGTCTAATATGTCATACAACACAATGTAATTATACCGTTCACTTTACAATATACGCCGACAGCCTTGTCTAATATATCATACAACACAATGTAATTATACTGTTCACTTTACAATATACTCCGACACCTAATATGTCATAGAACACAATGTAATTATACTGTTCACTTTACAACATATTCTGACAACCTAATATGTCAGACAACACAATGTAATTATACTGTTCACTTTACAATATACTCCGACAACCTAATGTCATACAACACAATGTAAATATACCGTTCACTTTACAATATACTCCGACAACCTTGTCTAATATGTCATACAACACAATGTAATTATACCGTTCACTTTACAATATATCTACGTCTAATATGTCATACGACAATGTAATTATACCGTTCACTGTACAATAATATATGATATACAACACAATGTAATTATACTGTTCACTTTACAATATACTCCGACACCTAATATGTCATACAACACAATGTAATTATACTGTTCACTTTACAACATATTCTGACAACCTAATATGTCAGACAACACAATGTAATTATACTGTTCACTTTACAATATACTCCGACAACCTAATGTCATACAACACAATGTAAATATACCGTTCACTTTACAATATACTCCGACAACCTTGTCTAATATGTCGTACAACACATTGTTATTTCATGTTACAAGTGTATTAAATCATGTATAATGTGATATAATAACAAATACTGTAACAAACAATGCACTAGTATATATTGAATCAAAATTACTGAATTACTGTAAAACAAAACTTGATTGATACATGATGTAATACAATGTTATGTAATGTAATACAAAAACCAATGTAATACGTGTATATGACTATAACTTTGAATTATGGGTAATGTGATGTAATGGGTGTAATGTTATGAATGTAATGTAATGTGATGTAATGTAATGACTCATTATATCAATTAATATTGATTATATTATGTTAACAAATATCTAATATTGTATAGAAATTTTATGTCATGAATTTTGTCACAAATACAATCTTATATTCTGTATATATAATATGTATATTTATTTTAATAAAAGATAGAATAAAAAAAGCAGCGCGTTTGGCTATTAACCGAAAGGTGGGTGGTTCGAGCCCACCCAGGGACGCTTAAAATTTTTGAGTGAATCTGAAATTGATTTGAATACATACAAACAATTTTCGTCACGGAGAATAATAACAATGCGCAGTAATCTTTTTTCAAATTCCATTTATTAGTAAATTAATTATATCTGTATATGCCTCACCTCACCGATCTTTGCAATACTTCACGAGGATTATTTTGTACAGACGACAGGTTACAAGTCCTTCGTCTATTAAAACCAAAATGACTGTGTGTGTATATATACTTTCACTATTTCAAATTTATCGCCATTTTATTTCTGAGTATCCAAGATGGCTACTGTTATCAATGGCGTCATTCTTTGAACATCTTTGAATCAAATGACGGTCGTAAAAGGAATATTATGTGCATTTTGACATATGCTACGGGTTTATCGATTTAAATTTGACTTTTATGGGAATTTACAAAAATACAAAAATTAGGCATGAGTAAAAAAAAGGATATATCTTTTACTCAGTGTGTGTATAAAGCCAATACGAAGAATGACGAAATATTGATCTGCTTCACCAATGGATTACTTTTTTTCAAAAATATATACGGCATTCTTGTCCTCATCAAAGATGGCCACTACCAATAAAACATTTTTTAATTCACCAAAATTGTTTTATATTTACACATGCAGTCTACTTTCAAAATTACGTTAGACATTCAATGTGATTGCTTTTACTACAAGTTTAAATAGAAATTGATTTTAAAATGTCATATCGACTTTATTGTATTGGTACATTAAAACCATAAAACCTCACGAGAGAGCCGGCCTGGCTCAGTCGGTAGCGCGCTCGACTCTAGATCGTGAGGTCGTGAGTTCGAGTCCCGCCGGCGACAGGTTGGTTTCCTGTCTTTCGGACGAGACAGTAAAAACTGGAGTCCCGCTGGCGACAGGTTGGTTTCCTGTCTTTCGGACGAGATAGTAAAAACTGGAGGTCCCGTGTCACAGTAGATGTCGGCACGTTAAAGAACGCTCACTGCTCAATGGCCGTAAATGCCGAGCATAGGCCAAATATTTTAAGCCCTTCACCGGCATTTGGTGACGTCTCCATATGAGTGAAATATTCTAGAGTGGGACGTTAAACAACAATAAACAAACAAACAAACAAACCTGACGAGATGGAGCCTGACCCTTTCTTGACCTGCACGTGTTTAAAGTTTAGGTAATACATCATAATAACACAGGTAAAAGTAGTCGTTCCTACCTGTTATCATACCCACCAGTGTCCAGTGCAGAATAAAACGCTTTTTCCCGTTACGCTTGTCATAACTGAAAAGTTAGTAGAATCATCAGTATGATAATCAAAAGATTACTTCGCCCCGCTACTAGGTTATGTGAATCGGATGATAATTAGAATTGAAGTGATATTATGAGCGCTAGCTGTAATATATACTATACAACTCTACAATCTCATTTCGACAAATAGTTCCAAAGTACAAAGCACACGAAAATGACAAAATCAGCAGAATAAATTTGATTTTTCCATTTCAACATATCCAGAACACTACACATAATAATGTTATACAAAATATTTACTTGAGGAATGTCTCTGGCTATTGATTTACGATATTCATTTTACAGTGAACACTCTTTGATGGCTTTGACAGCGAATTTAGATTTGTAATTTCGCCTTGTATGATACCATTTTTTTCTTTCGGAAATATATCTTTATTTAATTAGAACTCAACTGATGTCTTATTGACAGAAACGATCGCCTGGAGTATTCGGTTTGGTCTCCTTTGTAAAGCTATTTCTTTGATATTGTTAAAAATATCAATAAGCAAGTTTGATTCAATAAAACAAGACACGCCATTTTTCATAAACTATTTTTGTTTTGATGTACAATTTTACCCAGAAATACTGACACTTGTTTACTAATACACATCCAGTCGAAAGTGAATTATAACAGCGGTAGCAGGCTTAAAAGACTTTTAAAATGTTAGAACTATAGTCTTAGTCAAATTAAATCATGCCAAATTTTGAAAATTTTTATCAATAATTTGTTTGATGAGTCCAGTTTATCAAAATAGTTTTTGTTCGGAAATCTCTATGTTAGCTTTTCAATAGAAATAAAATGGGTCCTGAAAGCGGTCATTATTTTGAGCTAAATTAAATGATAAAGGGAAACAACTTTCAATGACTTCCGGTTTTTCAGCCAATAAATACCATACGATAATACACAAAATACTCTGCGTTCTTCGGAAGATTACAGACGGATAAAGCAAATTTTCGTATTC
Organism: Atrina japonica; assembly: GCA_030159075.1. Classification (NCBI taxonomy): domain Eukaryota; kingdom Metazoa; phylum Mollusca; class Bivalvia; order Pterioida; family Pinnidae; genus Atrina; species Atrina japonica. The sequence continues at coordinate 450,327 of BROG01000396.1, read as the reverse complement.
TTTCTCTTTCGTTTTTGCAAGTAAACAGAATGACCGCTCAGCCAGGCTGTTCCTTGCTACCCCTAGGTGGGGAATAAAACAAATGAAAATGTTTCGACCAGAAAGGATTTGTTCATTTGTCGTGGGCACGGACACATTACAGGGATACCATAGAACACTGTTGTGTTAATATTTAAAGAGATGGTTCGCCCTAAACACAAGATGGTTTTATTTGAAAGAGATTATCTTCCTGATTACAAAACTGAAAAAATATTTTCAATCGGACCACGCATTCGCGAGAAATCAACTTTTAAAGTCAAAATTACGCTGCTACGGGGAAATCCCGCTTCGTGATAGAGGGCGCTGTTTTCGTGACGTAGGTTACAACGTTTCCGAATAGCCAACAAGCCAGGAAAACGCGCTCTGTAATTTTATTTTATTTTTTTTATTTATTTATTTTTTTTTTTTTTTTTGTTACTGACAACAAATAAATTAATTCAACCGATTTTTATTTATCATTATTTGTTTGAATGAATAAGTGATTATTTCTTTTTTTATCACCGCTCTATAGAAATACCAGCAGCCAATTTCACAAAAAAATCTTACGATCACTCTTACGATTTTATCGTACGATGATCGTGATTTTTTTCTTACATCATTTTCACGAACGCACTCGTAAGATTACGTTTCACACTTACGACAAAAAATGAAATTACTCTTACGATTCAATCTTACCATTTAGATTTAAGGAACTCTTATATGTGGAGATAAAAAACACCCCTAGCAACAACAACTATGTAGTTTCGCTACACATGCGCACTGTCGTTTTTTCATGTAAACAAATCATTGGCGGATCTACAAGGGGTTACGGGGATTGCAACTCCCTTTTGAATTTGCAAATCCCTTTGAATATCTTTTTTCCATACAGATGTGATGTGAAATAGTGTTGGGGTTTCTTTAAAACATGGGTCTCTTATGTGAAATTAAAACGAAACAAAACAAAAAAACCAAAACAAAACAAAAACATCCAGAGCATACTTCGGACCCCTTAAATAAAGATTTTCTTTTGCAAAATTCATAAACTTACTGTGCAAGCATACACCCGAAACACTAATATTCGGCTGAATTTACTTTTGTTTTCAGATTTAATTTATGCTTAGATCTCGTCTATCAAGGAATTATTTTGTGAGAGTAAATATGAAATATTTTAAAATATGGAAGCTGCTAATCAGGTTCTTGTAGAAATTTAAAAAATACTGGAAGTATAATCCGGACCCCCTAACATAAACAGGCATAGTTTCCTGTCTAAACACGGGAAAATGCGTCTTTGGACTTCCAAATTTCAAATATTTTCTGAGAAATGTGTAAAACCGGTGACGAAATTGTAGTGTGAAATTACACATATTGTCACCGTCGACAATATATGCTGCAACACACCCCCTAAAGTTGGGGAAAATGTGTAAACTCTGTCATTTTTCTATAAAAATGTGGAAAAAGTAATAACAAGTGACCAACACGCTTTGATCGGTGAAAAAATTCTACCAACCGCGGTAGAAATAATACACTGGCATTTGCTACTCATATTTTTATATCACAGTTTAATGGCCGTTTAATTCAATAATTTGATATATATCATCATTAAATCAGTTCCACAGATAGTCAAAATATAAATCTGTGTGACAATTAAAATATCGGATGTACATGCCTTAGTCAGTTTCAATATCTCTTCCGTATATAATGCTCTTTTTTCTAACACAGCCCGAGACTGGTTGATTTTAACCGCAGTAAAAATATTTATTTCTGAGTACATCCGTACAAAATATTTTAACAGTGGTTGTAATATCTCTCAATAGACGACCAGCGATTTTAACTGCAGTAAAATTCATTTTACTCCAAGTAAAAATAATACTATACCCCGAGTTAAAATATTTAATTCTCAGTAGCAATGACCAGTGTAGTACTTCTATCGCGGTAAAAATAATTACTACTCCAGTACAAAATATTTAAACCGCAGTAAAAATAATTTGTTTGTTGGGTGGCCAACCGTTGGGGTGCAGAGAAATGTGACCCCGTTTGAAATATAAGTGTAACACTCGCTAAAGTTTGACGTCATTTTACTATTAATGACGTCAAAGTCTGAAATCATGACAAACCAAAGTGTATTTTCATGAATAATGTCGACCCATGAATTAATGTCGATCATCTAGGAACATGAAACTTTTGTAAGTTAGTCTCCTACAATTTCTTAAGAACTGTATACTTTTTCAAGGTCATAGTGGTCAAACGTCAAGGTAACAGAGACCAAAACGTGAAATATATATTCCGCGATAACTGGTGACAAACTTAACACAGGAACATGAAACGTCTGTCAGTTAGTCTCCAAGACTATCTCTAGAAGTGTATACCTTTCCAAGGTCATAGGATCAAAGGTCAAGGTCACAGAGACCAAAACGTGAAATTTTATGTTCCGCGATAATTGATGGAAGACTTAACACAGGAACATGAAACTACTGTCAGTTAGTCTAAGAGACTTTCTCTAGAACTGTATATTTTTTCAAGGTCATAGGGTGAAAGGTCAAGGTCATTGAGAACAAAACGTGAAATTATATGTTCCGCGATAACTAGTGACAAACTTAACACACAAACACGAAACTTCTATCTTTATAACTGTATACTTTTGCAAAGTCATAGAGTCAAAGCTCAAGGTCACAGGGACCAAAACGTTAATATTTATGTTCCGCGATTACTGGTGAAAGACTTAACACAGGAACATGAAACGTATGTCAGTTAGTCTCTTTGACTTTCCCTAGAAGTGTATACTTTTCCAAGGTCATTGGGTAAAAGGTCAAGGTCACATTGGTCAAAACGTGAAATCATATGTAATGGGATAATTGGTGACAGATTTAACACAGGAACATGAAACTTCAGTCAGTTAGTCACCTACAACTTTTTTAGTACTGTATACTTTTTCAAAATCATAGGGTCAAAGATCAAGGTTACAGAGACAGAAAGGTGAAATTGTATGTTCCGCGATAACTGGTGACAGACTTAACACATGAACATGAAACTTCTGTCAGTTAGTCTCTTTGACTTTCTCTAGTGTATACTTTTTCAAGGTCATTGGGTAAAACGTCAAGGTCACATTTGTCAAAACGTGAAATCATATGTAATGGGATAATTGGTGACAGACTTAACAGAGGAACATACAACTTATGTCAATTAGTCTCCCAGACTTGCGTGAAAAATAGATCAAGGACAATAGACTTATCACATATACTTATCTTCGACATGACTGTCTTTACATGGACAGTGGAAAGCACATGTCTTTGTCTTGGCAAAGTCTAGTTTCATTTACTTTTAGTCAGTTAGACATACAAGTGACATTTAAATTTCATTCACAGATTGATAATGATGTTTTTATACCATGAGGTTATAACATACTTGTGTATGTGTGTGTACTTGATTTAATTCGTAAGTGGATTCAATTCGAACACTTCGTTTAATCCGACATTCATTGAATCGGAGATTCAACAAGTTTTATGGTGCCAGGCCCAGATGTCCAATTGCGGGCTGGCAGTTCCGTAAATCGAATCGGTCTGACTCCGAGGTTAAATATTATCCCGTGAAATGTGACACCGATACTCTCCCGTAGACGGGACTGACATAATGTCAGTACTCTTCCGTAATATCAATCCGAAAAATTCTTTTGTTGGACACACTGACTCAGAGGTTAAAATACCATCATGAACTATAGAAAATGTACGACCTTTAACTCGATAAACTTGACTTTACACAGCCGGGTCATTGTTGTTTTCATATACTCTAGTTGACATGTGACTTCTCTCTGACGTCGCTGGGAGCTACAACCAGAATGACCTTTATAATAATAGAAAACTACAAATCAATAAATCAGGGTCTTTGTTTTGAAACAAAGATGGAAACAATGAATTGACCATAAACAAAAACATTCAGGACTTTTGACCCATCGAATCCTGATAATGTTGAAAGTAAACCACTCGCCGTGGGCAGTGCGCTGTACGGGTCGTTAATAGTAATTCATATATGTAAATCATATCAAAGTTCGTGAACTCAACAAAAACTATAAAAGCGATGGTTACCAACTTAGTAGCAGCATATTAACATCTAACAGCACTGTACTAACATGGCACATAAGCATGTTTGACTATGACATATCATCGATTTCAATATTTTATTTTTACAAGATTTGTTCTGTTTTACAATGTTGAAATATATGACAACAGTTATCTTGATACATGTGTCTATTGTATTGTTTTTATTATTTCAGGTTTTCTTTTGTAGAAATGCAATCGAGCGACGAACATTTCAAACATGAAATTAATTCTTTTGTGTGTGTGTGTGTGTGTGTGTGTGTGTGTGTGTGTGTGTTTATAACTGCAAAATAACGCTTATTTTAATATTTTCAGTGAATTAAAATATCATCATTTTTCAGTGTCAACGATGAAAGTTAGATGACAACATTTAATACAATATAGAAGGCCGTCAAAACATTGTGCAGTTTGGAGAGCAGTTAAAGCGTATATAGAAGGGAGTATTATTTTCTTTCTCATAGAATTATTTATTGTATCAAAATGGGCGCATCTACACATAGGTTTCAAACAGTTGCCGCTCGGAAAAAAGTAGCAAGATGACATAGGGAATTGGTAATACGGCTGTACCATCCATTTGGCACTTCACATTAATTCTTGTGAACATTTCTGCGTGAATCTTGGTTGACAGTGGTGGTTTTGTTGTGCATTTCATTCACTTGTTCTTTCTTTTTTCAGTTCTTATTTCTTAGGGAATTGAAGCGGACACATCTCTACACAGGTTTCAAACAGTTGCCGCTCGGGATAAAGTAGCAATATGACATGGGGAAGACCTCCACCTAAAGGCGAAATCCGCGTAGTCGTGCTCCTTGCGGGAGTAGTTGCTTAGGCGGGGAATTGGTATTATGGCTGTACCGTCCACTGGGTACTTCACTGTAATTCTTGTGAACATTTCTGCGTGAATCTTGGTTGACAGTGGTGGTTTTTGTTGTGCATTTCATTCACTTGTCCTTTCTTTTTTCAGTTCTTATTTCTTAGGCAATTGAAGCGGACACATCTCCACACAGGTTTCAAACAGTTGCCGCTCGGAAAAAAGTAGCAAGATGACATGGGGAAGACCTCCACCTAAGGGCGAAATCCGCGTAGTCGTGCTCCTTGCGGGAGTAGTTGCTTAGGCGGGGAATTGGTATTATGGCTGTACCGTCCACTGGGTACTTCACTGTAATTCTTGTGAACATTTCTGCGTGAATCTTGGTTGACAGTGGTGGTTTTGTTGTGCATTTCATTCACTTGTCCTTTCTTTTTTTCAGTTCTTATTTCTTAGGGAATTGAAGTAGACACGCATCTCCACACAGGTTTCAAACAGTTGCCGCTCGGAAAAAAGTAGCAAGATGACATGGGGAAGACCTCCACCTAAGGGCGAAATCCGCGTAGTCGTGCTCCTTGCTGGGGGAATTGGTATTATGGCTGTACCGCCACTGGGTACTTTCACTGTAATTCTTGTGAACATTTCTGCGTGTAATCTTGGTTGAGTGGTGGGTTTTGGTGTGCATTTCATTCACTTGTCCTTTCTTTTTTTCAGTTCTTATTTCTTAGGGAATTGAAGTAGACACGCATCTCCACACAGAGTTGCCGCTCGGAAAAAAAAGTAGCAAGATGACATGGGGAAGACCTCCACCTAAGGGCGAAATCCGCGTAGTCGTGCTCCTTGCGGGAGTATGCTTAGGCGGGGAATGGTATTATGGCTGTACCGTCCACTGGGTACTTCACTGTAATTCTTGTGAACATTTCTGCGTGAATCTTGGTTGACAGTGGTGGTTTTGTTGTGCATTTCATTCACTTGTCCTTTCTTTTTTCAGTTCTTATTTCTTAGGCAATTGAAGCGGACACATCTCCACACAGGTTTCAAACAGTTGCCGCTCGGAAAAAAGTAGCAAGATGACATGGGGAAGACCTCCACCTAAGGGCGAAATCCGCGTAGTCGTGCTCCTTGCGGGAGTAGTTGCTTAGGCGGGGAATTGGTATTATGGCTGTACCGTCCACTGGGTACTTCACTGTAATTCTTGTGAATATTTCTGCGTGAATCTTGGTTGACAGTGGTGGTTTTGGTGTGCATTTCATTCACTTGTCCTTTCTTTTTTTCAGTTCTTATTTCTTAGGGAATTGAAGTAGACACGCATCTCCACACAGGTTTCAAACAGTTGCCGCTCGGAAAAAAGTAGCAAGATGACATGGGGAAGACCTCCACCTAAGGGCGAAATCCGCGTAGTCGTGCTCCTTGCGGGAGTAGTTGCTTAGGCGGGGAATTGGTATTATGGCTGTACCGTCCACTGGGTACTTCACTGTAATTCTTGTGAACATTTCTGCGTGAATCTTGGTTGACAGTGGTGGTTTTGTTGTGCATTTCATTCACTTGTCCTTTCTTTTTTCAGTTCTTATTTCTTAGGGAATTGAAGCGGACACCTCTCCACACAGGTTTCAAACAGTTGCCGCTCGGAAAAAAGTAGCAAGATGACATGGGGAAGACCTCCACCTAAGGGCGAAATCCGCGTAGTCGTGCTCCTTGCGGGAGTAGTTGCTTAGGCGGGGAATTGGTATTATGGCTGTACCGTCCACTGGGTACTTCACTGTAATTCTTGTGAACATTTCTGCGTGAATCTTGGTTGACAGTGGTGGTTTTGTTGTGCATTTCATTCACTTGTCCTTTCTTTTTTCAGTCTTATTTCTTAGGCAATTGAAGCGGACACATCTCCACACAGGTTTCAAACAGTTGCCGCTCGGAAAAAAGTAGCAAGATGACATGGGGAAGACCTCCACCTAAGGGCGAAATCCGCGTAGTCGTGCTCCTTGCGGGAGTAGTTGCTTAGGCGGGGAATTGGTATTATGGCTGTACCGTCCACTGGGTACTTCACTGTAATTCTTGTGAACATTTCTGCGTGAATCTTGGTTGACAGTGGTGGTTTTGGTGTGCATTTCATTCACTTGTCCTTTCTTTTTTCAGTTCTTATTTCTTAGGCAATTGAAGCGGACACATCTCCACACAGGTTTCAAACAGTTGCCGCTCGGAAAAAAGTAGCAAGATGACATGGGGAAGACCTCCACCTAAGGGCGAAATCCGCGTAGTCGTGCTCCTTGCGGGAGTAGTTGCTTAGGCGGGGAATTGGGTATTATGGCTGTACCGTCCACTGGGTACTTCACTGTAATTCTTGTGAACATTTCTGCGTGAATCTTGGTTGACAGTGGTGGTTTTGGTGTGCATTTCATTCACTTGTCCTTTCTTTTTTCAGTTCTTATTTCTTAGGGAATTGAAGCGGACACGCATCTCCACACAGGTATCAAACAGTTGCCGCTCGGAAAAAAGTAGCAATATGACATGGGGAAGACCTCCACCTAAGGGCGAAATCCGCGTAGTCGTGCTCCTTGCGGGAGTAGTTGCTTAGGCGGGGAATTGGTATTATGGCTGTACCGTCCACTGGGTACTTCTCTGTAATTCTTGTGAACATTTCTGCGTGAATCTTGGTTGACAGTGGTGGTTTTGGTGTGCATTTCATTCACTTGTCCTTTCTTTTTTCAGTTCTTATTTCTTAGGCAATTGAAGCGGACACATCTCCACACAGGTTTCAAACAGTTGCCGCTCGGAAAAAAGTAGCAAGATGACATGGGGAAGACCTCCACCTAAGGGCGAAATCCGCGTAGTCGTGCTCCTTGCGGTAGTAGTTGCTTAGGCGGGGAATTGGTATTATGGCTGTACCGTCCACTGGGTACTTCACTGTAATTCTTGTGAACATTTCTGCGTGAATCTTGGTTGACAGTGGTGGTTTTGTTGTGCATTTCATTCACTTGTCCTTTCTTTTTTTCAGTTCTTATTTCTTAGGCAATTGAAGTAGACACGCATCTCCACACAGGTTTCAAACAGTTGCCGCTCGGAAAAAAAGTAGCAAGATGACATGGGAAAGACCTCCACCTAAGGGCGAAATCCGCGTAGTCGTGCTCCTTGCGGGAGTAGTTGCTTAGGCGGGGAATTGGTATTATGGCTGTACCGTCCACTGGGTACTTCACTGTAATTCTTGTGAACATTTCTGCGTGAATCTTGGTTGACAGTGGTGGTTTTGTTGTGCATTTCAGTCACTTGTCCTTTCTTTTTTTCAGTTCTTATTTCTTAGGGAATTGAATTGGACACATCTCCACACAGGTTTCAAACAGTTGCCGCTCGGAAAAAAGTAGCAAGATGACATGGGGAAGACCTCCACCTAAGGGCGAAATCCGCGTAGTCGTGCTCCTTGCGTGAGTAGTTGCTTAGGCGGGGAATTGGTATTATGGCTGTACCGTCCACTGGGTACTTCACTGTAATTCTTGTGAACATTTCTGCGTGAGTCTTGGTTGACAGTGGTGGTTTTGTCGTACATTTAATTCATTTGCCCGTTCTCAATTATTTATTTCTTCTTATTATTATTGTTTTGAAATATGTTTTCGTAATTTTCAAAGTTTAATTCTGTTTATACATTGACTGATATTTTAATCTGCCATTTTCCTTCTCGCTAACTTAAAATAGTTTGATATTTCTTTTTCTTACAGATAGTTAAATACATGTAGTGGCAAGTATAATTTTTTTTATATAATATGCATGTTGTTCCTCGTCACTTCCTTATGCATGTGTTACAAATTTTGATGCACTGAGATGGTGTTTAGGATATTTTATACATTAATACTTGTTGTCATTTTCAAAATTTAGAACATGACACAAGGGAATTTATTCCACATGGTTCATTGTAACACGAAACAATGAATAACGAAATATGAAATAAATGAATAAAAATAAATAAAAGTATAAAAGTTTTGGAATTTGGATAATTTAAATTTAAATTTTGCTTGTTAATTTTTTGAACCGCAGGATCTTTCACTTATATGGAGATGTCACCAATTATAGGTGAAGTGCTACAATTTTTGTCCTGTGCTATAGACAGGCGCCAATCCAGTAATGATTCTTTTCCGTGCTTCGCCTTCCACACGACTGTGAAGCTAGTCCGCAGTTCGATTTACGAAACTGCCAGTCTGCAATTCTTAGCTTGCAATTCGACCTCTGCGTGTGTTCGAAATAGGTTCTTGAGTGAACTAGATTCTAATATGAATATGTATTACTTCATCAAACTTTCCTCAATTTGCAAGCCCGTCGCAATAGAATGCATCTTATGGAATCACAGAGAGAAAAGGACAATTTATTACTTGTAGCACAAATCGTAAAAATCACAAAGCGGGAGGTACCTCATTTCGAGACTCTTTGTCATAGTCTTCTAATGATAATTGTTTATTGTCCCTCTCAAGAATCTTTCACTCATATGGAGACGTATATATTTTGTATATAATAATGAGTTTCAAATATTCATTTATGAAAACTTATTCTTATTCTTCCCAGAATCTGCGTCAACAGATTCCTCAAAAACGAGAAAACTTACAGACTTCAAACTTACATCGATGATAGATCACCAACCAAAGATGTGCATGAAATTTAGTCAAGGTCATTGGGTCAAAGGTCAAGGTCACAGAGACCAAATCGTGACATTACATGTAACGCGATAAATGGTGACAGACTTAACACAGGGAATGAAACTTGTGTCATTTAGTCAACATGACATTATCCAGAACTATATACTTTTTCGACGTCATTGGGTCAAAGGTCAAGGTCACAGAGGTCAAAATGTAAAATTTTATGTAACGCGATAACTGGTGACAGACTTACCACAGGAAGATGAAACTTCTGTCAGGCTTTCTCCAGATATGTATACCTTTTTAAAGGTCATGGGGACAAAAGTCAAGGTCACAGAGACAAAAACATGAATTATGTAGCGCGATAACTGTTGACATACTTAACACAGGAACATGAAACTTCTGTCAGTTTGTCTCGCAGACTTTCTCTAGAACTGTATACTTTTTCAAGGTCATAGACTCAAAGTTCAAGGTCACAAAGTCAAAAACGTGAAAATATATGTTCCGCATTATCTGGTGACAGAATTTACAGAGGAACATGAAACTTCTGTCAGTTAGTCTTCTTGATTTCTTTATAAACGTATACTTTTTACGGTCATAGGGTCAAAGTACAAGGTCACAGAGACCAAACGTGAAATTTTATGTACCGGGGAAACTGGTGACATTTTTAACACAGGAACATGAAACTTCTGTCAGTTTGTCTCGCAGACTTTCTCTAGAACTGTATACTTTTTCAAGGTCATAGAGTCAAAGTTCAAGGTCACAAAGTCAAAAACGTGAAAATATATGTTCCGCATTATCTGGTGACAGAATTTACAGAGGAACATGAAACTTCTGTCAGTTAGTCTTCTTGATTTCTTTATCAACGTTACTCGGTCATAGGGTCAAAGTACAAGGTCACACCAAACGTGAATTTATGTACAAACTGGTGACATTTTTAACACAGGAACATGAAACTTCTGTCAGTTTGTCTTCTCTAGAACTGTATTTTTTCTTAGAGTCAAAGTTCAAGGTCACAAAGTCAAAAACGTGAAAATATATATTTCTTGACAGAATACGGGAACATGAAACTTCTGTCAGGGTTTCATAAACGTATACTTTTTAAAAAGTACAAAGTCACAGAGACCAAACGTGAAATTTTATGTACCGGGGAAACTGGTGACATTTTTAACACAGGAACATAAAACTTCTGACAGTCTCGTAGACTTTCTCTAGAACTGTATATTTTTTCAAGGTCGTAGAGTCAAAGGTCTAGGTCACAGAGACCAAAACGTAAAAAATTATGTTCCGCAATATCTGGTGACAGAATTTACAGAGTAACATGAAACTTCTGTCACTTAGTCTCCTAGATTTTCTTTAAAACTGTTTCCTTTTTGAAGGTCATAGGATTAAAGGTCAATGTCACAGAACAAAAAGTTAAATTTTATGTTCCGCAATAACTGGTGACAGACTTAACGCAGGAACATGAAACTTCTGTCAATTAGTCACCTACAATTTCTTTAGTACTGTATACTTTTTCAAGGTCATGGGGGTCAAAGGTTAACTTTACATATACAAAAACGTGAAATTGTATGTTCCGCGATAACTGGTGACAGATTTAACACAGGAACATGAAACGTCTGTCAGTTAGTTTCCTAGACATTTTCTGGAAGTGTATACCTCTCCAAGGTCATAGGATCAAAGGTCAAGGTCACAGAGACCAAAACGTGAAGTTATATGTTCCGCGATAACTGGTGACAGACTTAACACAGGAACATGAAACTTCTGTCAGTTAGTCTCCCAGGCTTTCTCTAGATATGTATACCTTTTTAAAGGTCATGGGGACAAAAGTCAAGGTCACAGAGACCAAAACATGAAATATGTACCGCGATAACTGTTGACATACTTAACACAGGAACATGAAACTTCTGTCAGTTTGTCTTGCAGACTTTCTCTAGAACTGTATACTTTTTCAAGGTCATAAAGTCAAAGTTCAAGGTCACAGAGTCAAAAACGTGAAAATATATGTTCCGCAATATCTGGTGACAGAATTTACAGAGGAACATGAAACTTCTGTCAGTTAGTCTCCTAGATTTTCTTTAAAACTGTTTCCTTTTTGAAGGTCATAGGATTAAAGGTCAAGGTCACAGAACAAAAAGTTAAATTTTATGTTCCTCAATAACTGGTGACAGACTTAACGCAGGAACATGAAACTTCTGTCAATTAGTCACCTACAATTTCTTTAGTACTGTATACTTTTTCAAGGTCATAGGGGTCAAAGGTTAAGTTTACAGATACAAAAACGTGAAATTGTATGTTCCGCGATAAATGGTGACAGATTTAACACAGGAACATGAAACTTCTGTCAGTTAGTTTCCTAGACATTTTCTAGAAGTGTATACCTCTCCAATGTCATAGGATCAAAGGTCAAGGTCACAGAGACCAAAACGTGAAGTTATATGTTCCGCGATAACTGGTGTCAATCTTAATACAGGAACATGAAAATTATGTCTGTTAGTCTACATGAGTTTCTCAAGACCTGTATACTTTTTCAAGGCCATTGGTTCAAAGGACAAGGTCACAGTGGTCAAAATGTGAAATCGTATGTAATGCGATATCTGGTAACTGTCTTAACACAGGAATATGAAACTTATGTCAGTTAGTCTCTTTAACTTTCTCTAGAAGTGTATACTTTTCCAAGGTCATTGAGTAAAAGGTCAATGTCACATTGGTCAAAATCATAAAGCAACTAATGACAGACTTAACAGAGGAACATAAAACTTACGTCAGTTAGTCTCTCTGACTTGTGTGAAACATAGATCAAGGACAAAAGACTAATCGTATATACTTATCTTCGACATGACTGTCTTTACATGGACAGTGGAAAGCCCGTGTCTTTGTCTTGACAAAGTCTAGTTTCGCATTGTGATTACATGATCTATTCTATTTGGGACATGATCCGTACGAAAATCCGAGGTAAACATACGTGGATGTAAAACCAGGGACGTCCCTGATAATTCTGAAACCTGTAAATTTGAGTACTTCAGTATTTACCTGGAATCTTTTCTATCGGTGTATGAGAGAGAGAGAGAGAGACAGACAGACAGACAGACAGACATAGAGAGAGAGAGACAGACAAACAGAGAGAGACAGGGATAGAGAGACAGGGACAGAGAGAGAGACAGACAGAGAGACAGAGAGAGACAGACAGAGAGAGACAGAGAGGCAGAGAGAGAGGGAGAGAGAGAGAGAGAGAGAGAGAGGGCGAGCCGCGGACACTGCACGTTTGATAAAAAGTCACATAAGCGGTAATCGTATTCTTTACATCAAACAAAGCTATTATAACACATGCCAGCCGACTATGTATACAACACCCAAGCGTGCGTATGTATGACACATTCCTGAAGGTGGACTATCACAAAGGGTGCTTTGATAATAATAATCATATATTTCGGAATCCACAACCCTACACTGAAATAAAAACACATAAATATATTAATAAATCCCGACAGTAGGGTAGACCAGACACGTGCTATACACGTCTCTGGGTAGATCTAGACTTTTTAATTCAGGCAAAACGGATCCAATCAAGAATTATTTATAACAAAAAGAGGGTTTTAAAATTTTTATTTCATTACAATTTAACTATAATTTTTAAAATTTGAAACCCGATATTTTATATAATTTGAGGAATAAAATGTGATCCGGAATCTGTAAGCATGTACGTATATGGTGTATATGAAAAGAACGATGTATGCTACGTCACAAAAAACAGAGGGCGCTATTGTTTTTTTTCACCGAAAAACAAAATTTTCGGAATATATTCTGGGAATCATAAATTATAAATAATTATTTTAAACAAAACTTGTCAAAATGGTGAACCATCCCTTTAAAGTGATGTGCAAGTTTCTCTTAATATACTCAGCAAAACATTAGCCAATATGAATAGACTTAGACCTATTATTCAGTAATGAAATCAGCAAATCAAAATATTTAACATGTACATAATTTACATATTTTAGGGAAATAGACAGTGTTATTTTAATTTAATACAGAATCCGGATGTTTAATTTTGTCTTGGTAAACCTTTACTTTATCCACATTTAAATATCATGATATTTAATATTTCAAGAAAATAATACATCATAAGTATAATGCAAGGCAAGATATTGGAATACAGTATGTGATCGACAAAATTTCCATATCAAACATTTGATTTATTTGTACATAACGTCTCTGAGGTGCGGTTAGGCTGTTAACTGAAAGAGTGGTGGTTCAAGTACACCCAGGAACATGGACAATTATTATTTTGAAATTTATTATTTTATAAAATTTCAATGTACATTGACATTTAATTGATCATCTAGTCAATAACATAATCATGTCGACACATAAAATCATCTAATTTAACATAACCTAGAAAGCATATATATATACATCTAAACCGGGTCAACATAGATCACACGTTCTATTTATAGGTCATTTGTCACGCGTGACACAGATCGCAATTTTTGTGCCGCTATATTAGGCATGCATGCCTGTCAACATTAGGAAATTTGTCTGGGGTAGAAAATGCGTACAACGGTCGAACTTTTTACGAATTAGTTGTCATTCCGATATATATGCGTGTACCAGCTGCGTCGAAATAAGTGAAAGGGGGAGGGTACGGGAGGGGGTGTCCCCCTTTGGAAATAACAAGAAAAAATTGTAATTTCAAACTTCAATATCTGCCAATTTTATGCATCTAAAAGGGAATTATTGTCAATAATATTGATGATATATATATATATATATATATATATATATATATATATATATATATATATATATATATATATATATATATATATATATATCACATTTCTTTTAATTTTCTACTCGACTTTGAAATTTACAAGAAATAGATATAGGCTTTATTTTGAAGTTTTAATACATGTAATATATACATGTACACACACAGCTTGGGAGACTCAAAATGATGTTATGGTCATTGTGTTATATTAGAATGTTTAAAATTTAGTATTTCTTAATTTGTTACAACAAATTTTAAAAATATACTAAATTCTGAATATTCTAATATAATAGTTGGATTTGGAATGCAGAAAATAAATAACTAGACTTACCTGGAAGAAATATAATCTCAGTTTGATTGCTAAATATTTGGAAGTATGATAATTTTTAAAGTCAAAGGCTTGATTTATTTATTTTTATTATTTATTTTTTTTTTTTAGATTTGAAAATTTATTACCAAAATATTTGCATACCCAAATATTTATTTGACGGTTTTTATCTGCATATTGTTCCTTTCTCATTAATTGATAAGATAAAACAACAAATGATGACAGAATAGTTCACTCAAAAAAAAGAAAGATTTGATAAAGAAAAATCAAATCTGCTTTTAAAAAGAAAAAAAGATTATTGAGGTTATATAAATGTGTTTACAGTCATTACTGACATTTTATTAAATTCAATTCAATGTGTTACAAGAAGACATTATTATTTTTGTATAAAATATTATGTAAATAAAATAAAACTTCGTTTTTATATTGAAATCATCACAACGTGTATAACACTGTATAGTATGTGGAGTGCGGACGTCATAGAAGACACCACAATCTCGCTTCGATATTTCTCAGCTAAATTTTTAAAGTAAAATCATTGAGGATTGATACAGAAGCTGCATGAAATTAATATAACATCAATGATGTTAATCTTTGATAACTGTATATAGGACAGAACATATGGATAGTGATTATAGGTGTGGATGTTTAGTCTTTAATAGATATACAGGTAATCAATCTGTATATTAGGTACCTGTCGACAGTACAGGTCATTGTGTAATTACCGTCGGCACACGTCCGATAATGACACCTCTGTATGGTCTAATGACATTAATTAATAAACAGGGTTATTAGTCCTTGTTTTTCATGACTATTTGGAAGATTTAGGGGATTTATATAACCTAGAATAGATGTCTTAATACTTCAATGATATGGAGGCGCCAGAAATTTCAAGATATTTTTTGTCGCCAACTGAAACGATTTAGAACATTTAACCCCGACAAAAACGTCTACCGATCGCCGGAAAATGGACAAGAAGCGGTAGAAATATAGGGAAATTGGTTGAAAATTAGAAAAATCGGTAGATTGTTTCTCGGCGGTAGACAAGCGATAGATGAATAGAAAATCGGTAGATTACCGCCGAAATCGGTAGACTTGACAGGTATGATTAGGCAGTCAATTTGGAGTTTTTTATTTCATCATACTAAGTATTTTTATTTTTATTTCCCGTATACTAAATAACTACCAAAAATACTGATTATGGGGCCTTGTTTTTACTTTCCAAGCATAGAAATATACAGATGTTAACGTGTCAACCTTGATAACCACTTCCACGGGCTAAGTTCGTGTTCTATACACAATATTTAAGAGGAGCACACAAGAAGTCTCTGTGGCGCAATCGGCTAGCGCGTTCGGCTGTTAACCGAAAGGTTGGTGGTTCGAGCCCACCCAGGGACGCTCTACTTTTTTTACATCATTCTGTTTGGTCTGAAGACATTATATTTTATCTATACCTTTCGAGCGATTGTTGTCATGGGTAATCAAAACAATGGAATTAAACTTTTTAATTATTTCTTTTATTTTGAAGTATGATATATGATAACATATACCTAATTATGCATATTATCTTTATATAAAATCCAAGATACCACAGTATTATTCTTCAGGATTCACAGGATATATATATATATATATATATATATATATATATATATATATATATATATATATATATATATATATATATATATATATATATATATATATAAATCTGATAAAAATTGGACAAACACAGACCTCTGGAAATCAAAAGGTGGAATAAAGTGCCACGGAGGAGTTGAAAAATCCACTGTTGACCGGCCACACTCGCCGCGAGTTCACAATAAAATCCAAATGAAATACATGTACATGAGGAACGAATCATCTTTACAATTTGTACAGATGTCTCAAAAACCGCTGTCGAACAAGCAACTCACCATTTAATTTAGTGAATCAGAGTAATCGCAAACAAGACTATTATACCGACCGTAAAATTTGCCGAACGTTGTCTAATGACATCAAACACGATTATTGATATCCCATTGTGAATCTCATTGAATCTCTTTGAATCTAATTAAATTATAAAACTTTAAGCATTGATACCGATAGAATATATATTATAGAGTCTTTAAATAGAAAAGTAACCTATTCAATAGTTTTGATAACCAGCAACATGCAATTACGATTGTATTAATTGGCAGTATCTACTGATTTATACAATAGTTTTAATTACCAGCACCATACGATTACGATTGTATTTATTGGCAGTATCTACTGTTTTTTTATAATACACAGCGTTTCAAGCGTGAAGTATGAAGAGTACGCGTGGTCGATCTCAAACGAATGAGAGGAAACCCAGTCTTTTTACCAGACTACATGATTCGACATTATTTGTTTTATATACAATAAACATTACATTTATAATTGTTTATTTCAGCTTCACCAACATGGTACATAGTTTCGAGCCATATGGTTGTCGATGATGAAACTTTTAGTATGTATACGTATAAATTTTCAGGATTTCCAAGATATAGATACAAAAAAGTAAAAAAACAAAAACAAAAACGGACCACTGGAAATAAAGAAAAAAATTCTGACATCTCAGATTCAGAATATTATTCTAGTACATTCAGTTATCCTCGGTTTCCAGGTAACCGACAAAAAGAGAAAGAAAATAAAAATTACGAGAAAAGGGAATTACACACAATATATTGTAAAGCATGTAAAGAATGATACTTGTACATTAAAACTTTTGCAAAATAATATTTACATGTATTGCAAATGTTAAAAGAATATGTGTTCGATTTGTTTTGAATATTATTTTACACCACACTCAACAATTTTTCAGTTAGATGGTGGGGGTCAGGAGAGAACCCGCAAAGTAAACTGGCAAACTTTCTCACAAAAAATCAGCTTAGGTGCCAGGGGGACTCAAACCTACACTGACAAGAATATAGAGACTTCATGGTTCAAAGCCCGATGCTCTAATCACACATAGGCCTCCAACATGTTTTCAGTTTAAATTATGAACCAGCATTTAGACTTCTTACTCAAGCGATTGAGATTGTATGTAATATATTGCATATTTCATGAATTTGATTTAAACCATAAAATAAGAACAGCGTATGACAAAGCTATGAGCACTATGTTTTATCAAAGAAAAGTGATGTACAGTAGTATTGTTTGCTTGTTTATTGTTGTTTAACGTCAAACTCAAGAATCTTTCACTCATACCGAGACGTCACCAAATGCCGGTGAAGGGCTTCAAATGCTGGCATATGCTTGGCATTTAAGGCCATTGAGCAGTGAGGGTTCTTTAACGTGCCGACACCTACTGTGACACGGGACCTCGGTTTTACTGTCTCATCCGAAGGACAGGAAACCAACCTGCGGCCGGCTGGACTTGAACTCACGACCTCACGATCAAGAGTCGAGCGCGCTACCAATTGAGTCAGGTCGGCTCATGTACAGTAGTAATTATACATCAAGTACATATTAATCCTTTATACAACGGCATAGTGCGTATAAATATTAAAGTAGAGCAGCGTTTCAGTATCTCTATGAATACTTTCTTAGGACATATTTTCTTTAATTTTTTTCTCCATTTAACTATCTTTATTAGTCCGCGTCACCAACAAAATTCATAACTGTATTAAAGAAATTTGATTAATTAAGAATTGCAGTTGTTCGCTGATCAGTCATTTTCAGTTTGAAATGGTTCGCCTTGATCTGATTTTCATAACGTTTTAGATATAAGGCTCTTGTCTTTCTTTATGTGAGCACTAAAGGGGCTTACTGTCCATTCTATTTTTTCAAAGTCCAGTATTATACTAGGAACTATATTTTTCGAACGCATGAATAAAAGTAAAAAAAAAGATCAAGGAATAATCAGACTTTCATTAAATAAGAGTTATTATTATTCTATCATACACTATTCTATCAACTGTAATTCATTGTAAAAAAGATTATCATCATTTAGCGTGCATGTTCGTTATATAACTGAAGCCGTACAATTCTGAATAGTAGATCGTTTCACTATAATTAAACATCAATGTAGTTTTGATATAGTGTTCATATCATAACCAAAATGGTGTGTGAGAGTTCCGTCTGTAAAAAATATATATATATAGATACATGACATTGAACAGTAATATACTTTTGTATCGATAAATAATCTGACACCCCTGTTAAGATAAAAAAAAACGTGATCCTATTATTTCATTTTGACAGACTATAGATTCCCTACTGCTATTTTCATATGTAAATCTCATTGAAACGTCGATTCAGTTCAATTTTTTTATTTCCTCGCGTCAGAGACAGGACAGACACATACATATATACACAGAATTTTACATAATGTAACATTCAAAGAGAGTCATTCTAAGAGAGTGCTCTGTTCGTGTACATGAAATATTCATAAATTGTCTATTCAAAGTTTTAATTACTACATGCAAAAAATTACCCTGTTTTTGGGAGTTTTTCTCATAGTGGTTAATATGCTTAAAAACTGTGTCAGTTCTAAAACGCTTGGTCTACTTAAAACAATATGTTTACATTTACTTTGAAACCACACTGTTAGGATCATATTACCGGCTAATGGCTTGATTAGTAAAGTGGTCTCTTTGAACTTATTAAATATCTATTACGAAATTCACAGGAGACTATGGTCACAAATACGAGGTCGCCTCCAATATAAAGTCGAGGTGGTATGAAGGTGAGGTTCCACCGTATATTTGAATAGAATAAGATATGGACATTTATGAACAAAGTGAAAAATGTCTTCAATATCTTCGTTATAATCATTGGCAGTTAAGTGCACTCGATATTCCTCTAACTCTATCAATCAAATGTGACCTATATTTACAATTATCAATCCATGTTGACCCTTTTTTTCATTTGTATTGACAATGATTGTTTGCCAGACTGACATTTACTTATAACTAAGTTTTCTCGGTGAACAAAAAGAAAAATCTACACGCTCTTCACTTTGTCACTTAATTCCCATGGGAATTCTAGACATTGATGACTCCGCGAATAATGATTACTAAATACTGCAAATGAGTTGTTTTTATTATATTATGGTATTGATTTTGTCGCCATGCTTTCTAAATGCAGGCATTTGTATTATAAGTATATAAAAAAGTAACACTGGTTGTGTTTTTGAAACGTTATGAAACGCGGTTTTCTGGTGGAGAGACAGACATTCACGTACCAGCACATACACGACTTCCACAAGACGGTATTTATACGAAGTTCATAACGCTGGTGACATTTCGTGATTTTTCCTTTTATAATATAAAATCTCTGATACCAAAGTATGAATCTTCAGGATGACCAGGACCACCGTCCTTCTTCAAGTAAACTGTCAAACGTTCTCACACAGTCAGCATATGTTCCAACAGGGCTCGAACCCACACAGAATCTCGCTAGAGGTGAGAGACTTCGTGGTTAACAGTGCAATGTTCTAACCTCTCAGAATACACGTGCTTTTATACATCATATGTACATGTAAGTACGATCCTAGGTATTTGTTTATATCTGAAACATAAACACAATATGTAGGTGGTTATATCATTCACCATGGGTGTTCATACTAAACTTTTATGAATATTAAAAAATCTCAGATACCAAAGTATAAATCTTTAGGATGTCCAGGATATAGGTATAATCTAATGCAAAGGACAATTGTTTTAATTTTGTGGTATCTTAAATTTAATGTTTGCCACGGAATATTGCAAGTACATCAGTGCAACAAGTCGCTGTATAAACTTTTATAGACAATAGTATATAAGTGTCGAATTCAAGGTCAAAGCTACGGCTTGTGACGAATTTCAGACCAACTCGACTTTATATGCAGAACAAATTACATCAACTAGTGTCAGAGGTTTGATTTGCAGACTTTTATTCTCTGAAATGATTTTTTTTATGATGTGAACACAGCATATGAAATTTTGACTTTTGAAAATATACATTTACCTTGTCACCCGATAAGATAATCAATATGTCATGTCTACCACTTCATTCATTTTTCCCCAATCCCCCAAAACCCCACTTATCTAATTTCATTTTCCAATGTTAGTACCAATCACTTTCATTTTCTATTTAAGCACTGCACGCATATATTACCAGAATTGATGTTATCAACATTACTGTATCGATACGAAGAAACTCTCTTGAAATGTCTTAATGGGCTTTTATTTTTCCACATTTACAACTTCACTACTTTACTACTTATACTAAAATCTTGTTCACAAATGCAAAGAAACTGAAAAAAAATCCTGTCCCTAAAATATTAAAAATAAATATTCTGTCTTGTGACGTACTGGAAATATATAATCTGATTTGACAAAATTTGCAATGCTTTCCCCAAAAAGTCGACCCCTGAAGTTATATAAGGCTTTAAGCAAAATAAACTTTAAGAAACATATCGAAAAGATATATCATGTTAAAATGCATCCATTTCATGAACTACGGTTTAAATAATTCATTATGTTCCAAATGTTTAATTTTATTTGTATCAATGCTACATTTCACCCAATATATGCCCAATTTCCGGCAATATGAGTCAGTACCATAGCCTCTCAGGGAGGATGTACGTGTACCATCATTTTCCTTTTAACCCTTCCATCTCTGAATATACGAATGGTATGCTTTTTTATTGATAAAGACCCATCTATTATGGTCTGTCGGGTTGAAAGGGTTAACCCCAACATTTTAGCGAAGAATCGCCTGAACACGATGTCCTAAAATTGAAAACTACGTTACAAATATTTATATTTATTCAATAAACACTGTCCTAGTGCCTGATTATAAATTTAGGCCATATTTATATTAATCTTGATAAGTTCAGAAAAAAAGTTGGAAAAACCAACTTTAAAGTTGGAAATTCCAAGAAAAATGTTGGAAAAGCCAAGAAAAAAATTTGAAAAGCCAAAAATAAAGTTGGAGCATAGCCTAAATAGCCAAAATTAAAGTTGGGAATTCCAATAATAAAGTTGGAAAAGCATAGAATAAGCAAACTTTCCCACTTAATTCGAAATGACCCTAGCGGGATTCGAATCAGAGGTGAGAGGCCTTATGATTTAAAGCGCAATGCTCTAACAACTCGGCCACGGAGGCCCCCAGGTAACACTCGAAGTCATCGCCAGATTGTACAGATAATTAAAATAGACTGGTTGTTGAATTGATTGATGGATGGATGGACAAAATGATACATCCATCCATCCATTAATCTATCAATCCATACATACACACAGAAATACATACATACATTCATACATACATACATACATACATACATACATACATACATACATACATACATACATACATACATACATAGGTACATTATACATATATACTCACATACATACATACACACCCATACATACATACATACAGACAGACAGACAGACAGGCAGGCAGGCAGACAGGCAGACAGACAGACACACATACATACACCGACAGATAGACAAGGACAAAAGAAAATTGGTTTTTATAGAGATGTTATATATGGTACAATGGAAGACAGCAAATAACGATCTTTCTGACCAGGTGGTCTTTATATACAGGTGATGGCTAAAGTAGGTTTTACTGTATTTATGTCTAGCACTTTGGACAATACAATGGAACAATAATAATGGTAAAGTCATCCTTATCTCGACAGTAGGAAGAACAGATTTTTTTGAAAAGTTTTAGTTCAATTGTTATTCCATATTTTCAATCAGTATACTAAATCAATTATTATCCTGATGCAAACACGGGGACACATTTTGTCGATATTTGTTTTATTCCCTTTAATGTCAACATATGTTATCTGTAAAATGCTTTAAGGGGTATAAATGTAACATTAAAATGAAACCCAGGACCATCGATAAGCCATATATGTCCCACAATGCATATGCTCAATTTCATTTTATTATTAATGCAATCGTGCATGAGAATTTTTAGTGATTAATACAATCATTATGGTGACATATTGTATTTAATCAGCATTTATTACGTCAGAGGTACACTATTATGTAATATCCAAAGATTAGCATAGAGACCGTCTAACTCTTTAAAACGCTTTATTATGACCATAAATCTGTTACATTCCCGTTGATTGAAACATGGCGATTTGACTACGTCTTCCCACATGTATAATCAAAAAATTGTTATGAAAATTTCTTGGTCATTGAAACATGGAACAATGCGCCTACCTTGCAATCTCCATTCATTTAAAATATCCAATTTTCGAGTTCACAAACAGTTATGTAACACAAAAGGAAAAGGTGCAACATCAAGGCCAAATTAGAATCGAAAGATGAAGATGATTACACCTCTGTCATGTTCTTTAAGACAGATATTTTATAATAATTACAAAGTCGTGTTGCATTTTCATAATGTTTGCTACAATTACAATTTATCTCAAAGGTCAGTGCATGTAATATACATTATACCGATGTTTTTCTTCTTCAATATTTTCGTATCCATGATAACTATGTTTAGGATTTATTTAAGAGAGACGCATACATAATTATATAGGATCATAGATATGCAATAATAACTTTTCTCTTTACTCTCATTTTCAACTCAGGGATCATTTATTCCGTAGAAAATAATGGGTAAAATACATTTACACATTCACTTACATGCTACCGGAATGGTATCCAATTGTTTATTTTTGTTGTTGTTGTTGTTGTTGTTGTTGTTGTTGTTTTTTACGCATCCATTTTCAGTTATATGAAGGCGACCGTTTTCCTAATGTTGAATGAAAATCATTCGAACGATTCGACGATTCGAACACGCAGTGACTATATATTAGAGCAGTCGTAATTAGACTGCGCTGCGCTGACCACTCGGTCAGTATCATGTTTGATTAAACTAATGTCGGTGCAACGGGCACTGCTGTCTGATGAAACCAAAGTCACTGATGAAATCCCACGTTAAATTTCTACCAGCCAGTATATTATGTCACATCATACGCCAGGTCATGTTTGATTAAAGTGCAATATTCTTTTCGTGTATTTAGTTTAGTATTATACACCCAGTAATTAATTACAAAATGATAAATTGTATATCATCACGCAAAATCCCTCTTTAATTTGTTTCTATTTATTCTTCCTATTTGCAGGCTAATTATTTCAGAGGAAACACCGAACACAATGGTGAGGATTTCTACAACCTTCTGTCTATAGATGTCAAAACACGCTTATTTATATCTACAGGTGTGAATTCTAAGATAATGGCATCCGTAATGTAGAATACTAGAGATGTGGTTAAAGTCTACGTTTATCGACGGTAGAGGTTACGTGCGAACACATCAGTTAAACAAACTGATAATTGACAGCGGAATTGATTCTTTTTGTTCTTTAAACACCGTTTTTCTGGTTTAATAGCTGATGTGTATAATTAGTGTTAGATTGCGATTTCTGATAGGCATTAGTGCAATTCCTGGCCAATTGATTACTAACGGTTAATTCTTTATTCGTTAAGGTACATATAATTTGTATATTTGGTGTTGATGTTTTAGTGTACTTTCTGGGTAAAATTAGAGATTTACAGGTTTATTGTACTAGTATTATATTTTATTGTAGTAGTATTATATATGAGCGTGTGGTAAAATGGCTGTGCAAATTTCAGAAACACCTTCCTGTATTGGCTGTTGAGTTTACTATGCGCTGGAAATATGATATATCTCTCGTTGCTGATTTACAAGTTAGTTTTTTGTTTTATTACTGTTCTCTTCTCACATTTCACACTGACATATCAGAAACAAAAGAATCTGAGTACCATAATAAACAACTTAGGATAACATAACTGCGTTGATGTCCCATCAACACGTTATACTATTATTAAGGTACAGTGAAACCTCACAAGAGGTTGACTCAAAGTGGTATGATTAAAAAGGTGGCCTTCTAATTGACGGTCTGAACTTTTTTATATTTTAAAGTTATTTTTTTAAACATTTGACTTGGTCTGCCAAACAATATGGTTTTTAGGCGAGGTTCCACTGTGTTCTAACAGTTAAGTTTAAAATGTTAGTATAGATTATGTTATAGAACTCGAATGCCCTTAAACAGAAATCAACAATAAACAGGTCTTTGTGACCAGGTGGTCTTTATACACAGGTGGTCGCTGAAGCAGGTTTTACTGTATTATTGTTTCTTTAGCAAATAATAAATATTGCATACGTATTGAATAAATATTTCTTATTGATTTGATTTGTGCTATTTACAATTATATATTAGCAGAATTTTACAAGAGGCAATTACAAACTTTCAGACCTCAAATAATGTTTTGTGCATTCTTCATGTAGCATAACTTGTTAACCGGCTTTTCCAGATGTATGTCCGTTTTTAGATTGTTTTGTATCATCAAATTACTTCAGTTTATGCTGAAGTAATTGATCTGTGGATTCAGTGACAGCTGAAATTAAAATAGTCTGTTTATGGGGGTCATATTTCCTTCAAACTAATGATGAAAAGGTAAGATAATTATGATAACAACAAGGAATTAAAGGACAAATGCATACATGTACTTACATACCGTCAAACCTCTATAAAACGGCCACTCAATGGATCAAGTAAAATTGACTGTTTAAGAGAGCCGTTTGCTTAAGATTTGATTTGATTTTTTGTTTTACGCCATACTCAACAATCTTTCAGTCATATGATGGCGTCCAGTTTTTATTGGTGGAGGAGAAACCCCGGTTACCCGGGTAAAGACCACCGACCTTCCGCAAGAAACTGGCAAACTTTCTCAGTTAATTCGAAATGACCCTAGCGGGATTCGAACCAGAGGTGAGAGGCCTTATGTTTTAAAGCGCAATGCTCTAACCACTCGGCCACGGAGGTACCCCGTTTGCTTAATTAAGGTTTGTTACAATCATGTGATGCAGAACGACATGTTTTTATTATGGTTCAAGTGTATTTTATTTATACATAAATAAATAATGACAATTAGAAGAAGCCAAGAGGAACAATGGAAATCGCTGTCATGATTTAAATCCTTATCGTGATCATTACACCGCTATACAAAGTTAATATTGCCTTTTGCAATCTGAACCATAAACGACCTAGTGGTTATAAATATTATAAACATAATACCAAAGTTATAATGCTCAAGACGATATCGTTTCTGTCAATTAGACTTCATCAATTGATAACCACTAGGTCGTTTCTACTGCTGGTGGACCGTTTGAGTCCCCGAGGGTAGAGATAAACCTAGTGCCTGGTATTTCGGTTCCAGCTGTTCATCTTATACTGAAGTAATATTTGGCACTGTTAACATCATCGTTTCTGTCATTTCGAATTCATCAGTTGAGCTCCAATTTTAAACAGATTTTCTAAACGGAAAAATGGTAAAACAAGGCAAAATGATAACTCTAATGGCATAGTCAAATAGATAACTATCTTAGCTTTTGAAAAATTTTAAATTTAAATAGTGTTATCAGTGCCAAATATTATTTTAGTATAACATTATCAGCTGGTACCGAAATACGAGGTCCTAGGTCAATGTATACCCTTGGGGACTCAAACGGTCCACCAGCAGTGGTAACGACCTAGTGGTTATAAATATCATAAACATAATACCAAAGTTATAATGCTTAAGGCGGTCGTTTGATGGAGCTAGTAGTAGTAGTAGTATAATACAAAATTTCATAGTCAATTCCGTCTAAGATTAACCCCTGTAACAATCACATGTAAAGACATGATTTTGATGAAATGACATTATCACATGATGAAAATTTTGTAAAAAACAAATCCAAGGTAAATAATCAATGACGCCTGTATTTGGAATAACCTAAAATGCTAATTTCCATTAATACTGTTACCTGTGCATGTGCACTTGTAAATTGTTGGGATAGAAAGGAAATATATTTTGTCAAAATATCAAGGTGATTGGTTCAAAAGTAATCTTTTTGGGGAATAACAGAAACATAAATCGCTGGCTTGGTGTAAAGTTTCAAACTTGGCATGTTTCCAAATACCTGGAATTTGCAGTTTTCAGTTATCGTTTATAAGTAAAATTGAAGAAGTACCCATCAATAATCAAAACTTAATTCCATTATAACACGACGAATTAGATGTGCAAACGGTCTCAACATGAAGAACAATTACGAATCCCAAACGGAATAAGACCAGGTGTCCGGAAGGAGTCAGCGTCTTCTGCTGACATGCCACACCCGTCGCAAATGTTCCATGGAAACATTTCCAGTTCAATGAACAGGCCAAATTTGGTGAAAAACATGATTGATGAAATGGAGTCTCTGTCTGTGGCCGTGATCCAGAATACTATCTAATATTTCTGAGAGGGGGACTTCATAACAAGATCCCCGTATCGACCATAAAACTTCTTAAACGACGACTCGTTTAAGTGTTCAACAACGTAACCTTGTGTAAGTAGTTTATTGGCTAGTCGTTTAGCTCTCAGAATAAAACATTCATAAGAAGAGCATGCCCTGGCATAACGTATAAGTTGTGAAATGAAAACGCCATAGGCAGGAGAAGATAAAATATTACTACTTAGAAACGGGAAGTTTGTGATATGGAAATTGAAATAGTCTCGTTTGTCATAGAGGGATGGGTGAAGTTGACCGTCTTTTCCAATCGACAGGAGTAAATCTACGTAAAAAGCAGATGTGTTGCTTTCTGTCGTCTCATTGATCTATAGCTCAACAGGATACATCTGGCCGAGGTAATTCTGAAATTCTCAATTATTTATGGACAGAACATCGTCAATATACCTGTAAGTAAATTTGAACAGAGATGCTAACTGTTTGTTTTCGTTGGAGAGCAGATACCTTTTAAATTCCGCTTTATATGACTACAAAGATATATCAGCCAAGAGAGGTGCACATTTGGTACCCATTGGGATGCCGACAATCTGTTGGAAAACTTTTCCCGCAAAAACCACGAAGACGCTGTGTACTAGAAACCGTAGCATCTTGATAATATATGTACTTGTTATTAGAATCAGAGTGTTCCTTGACAAAATAAGGTTCTTCATGACCTAACATCAAATATTTATATCTGCGAGTTCCATTTTTGTATACAAAAGAGTTTTGTATAATAGATGTTAATCTGTTGTTGAGTTTTTGATGAGGGATCGTTGTGTAAAGGGTCGAAAAATCTAAAGACTTGATGCTTGTAATATGTTTGAAATTTGGAGATTTTAAATGTTCCAACAATTCCTTTGAATATTAAGGATCCACATCTGAATGGCTCTGCTTCTTGGGTAGGCCGTTATACAGTACTTCTGAAGACCCTGTTTAATATGTGGTAGAAGTTTGGTAAGCAAAATAGATAAACATTGTTCACTTTAGCAGGTTGTAGCTTATAATGTTAGCCATATGTATTGAATTACTGTATTGTTATAGACATTACTTTGCTAGTCATAAATAGAATGTCATTTGCAAAAAAAAAATTGTAAAAAGAATTCCACTAAATTCTTTCTTTGTTGTTGTTTTTTTTCAATTAAATATGTTTTGTCTGAAGTTGGCCAGACCCTATACAAGTTATTTGAATTAGGTGGGTTTGTCTACTTGGCATTCTATTATTTCTATTGGAAGTATGATGACATGCCATTTTTCCTCCTGATATTAAGGATAGAATTACTATTTATTGAGAGCCGGCCTGGCTCAGTCGCTAGCGCGCTTGACTCTGGATCGTAAGGTCGTGAGTCCGAGTCCCGCCGGTGGCAGGTTGGTTTCCTGTCTTTCGGATGAGAAAGTAAAAACTGGATTTCCCGTGTCACAGTAGGTGTCGGCACGTTAAAGAACCCTCACTGCTCAATGGCCGTAAGTGCCAAGCATAGGCCAAAATTGGAAGCCCTTCACCGGCAGTTGGTGACGTCTCCATATGAATGAAATATTCTTGAGTGGGACGTTAAACAACAATAAACAAACAAACAAACTATTTATTGATAGCTGAAAAGATTAAACTAATGTCACCAGATATATTTTTTTTCTAAATTTTCCATCGTTCAATTAGTGGTTTTGGTATGTGCTTTAGAACCTAAATGTTATATTATAATACCTCCCTTAATTCCTATTGTTTAATTATGACATAACACTTTACAAATGCAAGATCTGTACTAGAGAAGAAATGGTAACTTTCCAATATGTTTACTCTGTGTTACAACATGTAAACAACGAGGGTTACAATGATGCACACACCAGTTCTTATCAAGATATAAAGAAGAAATATGACGCCACCCGATGTTTTGTAGTATTTTAATTCTACAGTGGTAATGCTGGAGACAATATCACATGATAACATCCACAATACTAACTTCGTAAAATACTGTAAGAGACAAGACATTAACAAAGGAATGGATATTTTAATTCCATTAGTCTCTTAAATATCAAGTTGATTTGTTTTTCCATATATATCTTCTCTTCCGCAGATTTGTTTAGAAAAATAAAACTCAGATACCAAATTATAAATCTACAGGACGTCCATAATATATATATATATATATATATATATATATATATATATATATATATATATATATATATATATATATATATATTGTATTATATTATATTATATATATATATATATATATATATATATATATTATATTATGTATATATATAAATATATATATTAATTATATATATATATATATATATATTATATATATATTATATATATATTAATATATTATATTATATATATTATTCTGTTGATGTTGGACAAATACGGACTTCTTGGAATGTAGGGATGGGATCAGGTGCCACGGAGGAGTAAGAGTCCACTGTTGAGCGGTCACATCCACCGTTATTCCACAGTCAAATTCAAATTGGTACAGACGATTCAACACCCGTCATCGAACAAGCAACTCTATATTTCATATTGTGAAACAGAGTAATTTCGAACAAGGATATTAAACCGACCTTAAAATTTGCAGAACGTTGACATCAAACGCTATTTTCGATAAACCTATGCCAATAAGTTTACACTGGTATATGAAATGTTCATGTACTGGCATATTGGATCATTTGAAAATAAAATAGAAAGTAAGGCACATAATTTGTAGCTTTTAAGACGATTTCGGGATACTACGACTTCCTGTTTATATTGTAAATGTAAGAATCCTTGAAATATCAAAAATATCGAATGCTAAAAAACAATAAATGAAATCCGAATTATTTAGAATTAGAATCATCATGTTATCACATTATTTGCTAAATAGGAAATAGGGTTGATTTGTGTTTTACTGTTATAGCAATAACATACGTTCTGACTAGAACGTAGCTAGAATAACTATATTCGATAGCTTAATAAAAATGTTCGATCTGAGGCAAATACTATCGATTTTCCATCACTTTTAATTCTATTTTGACGCTATTATCTTACCGAGAGATTTTCTGTCTGCAGAAGATACTGCAGGCGCTCACTTGAATCACACACACATTGCTATCAGCTGTCTTCGATTTTTCACTTGCTCTCAAACATACTTATGCAGGGCTCTTTAAGTACACGGTTTTGAAGTGATTGCATGTGGAATTTCTCAGAATTTATTCAGTGACAAAACCTTGTTTCATTGTCATATTTTCTTGAGTTTTATGAGTGTGAAATTGCATTGAGTTTCAACTGGTAACGGCATTCCAATGGCTGAATCAGTATGTGGAGCTGGTGACAAGCAGAGAAGTGTCGTGATGGCAGTGGACAGTAGCCCTAATGCAGAATGGGCATTCGACTGTGAGTATTTTTAAAATGTAGAAGCATGCTAACTACATGCAGAATTGTGTTACATAATGTATGATCGTCGTAACCGGCGAGTGTTTAATTAAGCATCTAATACAGATAAATTAAGTAGAATGGGATTTACCATGTATGATAAAATATATCATCTACGATATGTCTACTTAGAAACATAAAACATCTGTACTTTAATTAGAGTTGTCTAACTGAACTGAAACTGAAATTGACTAGAATAGAAAGGGCGAGAGACATTAAGTACACGTGAATCAGGTATGGTTAATTTCTGTGTATTTTGCATGCAATTTTTAAATAGACAACAGACATATGACTCACGATCCCATTGTGAATCTATTACTTTTATTTACTCGTTTTTGGAAACATTAGTATAAAACGTAATTTTGATAATTGCACAAGATATGCCAAAATATGATATCATCAACATCGGCAGACTTTGAGTCTTAGCCTTCTGGAGCAATTTTTATAGAGTAGGTCGTTCACCTCTTATCAATCACTGTATTAGTGTTTTTAAATATTTTTCATGTTTTGGCTATAGAAAAAAAATAAATGTATACTTTAATAAAGGGAAGTACAGGCCTTGAACATGTGTTTTATCTATAGCAAGTTATACAAACATGCCATCTATGTTATTAAAAGTAATATATGTGTGTAATATCCGTTACCAACAATATTTCCCCGCTTCAAAGCGTGTGTTTTAAATCTCAGCCAAGTTTTTTTTTTCTATCTATAGCGAGTTCACGGGAACACCCCAGTCGTCTTCTGTCAAAATTTGATAATATAGTCTAATCAAGAATCAAGACATGTTTATTTCATAAACATACTTAAATACAATATATATTTTAATACAATACCCAAATTCCTTGTGTTCTGACAAAGATCATTCAAATTGTTACCGTTATCGACGCCAATAGTTTCGTATTTTCTAAACTGCTAATAATCCTCGCTCTATAGTCATTTTCACAAAAATACCTCATCCTGTCTTATTAACTGTACTTTATCAACAGCTTATGTGAATACCATCCGAAGACAATTTTACCATTGTTATACATATATAAAAGTTAATATCGTTATATATCTTTTAAATTATTTATAAAATGTTTACTATGGTTTATACATTTACCTGTGTTATTTATTTAATGCGTTTATATCTTAATTATACTTTAAGTGCAGATCTCTCTTTATATTACTTGAAAGAATTGGTTCATCACAGGTAGTTAATTTGACACCTGTTTATGTTATATTCTCGCCTTCAATAAGTGTCTATTCAGGTTTAATATTTGAATTTGTTAAAACATGGCATTGCAAACTTTTGAGATCATTGTTTTTGTTTGGGTTTTTTTTTTTGGGGGGGAGAGGTTGTTTTGGGGGGTGTTTTGTTTTGTTTGTTTTTTGTTTTTTTTGTTTTTTTTTTTTTATGAAGAGTTGTTAAGCATTATAGAGCAAAGAACCCAATAACAAGCACAAAAGGACTAAGATACCGTTGTTTGGGAATTAATACGGTACGATACTGATATTAGCGTCATTTACATGGCAATTCATTACGTAGTCATTTCTTCCCCCAATACATAGCCGCTAAGTTGTTTTTCTAAGCTGTAGAACATTGGTCCTAAAAGATATTAGTATGGAACTAAATTCGACCATTTAATACACATCACAATGGTATACATAGAATGTTTTTCTACACTGTTATCTCAAATAAAAGCGATTTAAAATGAGTAAGTTTAATGCCAAAAGAAACATAATTAGATCGGGGGAAATTATGACGGATGATTCTAATGGACGACGTATAATCACGGTTGAATTATTCCTGGTACCAGATACTAAGTAGGTAATGCATTAAAAATATCGACTAAGTCTTCGTTCAAACCTCAGGTATATGAGTTTGTTACACGTCACTTGTTTCCGTTGCTAATAAAAGAAACATCCTTGGTGCGTCGAGTAACAGCACGAAAACAAGAAAACTTAACGCCGAGTAATGCCAGGAACTGATGCAGTTCAGATTTGAAGCAATGAAAATTGAAAATCATTGATTGTGATGCTTCCGACCGATTTCTTACAAGTGGACTCCATTCTGAATGATTTTATCTTAGATGACTATCAACATCTCAACATTAATATAATTCATTATTTACTTTATGATGGCAGACCTGAACACATAATTATCACTAAGTCTTTGGCACACGCTAATCGATCCCGTGATCTTATCTCACCTCAAATCGTGCATCAATCGTTGATGACATTTGTATACATTAATTGCAATGTTCACACGCGGATTAACCGCTCACGGCGGTTTAGTAAATCCACTCGTTAGCAAAAGATACGGGGTTTGAATCCCAAGAGTTCAAAAAGATAGTGACTGCACTGTCGCAAAGTGTCCAACAAAAGAACCGAAATCTCGAGTCAGGACAAGTGTGGTACGTAAAAGAAGAACCACCAATATTTCAGCATAGCATAGATCTAAATCTGTGGCGCTTCAACTTAGCAAGACGTAAAACAATATTGCAATAACATACGTAAGTTAACCTCAGATATATTGTCAATATAAAGTATTGGAAAAAAGATCAAACGTGTTTTAACCATGTATCAATGCATGAGGAAATAGACTCAAGGAAACATCATTTTATAGGATTAATGCATATTTATAAACTGTCTAGATTAACATGTGACAAGCGCACAGAATTATATGGCGTTTTGTTCACTATAACTGCTAAAACAACCTGGGTATTGAAGCGCCGTCTGGCGTGTAAGTCGCTATCCTTTTCAACAACCAAATGCATTGTAGTATCATTGTGGACTTAGTACCTCCGATGTGTCTCTGAACTTCTTGGGTTCAATTA
This sequence comes from Atrina japonica, assembly GCA_030159075.1. Lineage (NCBI taxonomy): Eukaryota > Metazoa > Mollusca > Bivalvia > Pterioida > Pinnidae > Atrina > Atrina japonica. Next base: position 417,166 of record BROG01000396.1, on the reverse strand, counting down.
TCTCACATGATATATGTGATTATCATTCGGCAGATTCTGTTATCCGTCATGTATCCCTCAAAGTTGTGTGAAGCGCAAATTAACAAGCTTAGATTATTTATTATCAGATATTTACACTAACTTGTGAAGACGTTTACAACCACTAAAACCTTAAGAACGTGCTCGCACCCTCACAACCACCGACAAACCCTCCTACACACACATACACACACACAAACGCACACACACAAACACACACATACAAACCGTACACAGACACTCATATACACACCACAAACACACACATAGGCATACACCAAGCACACACACAGGAACACACAGATATATGTATATTTTTATTTATTTGATTTGTTTTCATTATTCTTCTATTAATCTAAACTCTATATAATTAGCGTACATAAGTGACGTCATGAACTCCCTTATGATTTTAAGCAACGAAAAAAAAATATATGAACGTTCTTTAACAATATCTCATAGAATCGATGTCAGATGTGGGTGAAATGACACACAGTTTGATCCGTCTTATTCCGTCTTCTGTATTGTGACACGTCTACCGTGTAACATTACCTGTGTATACATTTGTTGAATAAACCACAATCTACAAATAACCCAAGATTAATAAATAACATTTTCTGGGTGCTTTATATATGTCATATAAAGAAATCACACGGCGCCTCGTCTGCTTAACTTCTCTAAAGCCAAGATAGTAATCTTTTCACAGTGGGTACTATTAGAATGATTTGATAATACATTTAGGTTCATTATTTGGCGTGTATGTTACCACTTTTTACTTTCGGAAGTAAGTCTTATTGACAGAAACGATCCTCTTGAGTATTATTAGTTTTGGTGTCTTACTTGGGTATGAAATTGTTTAACACGGTGCAGTACATAGTATTATTTGGGTTAATCGACGAGTTTTATGATAGTTATAAATTATATTCCTCTTCTAAATTACGCGAAAGAGTATCTTTAGAACACTGACGAAACACTCGTGATTAACACTCCATATATCGAGGCGGAAGAACACCCACTCCCTGTATAGAATGCCTGAACGCTTTTCTCGAATTTAAATATAACCCCACCCCCCTGGTTAGCTTGTTTTAAGAAGTTAGTGCATATAAGACACAAGATACACCATAATCGCATTATGTTTCAGTTAATCCGTGCAATATCTCTTACATAGAATAGAAGGCTATTTCATTTTCTGTTATCTGTCGTAATATTACATAATAGCTCGATGCTTTTGATAAAAGCATTCCGACGCTTACATACATATTGTGTTTTTTCGTGTTTCCTGTAGGATTTCATACAGAATAAATGAAATATAAAAACGTCATGAAGGAGATACTTTCAAAATAAAATCGGTTGAACGCACTGATAAACTTAACGCGAACACACAGTACTACATTTCAAACATCCATGAATATAACGCGTTGTAGACTAACTCATTTGAAATAGAATAAACGTAATTACCAAGGAAACGGATTTTCTTTTTTATGTGTTGCTATGGTTATAATTATGTGATGAAATGTTCTCCGTGAATTTTCTCATTTATATCACTTTATGTGCATACTCTGTTTAAATGTCTTTTCTTTGGGTATAGAAATATAAAGATAATTGTGTTATAAGTGTCGGAATACAAACCACAAAAATTACAAACTTAATTGATCCGAACTATTTGTTTTAAACAGACATGTTAATATGTTGATTTCGTATGTATTAATAGTTTTATGTGACGTAGATATAACTACATAATTCTGTATATATATGCAAGTATCTTGTGGCACATTTTGTTCTAAAACATTTTTTAACTATATATTGTTCTCTGTGTCAATGCTTCGTTTTATATAAAAAAAATCTGAGATACCAAAGTATAAATCTATGGGATGCCCAGGATATAGATACAAATCTGGTAAAAAAAAATGGACAAACACGGACCTCTGGAAACCAAGAGCTAGGACAAGGTGCCATGGAGGAGTAAGCATCCCCTGTCGACCGGTCACACTCGCCGTGAGTCCACAGTCAAGTCCAAAATGAAATTATACGTGTTCTTTTTCAGTAACAATAATACGAGTGTGTCCCTAATTATATTAGTTATATTTCTGTGTGTCATTTCAAACTTTCCTTATGTATAGTGCATTTGATCATAATTAGATTATTCTAATACCCGGTTATATATGAAAATAGCCCGGTACTTAGAATAGCGATCCTCCAATCCTTTTATCCTCTTTTATATATCTAACTGATAATACTTTCACTGAGCTCGAGAGGTTTGCACGTAACATTTGCGACGGGTGTGGCATGCTAGCACAGGAAGCTGACTCCTTCCGTCGACCTGGTCCCATCTCGTTTCGGATTCGCAATTGTTCTTCATGTTGAGAAAATCTGTAATCTGTATATCTAATTTGTCGTATTCTAATATTATAATGGATTTGGAGTTTCGATTATCGTTTGATACTTAATTTTTACTTCTTATCGTCAGTATATATATACTATTAATGCAGTTTATGTTATAGACTCGCTACAGTTTATATTATAGACTCGCTACAGTTTATGATGTAGACTCGCTACAGTTTATGTTATAGACTGGCTACAGTTTATGTTGTAGACTGGCTACAGTTTATGTTATAGACTGGCTACAGTTTATGTTGTAGACTAGCTACAGTAGACTTGCTACAGTTTATGTTATGGACTCGCTACAGTTTATTTTATAGACTCGCTACAGTTTATGTTATAGACTCACTACAGTTTATGATGTAGACTCACTACAGTTTATGTTGTAGACTGGCTACAGTTTATGTTATAAACTGGCTACAGTTTATGTTATAGACTTGCTACAGTTTATGTTGTAGACTGGTTACAGTTTATGTTGTAGACTGGCTATAGTTTATGTTATAGACTCGCTACAGTTTATGTTGTAGACTGGCTATAGTTTATGTTATAGACTGGCTACAGTTTATGTTGTAGACTGGCTACAGTTTATGTTATAGACTTGCTACAGTTTATGTTATAGACTGGCTACAGTTTATGTTATAGACTGGCTACAGTTTATGTTATAGACTTTCTACAGTTTATGTTATAGACTGGCTACATTTTATGTTATAGACTTGCTACAGTTTATGTTATAGACTGGCTACAGTTTATGTTGTAGACTAGCTACAGTTTATTATCATCGGAACCACTCTGATTTCGACATTAAACAATACCTAAAGTCATGTTCGTTTGTTTTATACTTTTAGCTTTGTCAATATCTCTTATGGGTACTTTAATAAAAAAAAATACTACAGATGTGATGTTGCCATGGTGACTGGTATGAGACAACAGTTATTGTATGGCTATTTCTGGAAATAGCACTTTAATTGTCCCCCTTGATTCTAACTATAATAATGTCTCGAGGGACAATAAAAGTTTTTTTTCCTAATACCTATCCAATAATCGTATAATGGACTCACAATATAGTATGTTATAGACTTACTATATAATATGTTATAAATCTACCATATATTATCTTTTATAGACTTACTCTATTTCATTTGATACATTGACTGCAATCTATGTCAAAGCTCAATATATCTTATGACATAATCAAAAACAATTTTTTTTAGATTTTCATCAAAATATATGTTCTTTATTACGTAATTGCTCTATTATCTGAGGATTTTAGCTGTAAAATTCCCACACAACATTTTCACAGTGTAAACGAACGGTGATACCGAAAACGTAATACACAGTATGTTATGTAAATATAATTTGATAGATATAGATAAATTTATAAACACAATTTTGTTTTCTTAACCTTTGATTATTGAAATTAAATTTTCTTATCTCCATGTACTTTCATGCATGCAAAAAGCTGATCTACTTTGAAACTATGTAGCGTGTATAAAGATTTAATAATTTGTGTGGATTGCCCAAATATAAAAAAGTCTGTAAGTTGAGATTTTAAAGGTGTTCAAGAAGTCATTTTGTTTTGATAGTTTAAGATAAAATGGATATAACCGCAGCACGTTTCTGAAACTTTAACTAAACAACTCCGTAGAATAGCTTATATAAGTGATAGTAAGTTATAGGTCTTTTAAGGTAAACTGTCATATATTATAAACACAACGAGTCAAAATTAGATCATTACAGGGGTGACAACCTACCTGTCGGCACAAAAATATTAGAGCTACAGTAGTGCGTGGAATCCGTGCAAGACAAAATGTTATATCTGTACACCCTAATTTGGAAAATAGACCGAATAGTTTTGCTCTTCACAGATCTCGGATGTGCTATTTTATGTTGGTAGATCTATAGATATTTAGTTTTCAGAGTTGAGGAATCAGTAGGAAACTTAATTGATATAATCGTAAAAAAAATTGTACTCGTAAAAAAATATAACTTTGGTTAGCCGGCCTGGCTCAGTCGGTAGCGCGCACGACTCTTGATCGTGAGATAGTTAGTTCGAGTCCAGTATGATACAGTAAAAATCGAGGTCCCATGTCACAGTAGGTGTCGGCACGTTAAAGAACCCTCACTGCTCAATGGCCGTAAGTGTCAAGCATAGGCCAAACTTTGAAGCCCCTCACCGGCATTGGTGACGTCTCCATATGAGTGAAAGATTCTTTAGTGTGACGTTAAACAGTAATACATCTATCCATCCAAAACTTTGGTATTGTGTGTATAATCTTATTACAACATCATGTTATAAATAAAGAGGTGAAGCTGCTGCAAACGTCCATACATATCGGATACTAAACGATATGTGTACTCGGAACATTACTGTTCTGCGTTATTATTGTCTGATTCACATGTGTACCATGGCGAGGCGGAGTAACCTTTTGATTATCATACGGATGATTCTACTCACTTTTCGGTTATGACAAGCTGCACGGGAAAACGTTTTATTTTGCACTGGATACTCTCTTATTTATTGCTTATATATGGATGTGTGCATCTTGTTTGTGATGATGATGATGATGATGATGATGATGGTTGTTTATTTTCCCATCTTTCTTTATGTCTGACTGTATGTCAAGACTGTAGAGTAATTGTATCCATGGCAATGATAAAATCATTTAGAATAATGTTATTATATCTATTATATTTGATTCTATACATTGCATTGAATGAGTCATCGAATGTTTTCTAAATTCAAATTGTTTTACAGTAAATAGAAAAAATAAACATACCCTCTAGATTTGATTTGATAATAAAAGTTTAAATTTGTTCTGTGCTCAAATCAATGTATCAATAAAAGCCGGCATATATCAAATTTCGTGTTGAGGACCAACTAAATTATTCATCAATCTTTGTATATCTCATTCAGTGTTAGCTAAGTTCATCGGATATGGGAATCAATGGAACATGATGAATCAATTTGGCCTTTGAAATAATAAATTTACTGGTCTGCGTGATTAGTTCAGCGTTCATAATATCGGTTTTTTTATCAATATAATCAACGGGACTCATCACAACTGAAATTGATTGACATTTTCTGTCTATCTGACTTCAGTCTAATCGTTTTATTAATTTTTTTTTTTCGTTGCCTGTAAATTAAACAACAGTCTCTAGTTAGGTACTATATGACGTCATAATGATGACAAGGTATTGACACGTCTCCAGTTAAGAACTATATGACGTCATTACGATGACAAGGTATTGGAACGTCTCCATTTAGGAACTATATGACGACATTGTATGATCACAAGATATTGGCACACAGGCAATTATTAAGTACGAGATATAAACAGACATAAACATTTTTAGATTTCTATATTTTGGGGGAAAATATGTCCAGTACCGTATGCGTTACACAAAAAGTATGGTCGAATTAATCATTTGCTAACGAAAAATTGCCAAAATAGGGTTTTGAAGCAATTTCCACAAAATATTTGGGAATTTAAGAATGTTTATGCCTGTATATATCTCATTTTGTTATTGTACATAAATCTATGACCGAATATACTCCTTTTCCAACGCTATTCTGATAAATAAAATGTATCAACGGAACAGAGAAAAGTTTACCTGAGGTATCTAAGTCTTTATGCCAGAGTACCAGATTTTAAATGAACATAAACACAGGAATATCTTTTTTGGATATCTAGAAATCTGCATAATGTCAACTTTTAGCCATTATATACACAATACGGAATACACAGTAACTCTGTTTTGTTACATTAATTTATCGTATAAACATACCAACACGTTTGGCGTTCCGTAATTGCAGTGTACACAAAAAGATATTTGATGAAAAACATTTGTCTAACAGATCAAGAATTTCTAAAAGCATCCCAAAGTCAGCGGGATTAGATGAGACATTAAGCAAAATATCACGATTTAATATGATACCGCTCATCAAAGTAAAGAGATACATTGTTTTCAACAATGTAAACATCTATACAGAACTATTCTTTTTTCTCTGTGTCCATCGCTTTGCTATTTTCTGATTTTCAGGGAAAATATTAGTTTTCCCTGGAGGTCATCAATCGTTCTTGATAAATGAGGACGAATGCCTGCAATGAATCATTATCTTAAATTACATATATAAATCAGCAACACACTATTTAAGTTAAGCTAAATGGGGAAACCGAAACGAGAACAAAAAGGTTTCATTGTAATTTTTCTGCGTTTTTATTCCCAGCTTAATATTATGTTACATAGTTATCCGTCTATCTGATTTTTCTTATTCCAGCTTCGTAATTAACTTTTTAAAGTACATATTTCACATTTCAATTATCATTTAGCATTTTTTTTGTCGGGGTTTGTAACGCTGCAACGATTCCGAGTGAAATATTCTTTAACATGCAAAATCCAAAAATAAAAAAATAAGGAATTTTAAATGTACTGTACATGGGTTTGGGGTTTATTTTAAATGTGCTTAAAAATGCAGACATTTATATTCAGAACATATTTATATTCATTATTGAAAATATATATATATCGCCATGTTTGTCGAATATTTCCCATTTAATGTGCAGATCATTTATCTGCATCGCATAAAAATTATCTCTCCCCTGACTTAGTTGATTTACTGTAAAAAAAAGTTTTCTCTGCCTTAACTGATTAATTCTTCGATATTGGCCACCTGATGATAGATTAATGTATCTTTAATTATCTCTGTTACTTAATACATCGCTTGCGCTAACTAGTTTTTCTGTTTCACATTTTCCTTCAACGTCTAGAGTATAAACGGTCTCTGCATCATAGAATTGTTGACAACTGATTTCCCCCATGGTATAGCTAGGTTATTTTATTTTTTGCATGCCTAGCCCATTAAACCCTACAGCATAAATAGACTGGTCTAAACAATAGAAAAGAACATGCCTTCTAGATACTTAGGGCTGGAAGAGTTAATTTCCACAGTTTGATTCCCGATACAGGCTTTTACCTGCTATTATAGTCGTTGAAACATTAAAAATTAACTGGCATAGGACTTTGTTGCAGATTGGTTAAAGCATTGCGCGTTAAAACATGTATTTTATCACATCTGAAAGATTCTGTTGGAAAGTTTGTTAATTTCCTTGTGAAATGTCCGTGGATCTTTCCCGGGTACATTGTAACCGGGTTTTCTCCTCTATCATTGAAAACTCAAAAAATGCTTCAGTATGGCGTAAACTAAAATTAAACAAATAAACAAGAATAATATCCTAAATTCTTTTTATTTAGATTTGCCTTGAGAATTACTACGAGAGGTATGAGAGGTAGAAAAGAGGATGCTCATTCTCTCGTGGCACCCGTTCATATTACTGGATTTTAGAGGTCATCCATTTTTGTCCAGTGGTCGACATATTAGTATATTGCCATGTGGACTTCCTAAATGTTAACATTTGAGTATATGTTCCTTTAATGTACGTACTTTCATTTTGAATTCATTACTTTTAATAACATTATTGAATTAAAGTGTACAAGATAATACACTTTTTATTTGCGCTGTTACGTCCCTATTTGTGAACCTCTGATTTGATATATTCATACAATTATTGAATGATGTATCTAGTTATTATCGCTGTACTCTTCAACTCAACAACCCTATCAAGTAAAAATGAAGACGTACCAATTAATAATCGAATCTCAAGTCCATTAGAACACAACGAGTTAGATGTGCAATGGTCTCAACATGAAGAGGAATTGCGAATCCCAAACGGGATATGACCAAGTGTACGGAAGGGGTCAGCACCCTCTGCTGCCATGCCACACTCGTCGCAAATGTTCCATGGAAACCCTTCTGGTACGATGAACGAAGCAAGATTGGTGAAAGGGAGTCACTGTTTGTGACCGTGTTCCAGAATTCTATCTAATATTATTGAGAGGGGGGATTCGACCATAAAACTTCTTAAACGACGATTTCAAGCGTTCAGCAACGTAACCTTGTGTAAGTAGTTTATTGGCGTGTCGTTTGACTTTCAGAATAAAATATTCATTAGAAGAGAATGCCCTGGCATAACGTATAAATTGTGAAATGAAAACGCCTTAGGCAGGAGAAGATGGAATATTACTACTTAGAAATGAGAAGTTCGTAATATGGAAATTGAAATCGTCGCGTTTGTCATAAAGGGGGGTGTGAAGTTGACCGTCCTTTCCAATCGACAGAAGAAGAATCTAGGTAAGAAGCAGGTGTGTTGCTCTCTGTCGTCTTATTGATCTCTAGCTCAACAGGATATATCTGGCCGAGGTAATTCTTAAATTCTGAATTATTTATGGACAGGATGTCATCGATATACCTGTAAGTAAAATTGAACCGAGATGCTAACTATTTGTTTCATTTGGAGAGCAGAGACTGTATAAATTCCGCTTCATATGAATACAAACATTTATCAGCCAAAAGAGGTGCACAATTGGTACCCATTGGAATGCCGACAATCTGTTGAAAAACGTTTTCATCAAATAAGTCAAAATAAAAAGTAGTACCGATTGGTAATAGAAACTCCAAGTCCATTAGAGTACGACAAACTAGGTATACCAATGGTCGCATCATGAAGAACAATTAGGAATCCCAAACGGGGTGCCACTAGGTGTCCGGAAGGAGTCAGCGTCCCCTGTTAAATAAGTTCTTATGCCAAAATACGAAATAACGAATTCTTTGGGAACCTGTGGTAATTGATCAATCATACATTGTCTTCTATGCAATACTTATAATTCAATAAACAATGATATATGTTCCATATCTTACTATATCTCTTGTGAAAATGTTTGACCTCGGTAAGTGCAATAAGTCAAATTACTGGTGTACATAAGTACATAAAACAGTCAGACAACAGAATTTATGATGTCTGTCTGCTTTGCGTAAAGTTGAAGTCATTTGACATATCCGAATGCTTCATCCACGTCCACGTATTGAAATTATTTGTCTCTGGTGTGACAAAGCAGAAAAACAATATAAATGTCATCTTTCAAATATGAGCATATAAATTCGTAGGTCATGATCAGTTATGTATCACTGAAGGAAAAACTGAGTTACATGTTCGTATTGATTTGACTGTGGATTCAGGGCGGACGAGGCCCGTCAACAGGGGGATGCTTACTCCTCAATCGTACCTTATCCAACCTCTGGATTTTTTAAGAAGTTCGTGTTTGTCACATGAATATGTATCATGGACATCCTGAATACATATACTTTTGGTATCTGAGATTTTTATATTATGGGGCCAATGGTTTCTAACAGAATATGTATATATATATATATATATATATATATATATATATATATATATATATATATATATATATATATATATATATATATATATATATATATATATATATATATATATATATGAAATTGCTATGCACTTTTTCACAAAATTTCGTAATAAATTTCTATATAAAATACTTCATAAAAATGAACTCCACGCACACTGGGCGATGTAGGTAGTTTGTAAACGTTTGAATATTTTCATTATTTTCTTCAAATATGTGTTAACCTATTCACCACAGACCACAGTAGGCTGGTCATTAACTATAGAAAGAGCATACCATTCGGATATTCATGGTTGAAAGGGTTAGGTAGTATAGTTAGATATATAGTTTTAGCCTAAAGTTATCAATTTTACATAAATCAACATATACGTTATATCAACTGATATAAATGTATCTCATGCGCTCTGATATTGGAGTTAGTGGTATCTGCTGTGTGAGGAAACTGGGGTACCCAACGGAAACCCACGTGTTCGACTTGTCGACCGCCTAACCACGCATACGCCCCTGTCCAATCCGAAGATCGATCACTGGTCCCATCCGAAAAAACCAAGTATGTTTACTAGATATAACACATAATGAGAATTATATTAGCTCTACTAATTCCTTGAACGAAAGTTTTCGGTTTTTGTTAATAAAGAAACAATGATAGAGAAAACTGATAAATTCCATAGATTTTTGCGCCACGCTGTTACACCTGTAAACACGATCCCACACCATGATGTTGATATCTATTAATGCTCACTTAAGTATAGGAGCGATTTTTATTTGAGATAATCTTTATGCCACATGCATACCTCTTGCCAGATGAGACATCTGCGAAACTCATATAAATATTGATGATTTTAATGACAGAGGCCTGGCTTTCTGAGCATGCGTATATTAAAAATATTTAACCGAGAAGTCGGAGATTTTTTTATCATATTTCTAATTGTAGATACAAACAAGCGTTTGTCTAAACTAATCATGTCTAAACTACGTACATCGCCCAATGTGCGAAGAGTTCCCATATATCTTCTTGAAGTCTTGAAGTATTTCATAACGAAATTTATTACGAAATTTTATGAAAAAGTGTTCGCATTATAACATCATCGTATAACAATAGTTGATATTGATACACTTTGGATGAAAGTATATAAGTTCAAGAATTACGTGGGCTTTTGTAATCTAGCCTCATTATTGAACTTCCTTTGAACTCAGGCTAAATTTGCATTTTTCCTAAGAATAATGTGGTCATGAAATGATTGATACCGATACGTACATGTGAACCACATGTTTTTATTCTGCAGTAACATAATGTGTAATAATGATTTATTTAATTTTCTATCCTTTTTAGATAATTGATTCCAAATTTTCGCTGACTCAGTAAGAAAATCAGAACTCGTATTACATAAATTGTTGATTGATGTTTCACTCATTTTTTTTTTTTAATATATCCTTTTACTTTTATTATGCTTAAGTAGTTTTAGACTTGTAGCTTTTTTGTTTTTTATTCTCTATACTTACATTACAAAAAGGAATGTTACACCGATATACTTGAGTTAACCAACATAAAACCAACTTATGTTATAAACGCAATAATTTTGTCTACGGTTGTGAAACAAATCTACGGAAGCGTATTGATGCCACGAGTATACATTTTCACACGCCACAGCAGTACGCAGAAAAAATCTACGGAAGCGTATTACTGCCACAAGTACAAATTCTTACAAGCCACAGCAATACACTTACAAATATTCATACATATTGGATACACTCCTCACTTGTTTCATTGGACTTGACTGTGGACTCACGGCGGGTGTGACCGGTCGACAGGGGATGCTTACTCCTCCATGGCACCTGATCCCACCTCTTGGTTTCCAGAGGTCCGTGTTTGTCCATTTTTACCGGATTTGTATCTATGTCCTGGACATTCTATTGATTAATACTTCGGTATCTGAAATTTTTATATTAATGGTATTACTGTTAGGAAACATTTCAGATACATCATGAATGGAGAAATATTTACGACGCAAGGGGATGAAAAAAAGTACGTACCATCTCGGACATTTTGTACGTTCCTAACATCATGTACAACAAACACACAGAACCCTTGTAGAAAATGGACGAGTTATAGACTTAATCGTATATGTCAGAGTAGTTACATTCGATTCCTAAGTTCCTACAGGAATATCATGTTTACTTGGAAGTACAGCTTTGATCATAATCATCACAATCGTTCTTGCAACCAGCTGGTACAATGCAATGTAAGGAATTAAATACCAAGCAAAACTACGAAATTATAGATTGTTTCTGAAAATCGAGGGCGAACTATGTATTTCCAAGTAGACAGGAGATACAAGAACAAGCGGCTATGGTTAAAAAGTAGTAAACCCTTACGCAGATATTTTATCATCCATATACTAAAGGAATTTGAATTTTGTTTTGCGCCACAATTAATCAACAAATTTTGGTGGCAGCCAGGTTTTAGTGGTAGAAAAAACCCGGTTACAATGTACACGGGAAGAGACCACCGGCCTTACGCACTTAAACTGACAAACTTTCTTGCAAAATCAGCAAAAGATACCATGGTTATGCGCTGACCAGTGTGTAAGACTTCTGGTTTATAGCGCGATGCACTTACTCCTTGACCACAGAGACCCTTTGTTTACCGGTAAAGCCTGACACAAATTTTATCATATATTAGAAACTCTAAAGTATATATTGTGATAGTATATCATTATATATACACAAACCGTCGAATATAAAAAATTCAGCTACAATATAAAATGTTTCAGATACCGAGATATAAATCAATAGGATGTCCAGTATGTAGGTACAAATCTGGTATAAAATGGACAAACACGGACCTCTTGAAATCAAGAGGTGGTATCGGGTGCCATGGAGAATTAAACATCCCCTATCGACCGGTCACACCCACTGTGAGTCCACGGTCAAATTAAAATGAAATACATGAGGAACGACTCCTCGTCATGATTGGTAGAGACGTCTAAACAACCGCCATCGAACAGGTAACTCAACTTTTCACTTAGTGAAACAGTAGTAGCAAACAAGACTATATTACCGACCGTAAAATTTGTGGAACGTTGACATCAAACGCGGTTTTCGATATCCCTGTGTCAATAATTTGTCAGTGAGTAGTTTACCTCTGCATATAAAATGTTCATATGTTGAACACGTCCTGGCATGTCGGATCATTTGTGAAATATAAACTCCATATGCGAGTGGTTGTAGGATACTGCTACTGAAATGTGGAAAATTAACAATGGGAAATCCGAAATCATCGCGTTTGTCGATTAGCTTAGTTGTTAATTTCCCGCCTGTGTCTGTGATAAATAAAATTTCTAAGTACCAAAGCATAATAGTTTCCATCATATATCAGCGGTAATTTAGGAGACGGGACAAAGTCATTCACTACAAGAAGTAGTGTTTCATTTTTCCATATGTTTGCGATGTTTGTTAAATAAGTATTTATATGATGATTATATGTAGTAAAACATTGACCTGGTTAGCTTTAATTCGATTTTTACCACCGTCAAGTCTGTTCCGCATCCTCATGCGATAGTATGTACACACTAAATATGACACTTGTTCATAAGATGGTTGTAAACTATCACAAATACCGCCGAATTACGCTTCGGATACAAATATAAAAACGGATACAAAATCGTGTAGGGAACTGTAAAAACGGTCTAAATTGCATATCAGCTTACTAGGATACAATCAAGTTTCAGCAATATTCGCTTTTAACTGTTCGTTCACCAAGCGTTAGGGTTACGAAATTTGGAATGAAATGTATATTGACTTCCTGAAGATTAATACTTTGGTATCTGTGATGTGGCAATATATATACACACATATATATATATATATATATATATATATATATATATATATATATATATATATATATATATATATATATATATATATATATATATATATATATATATATATATATATATATAGTTAACCACTGCAGTAATCAGCATTTAATCTTCATTGTCCTTCGCCAAATCTCTCTCTATCACCCATTCTCGATAGTCTTGAGTTTGCTAAATATGGCCTTCAGCCGTCAACAATTTCACTGCAATTAGCCAGAATATACTCATGTTATGATTTGGCTTATGTATGCCAATAACGAATTACAATAAACTGTAGAATGATAAGGATATCAGCGTAGAACACAATTATGTTTCAGGATACTTTTATAATAATTTTAGGACTTTGTAGCTTCAGGCGCCATCTTTATTTTATTTTCCTGTTAAAATTTGAAGTACTTTATATTCACGATGGATAAAGAGAATGATAGAATAGAATATAACACACATATTCTATATACCAGGATATTTCGCCCCAGGATATTCCTTTTACAACGGAAAAATTATTCATCCCCTCTAACATTAGCTCATAATTACCATAGTTTCATAGACGGTATGTATAACTGTCCTTCGGGTATTTGCCTTCAAACGTTCGCTTTCATTTTGAATTTACCGTCTCAACTAAGTGCGAAAATAGCGAAAATTCAATGGCGCGAAAATTTCCAAGTATACGTACATTTTTTATGAGTTATTGCTAGGTAAAAGTTTATGGGTATAATATTGTTCGAGTCACAATGTAAAGGACTCGGGTTTGAATTTTGAATGTTGTTTTACGTCGCATTCAACCTTTTTTCAGTTTTATGGTGGCGGCCAGTTTTATTGGTGGTGGAGAGAACCCGGTTACAATGTACCCGGGAAGAGATCACCGGCCTTCCGCGAGTAAACTGGCAAACTTTCTCTGACAAAATTCAGCTTCGGTTTCAGCCGGAATCGAATCTGCGCTGACCAGAAGTGTGATACTTTGTGGTTCAAAGCGCGATGCTCTAACCACACGACAACGGAGATCCCCTGTGAAGGTCTCGAGTATGTATCTCTGTACAGGACAATACCCCAGACTTAAAAGAAAACTGTAATGACGCCATGCGATCAACATATTATGATGGGAAATTCACGAACCTTCGCTGTAATGGCATATGTTTATATCTAAACTCAAAATTTGTGGTACTTCACCCAAAGTAGGCGACATCTTCATATAGGTGATACGACGCAATACAACACTTAACAACCAGACGTATGACATTCCTATACATATTGTATGCGGATTTAAGTACCGACAGAGAGTAATTGGATTTGTAAAATTTAAAACCATATTGACATTTCCATACGGCTCTTCTGGCAATTTGCTGATATATTGCGGTGTCAAAATGTACTGAAATGCTGTTTTTGTACTTTGAAAATGCGCGCGCTGTCACATGAAATTATATCATTTTATCGAATATGAAGTACTTTTGTAGATATATCTTTACAAAATTGAGATAGAATATTACAATAAGGAAAGAAGAAAATTATGTTATCATTTAAAACATGTTTACAAGAAATAAATCACCATTATTTCAGCCGATAAACAGCATAAAAACGGAAAGTTTTAGATTGACTGAAAGTTTTAAAGCCAAAAAGCGCAATTGTGTAATATTTTAGATAAAATGATATTTCGTTACGTGATATCTGTCAAATTTCAACCGATGAAAGATATTAGCCAGTGCCAAAAGTTTATATTCTGTGTGATATTTGAAATCGTATATTTGTCAAAAAATAATGATTACGACTTTTCAGTTGTGATTGTGGTTAAGATTCATCTTTTGGGGATATATATATATATATTTGTTCGATTTAAAATACACCAATCCTGATGGACATATTCCTCGCGTAACTACTTTCCAACTAAAATGGTTTGAATATTGAAATATTGCGTTGTATCGTGATATTTGATTTTGATATAGTTGATTCTTTCCTGTAAACAATTCATTAACTATCTTAGAAACGTCATTAATCAGTCATTTGAAAGTATCGCTCTTTACTAGGATTTAATGGATTTATATTTTTGCATTATTTTTGTATGTTTTGTAGTAAATAATGAGACATTTCATAATAAACCCTAGTGTATTGTTATCGGAACGATTAAATGTTTAAGCAGGGGAGTATGTGGGCGACAGGCGAACTTAAAATGTATTAGAAATTTGATTTATACGGTGAGCGATTCTGATGTAAAGTAATTGGTTCTTTTTTATCAAGTTTGTCATTGGCTAAATTTTGTATATTTTTTGCAATGAGATTCTTTCCCTCCTTTTATTTTTGAATATAATTGGGCTCAGTGTCAATCGTTTGTCACATCATAATCACACAAATGTTTGACGGGCAGTGTAATTGTGACGTCATAATGGAAAAGTATGTAAAGAGTGGACCCTTCTACAAAATGTCAGAGATGTAAGGTAAGTTAAGAGGGCGTAATATTATTTATTACATTAGTCAACACGGTTCATTATAATAGACTTAGGGAAGTATATATTGTATTCTATGGACATACATGTAATGCGCCACATATGAATTTATGTTCACACTCTAAAATGAACAACCGTACGAAGATATTTAGTTTCACCATGGCAAATTTTATATGAACACACTCTCTATAGCATGATCATTTCCACTTTGACGAATGTCTATTCTCAATATAACCACATCGTGTTATTACAGTTGCATGTAAATCGATAAGTATGTTTTTACTATTTTGGTAAAAATATGACTTTTCCATTTTCCTGATGTACGTAACATGACGTAAATGCTTTTTATTTCCAAGAAATCGGATCTCCTAAATGGGTCTAATTAGGCACTAGAAAAACAATAAATAGAACAGTCCATAGATACATCATCTGTTGCGATTAAATGATAAGAAATATTGCTAATGAAGCTAGCTTTAGAGTTCAAGTACAAAAGATATAAATTCTTCATAGCTAACGTTTTACCAGAGAAAATATGCAACAATACTTTTAAGATACATAACATATTATAAATGAGAATCGAAAGTTACAAAATTTTCCCAATTCTCAAGCTCAATTTTGATTTTATTATTTTGACCATAACGTCTTGAGCATTATAACTTTGGTATGTTTATAATATTTATAACCACCAGGTCGTTGCCACTGATGGTGGACCGTTTGGGTCCCCGAGGGTATACATAAAATACTAAATTCTTCTAAAGCTAAAATAGCCATCTTTTTACAGTGGTTGCTCTTTTTTGGCTATACCTTTAGATATATCATTTGACTTTGTCTGATACCACTTTCTCTTTAGAAAAACTATTTAAAATTGTAGCTCAACCGATGAAGTCTAATTGACAGAAACGATCGTCTTGAGCATTATAACTTTGGTATCATGTTTATAATATTCCTAAACATCTGGGTGTGACTAAATCTAAAATTTTAAGTTTTTGACAAAGGAGGTCGATAACATGGAGTACAAACGTTGTGAAATTTCAAACCCAATGATGTAAGATGATATAATACTTCAAAGTGTGAAAATGTTGTCAATGTATTTAATGCATTTTCATAATCTTATTTTTATTATACTTTCAATGCATTTGTCCATGCAGGGAAATACATTTCTGTGATTGATAGTAATCCTGCATGCAAAAGAATAAAAGACATTTATCTTACATTAAGTTGCAATTTTACTACGCGGATGCCTTGCCATTAGCGCTCGTTAAAGCTGTTAAATGTTTGACTATGTAATTAAATACTGACGAAATTGCGTAATGTTGTTGTAACGATATCACCACTCCTGCAATAGTGTACTCTGAAGACGTTACAGGAACAAACAAACGCAAACATCAAATACGAACAATTAGAAACATTAGAGCACGTTATTTTAGAAAAAATAAACAAAGCACATGAAGTGACACGAGGTGATTATGTAATTTTGTCACGTGGTGTATTCCTGTAAAATTTAAACGTGGTCGTATTCCATTGTAAATGGATTTAAAGCAGAAGAAGAATGTCGCCGGCTATACTTTTAAATTTATTCGACAGATACAACTGATGAAGTCTAATTACAGAAACGATAGTTAGTAACTTTGGGTGTTAACTCTACCACTTTATCTTTAGAAAATACACATACTTTTCAAATGACACTTCCGAGGGTCCTGACTCATTTTTTTTTTCCTTCGGATTTCGGCTATACTTTTAGAGAGGCTTCCTAATTGACAGAACCACTTTATTTGAGTATTGTCTTTATTTGAGTATTGTCTTGTAGATATCTAAATGATTAAGCTTTCTGGTGGCGGCACTTTTTATATTTTTGTCGTTTGTGTGATGTGCGAAGAAGAATTAATTACAGGTTTACAGCACTATCGTCTGAACCTGCAACCACAATGTCACATGGCGCACTTCATTATATAATGCCTGGATCAACACTGAGTTGGAAAGAGGTCAAGGAAGACACCATCAACTCTTTAGTGTGGACGTCGTGGGATCAAAATGCTAATCGTTCATAACAACCGATGCTACTTTAATGTTTGACTAAAAGTTAACATCGACAAAATTACACGAATCTTTGTTTTTTCTCAAATATTTGATGAAAAAATCAAATATTTATTTTTATCATAGTTATCTAAAAGAAATAAAATGTCAAATAGAGAAGGTGTAATCATATACTATAGCATATCTCAGTAGAACACGGGGTATGTGATGTTTTGTGTGATTGCTTGTTTCCTTGGTGTTTGATTGTCGTAGTTGTTTAACGTCCCACTCAATAATCTTTCACTCGTATGGAGACGTCACCAAATGCCAATGAAGGGCTTTAAATTTTGGCTTATGCTCGGCACTTACGGCCATGAGCATTACGGGTTCTTTCGTGTCGACACCTACTGTGACACGGGACCTCGGATTCTACTGTTTCATCCGAAGGACCCTTGTTGATGGACGCCGCGCTTAGAAATCAGCACATAAATAGAAACCCCGCCAGTGATAGGTGAATTACCACACATTTTGACTTCTATGAGATTATGATACAATGAGTGTACTTCAGCGTATCAAATTGTCCATTCACAAAAGACAGCAGGGAAGATTAACCTTTTGGTTTTCATACGGATTATTTTATTCTACTTTTCGGATATGGCAAGCTGCACGTGACGAACGTTTTATTATAATAGTCTTGTTTGCGACTACTCTGTTTCACTGAGTGAAATGATGAGTTGCCTTTCCGTTGGCAGTTGTTGAGACGTCTGTACCAATTGTGACGAGGATACACTCCTCACGTATTTCATTGGACTTGACTGTGGACTCACGGCGGGTGTGACGGGTCGACAGGGGATACTTACTCCTCCATGGCACCTGATCACACCTCTTGGTTTCCAGAGGTCCGTGTTTGTCCATTTTACCGGATTTGTATCTATGTCCTGGACATTCTATTGATTTATACTTTTGTATCTGAGATTTTTTATATATTTATTCCTCACTGGTTACTCTCTTATGTATGTTGATAGGTAGGAACGATTACTCTAGTCAGTGTAATTTTATCGTTATGCTTTATGACCTAAAGTTGTTCAAGTCAAGAAAGGATTCATAAACCTCAACCCCTGACAGGTTATATGGATATATGGTATATAACAGGGAACGTGACAATTATGCGAGCTTTTGGTGATTTGATTTTGATTTCGAAAATACAGAAAACTAGACACTTCGAAAGTGCATAGATATTTATATAGATGGGCACCATGTGTTTTTTTTTTTACATTTTATGGCAAATTTAGGAATCAATCTATGGAGTTTACTGTACCTGCCTTGACATTGGAATTCGGGTTTATTCCAAAAATGACGTTTCACGCGTGAAGTTTGCCTTATTTTTACGCAGATTACTACGATATTACTGGAAATCGAAACTTAGCCGTTCCGCTAAGAAATATTATTACTAGACCATCACAAGCGGAAAAGGGGTTAAACAATAATATTTAGTAAGTGAGCAATTATCACTAAATGGATAACATAGTCTTATAAAATGGTGTAACTCGCATACAGTAAACAGGGAAATAAAACGTGCATAAAATTTTCTTTTCCGTTCGATTAACCGCCAAAAAAGCAATATAGTAAGTATCCAAATCGAAAGAATTTGTTTTATTAAAGGAGGATAATGTTTCCTGGACTTTATTGCTTTATCCGGAGGGACGAGAAAAACTTGATTACAAGAAACTATACTGAGTAGCTTTAGGATCGTATCGAAAATAGATATAGTTCCGGACACTTGTTATTTTGTTGATAATCAAATACCGTACTGCATAACAGACACGTGCACAAAACAAACAGGCATTACTTAAGTACCTCGTTCAAGGAGTCTATAGACAATTTATTTGTAATGTTCGGAGACGCGGTCTTTCAGCAAACTGTCGGCATCCCTATGGGAACCAATTGTGCCCCTTATTTGGCTGACCTGTTCCTTTATACATACAGAGCAGACTTCATTCAGAAACTGCTGAATCAACAGAAGAAAAAGTTAGCGTTGCTTTTTAAATTGACATTTAAATACATCAATGACGTTTTGTCAATTTATAATGACAATTTTCATACATATGTCCATGCGATATATCCCAACGAACTAGAAATTAAAGATTCAACAAAATCAAACACACACACATTAGACATTTTACTTACTATACATGTAGACATAGTCGGGAAATTAACAATGAGGCTATACGACAAACGCAACCTCCGAAAGTGTTCGAATCTCCTGTCGACCGGTCATCTCCGCCGTTATATCGCAGTTAGATACAAAACCAAAGGCAATCTAAAATGATCATTTGTTGATTCATTTCTGGTAAAAATCAGGTTCAAAGTCATAAATGTTACTCGATTTTCAAGCTCAATATTTTGTAGTTTTAAGATAAAAATAGGTTTTTGCATAATTATAACATCCGATTGTAAATAATGATGAAAAAGTATTGCCTATTTGAAGAATAATTTAGAAATATCAAAACTTAGTTTTAATATATGTTCAAGTTTTAAGTACCTCTCTCAAGGTAGTTGTAAGTTTGTACAGGGGATGTTTACTCCTACATGGCACCTGATCCCACCTCTTGGTTTCCAGAGGTCCGTGTTTGTCCATTTTTACCAGACTTGTATATAGATACAATCCTAAAGATTTATACTTAGGTATCTGAAATGTTTTATATTGTGTCTAAAAATCATAAATCTGACTCCATGTTTTGACGTACATGGAAACACAATGTATTTCCTATTGATTCACACCTAGAAATTTACGAACAATGTATAGTCAAAATAATAAAATCAAAATTGAGCTTGAGAATTTGGAAAATTTGGTAACTCCGGATCTCATTCATAAGATGGAATGTATCCTACCAGAATTGCTGCATATATTTTCTCTGGTAAATCGTTAGATATGAAGAATTTATATCGCTTGTACTTGAACTTTTAAAAATTTAGATGTAGTCCACTAGATAGGGTTCAGCTTCAGTAGGCTATAGCGCAGAATTGCAAATGTTGCTACGTTTGCCAGTTTATACGTAAGAGTTATCTTCCCCTAGATTGGTATCTTCCCGACTTCATTTTACTTACAGCTACAGTGGAGCCCCGTCTAATGGTAAACCCTGTACAGGAGATCACCTCACATTGAAGGCCATAAATATTTAGTATCTTGAAAATTTCTGAATCAACTTTCTGATAACTTACGAGACCACCTCGCTAATCAGACCAGTCTGTGAAGTCGGTTAGCTAGGTGTCACTGTATAGCAACTTGCTATTTCATATTGAACCGTAAAGACAAAGCTGGATAACAAGCTGGAAGAGCCATTTCGGTCACGTGTGTCACCGTCATTATTACGTCAGACTGCTTCAAACGTTACACACGACACACATCAATATATCGTACAATAAATAATGACGAATGGCAACGGATCGCAGTGTCTGATCTGAATGATTCAAGACCCAGGAATTATAGTCATTGTGGTTTGAGAGTGTTAATTCCGCTTTAGAAACAATTTGATTCAATAGAATAGCGACAGCAAAAGGTCGATTCTATTCCGTCAGATATGGAGTTTGGAATAAAAGGCATAATTATTTTAGTATCGATTCGTTTGATTTGATTTCTGTTTTACGGTTGCCGTTTTATTTCCATGTACCGAACCAAATATTCAAGCTTCATTTGAGTTCTCCGATGTACTCTATAGATGAGGTATAACAGTTATTGATTGGTATATACGCATTATATCCATCCGCTCGCGGCAAAGGTCATAAATTTCATGTGACGAGTATCACACATAAGAAATAAGTATTGTTTATAATATGTATGATGTAATTCGAATTACTAAATAAACCATAAGAAATGGTAGAAAGAAAAACTAGGGTCCATTTGATCTTTTTATACCATAATTCAACAGTATCTCACCTTCAAAATCAAAATATGTAAGCAAATTGCTTGCATAATAACATAATGATTATTATGTCTACGGAACGCAAAAATCACATACATGAGTTAAACTGATTGACGGAAACGATCGTCTTGAACATTTGTTTGGCATTTTTTCAAAATTATAATTTGGGTATTATGTTTATAATGCTTAATGTGAGTTTCGAAGAAAACTACAATTATGTGATAATGGCATGTCATATATACATAAAAATGTATCATTATCAGTCAGTTTTAGATCTGACTGATAATCTGTTCACCGGGCTTGACCTTTTCACCGAACTTGACTTTTTCCCCGAACTCGGGAGGTTTCCATGGGTGTGGCATGTAAACAGGGAACACTGACTCTTTCCGGACACCTGGTCCCATCCCGTTTGGGATTCGCAATTGTTCTTCGTGTTGAGACAGTTGTTATATCTAATTTGTTGTGTTCTAATGGACATAGAGTTTGGAATATCCATTGGTACTAATTCATTTTATCCTAGATATATTAGCGTTAACCACTATCTTGAGAGTTGACCACTGTGAAGTAAGTTAAAATGTTTCCGGAACTCTATATGGTACTGGTGTAGAGAAGAAAAGTGGAGTCAATGAAAGTAAATAGAGTATAGATGCGTGTGTAGAGTATGTTGAATACGTGGCGATTTCCAAACTATCTTTCTAAGTTAACATTTCAGCCTTCTCTGTCACAAATAGGCAAGCTAACAATTTGAAGTGCTAATATTTGTGAAACGCATCAGTTTGGAGTCTTATCTTTTAACGCGATTTTACTTGTTCGATGGTAATTGATAAAGCATAAGCTTGTGATTGATAGCAATATACACGACAGTGTGACGACGGGATTTCAGCTTTAATTTGATAGTTGTTTGCATGACCGGAAATAGAGGGTTTGGTCACTTCTCCTAGCCACCTTGGTTCACGGTCAGTGCTCAATCCTGGACATACGCCAAGGTTGATTAAAATGCTTATTTACCACATCTGAATCCTCCCGTAGTCAACAGAACTTTGAAGTCCAATAGCAATGATATGCCTTACATCGCAAATGACAACATGGGAATTTCATAAAGAATTTCACTTTTAAACCACGTCTACGAGTGTACTGTGATCCGTTGGCCAGATTCCACCTTTCCCATAGACCAGGGGTGTTTATCCAGATTGTCTCATTGTGTATTCCCTGTTAGAACTTTGATGTTCATGCTTTTTCATATTCTGTAGTCAACATGACTGTGCTTCCCTACACACTCAGCTTTGAAAAGATCAAAAGTATTACGTGACATTTCCGCCATTATAAACATCTGATTAAACATATTCCCACAAGTCCACCGTGCGGATTGAATCTGGAAAATTCATTTTGAAAGATAGTGTTCCATAAAGTTTGAATTAATAAACAGGATTACACCACTTGCTCCACATTGAATTATTTATGAAGTCAAAATGACTTTTGTGTAATTCAATTATCTTGCATACTTCATTATAGTTTGAAAATGAATTCGACATCATATAAATCGAGAGGAATCACTTCCGCATGTTTTGCTAGATATATTGTTTTCAAAGTCAGAGAGCATAGCATTTTCAGACCAATTTTAAAATCTAATATTATGTAACCGTTACCACTGGATTGATTTAAGACTGATTCACTTATAATACAGTATAATTATACTTAAACACTTTGTCAGTTCATAGAAAATGTTTTTTTCAATCTCCATTGTAAGTTTATATTGATTTATTTTCTACAGTAATTCTAACACATTTTTCCTATCAGGTATTCCGGAAAATGCAACGGACACTGATTATCTATTTATTTAACTTCCGGTGCAAGTGTCGGTCAAAAGTATGTGTTATTAATATATGTACTATGTTTAACTTCACTGACTAATTATTTACTGCTGATACAGATTCCTGTGATCTTCCGGTGTTAAATGCACGCCTTTTTTTTTACAATATTCGTTTTGTTCCGTTTTCTCAAGTGGTAAGAATAGGAAACAAAATGGGTCTTTTAGATAATACCTAAAATTAAGGTCCTGTGGAACGTAAACGAGCCAATACTGCATCGTTGTCAGTCCACAGTGCATGTCAAAATCTGTGGCACTTCACCTAAAGCTGGTGAAAGCTCTATTAAAGTGAAATATGTTTAATGGGATGTAAAACAACAATAGAACAACATGATACCCTTTAAGTCTAACATACCTTCTTATTTAAAACGTATACATGGTGCTTTAACAATTGTAACATGGCTCTGAGTTTAGTGCTCGATTCGCAAACGAAGGGTTACGGATTCGAGCCTCGGTGGAGACGGCTGGCTTTTCCTGTCCTTCGGATTAAACAATAAAAATCGAAGTCCCGTGTCACAGTAGGTGTCGACACATTAAAGAACCTTCATTATTGCTCAATGTCCGTATGTGCCGATCATAGGTAAAAATTTGAAGCCCTTCACTCGCATTTGGTAACGCCTCCATATGAGTGAAAGATTCTTAAGTGGGACGTAAAACAACACTACAATAAAAAAAACTATTATAACAATGTACGCAGTGCTTACAAACATTAATGCACATTATGATCTTTTACTGTCAATTTTATATTAACTAACTAATACTTTTAGATAAATATAAACGAACATCGAAAAAAGGTTATAAAAAGAGGGTCATTCCAATTATTTGCCAGGTCGAAAAAAGCATTTGACGTCACGAATTGAAAATTTAATCCACTATAAAATCATTTTATGTAATTCTTTCACAAAAAGCCATTTCTCGATTTGTTTGAAGAGGATAATGGGTATAAGTCACGAATAAAAATCATACAATATTAAATAATAAGACAGAATTTGGAATTGGAATCTATCTTATTTCAAACATAAAGACCTGTTCCATGAACACTGCGTTTTTCATCTTGATGATTAACTACCAACCCCTGTGGTCACATTAAGACTCGCCCAAATCAATAGATAGTATGGTCGACTTAGATAATTCGGGAATGTACAAGTTGAGATTGCATGTTATGTTACTGTAAAATTTGGATTCTGAATAATACGCCTCTGAATTCTTACAGTGGACTCTACCATTCTTTGAAATGGGCGAGTTCAAATGTGACTACAGGGGTCAATGGGTTAATCCCCTTTTTCAAATTCAAAAATTTTATTTGTGTTAATATCTTTTTTCCCTAATGCAGAAAAAGTACCAATAAATCTAGGTAAGTCCGAATTTTATTACTAGAAAATAACGGATTTGTCAAATATTCAGAACAGACATATCATCACATTTTCTTTCTTAGACCATGCACTTTTTATCTTATTATTTATTTATTTATTTATTATTTATTAGTTTATTTATCTGTCTTTTTACTTATTGTTTATTTATCTTTCAATTTATTTATTCATCATTACTTTTATCATAATGTATGTTGTGCAGTCTAAAACATTTTACATGTTTTAATTAAAATGGACAAACGTATATCGATGTTTATTCGAGATACGCAATACTCTAATTACAACATTCATATTTCGACTAGGAACAATTTAATAATCCTGCTATTGAATATGGTGGCTAAAAGCACATTCAACTATACCAAGTCCAGTTTTTACAACACTGTTTTGTGTTGAAGAACAATGATAGTAGCTCGTATCCATACAGTTAGTCTATTTTATAATCAACGATCAACTTCGTCTTGCAGTGTGGATACAACGTTTTATTTCAACATTCTATTCATAAACAAAGCCATAACAATTCATCTGATTTCATGGGGTCATCAATCTCTACTTTAAATATATCACTGGAAGTTGAATTATTACTAGATTAACATATGAAACACCACGGGAATGTTATCGTATTCAAGCTAATTTAGACGATGAGTATCTGAAATATTGTGTTTAGTAATGTCATTTTTTTCTGCATGATTCTGATAAAGGAAGCATTAAGTTGTAACATTTTCTAAGCCGCACAAATAACACAAAATTTTGTACTAATTAAATACAGATTGACGTTAACTAATGTTTTGCTAGTACAATCTGGGTTGAAGAGATCTTTCGAATTTTAGTTCAAGGCAAGACTGAAGATTCCGTCTGTAAGTAATTGGTAATTTGGTGCTATAGTAAAATCAAAATAACCTGGACCCTTTCTTGACCTGGACGAGTTTAAATTTTAGGTAATGAAGCACAACATTAAACTTACACTGAGTAGATAGAGTAATCGTTCCTACTTGTCACCATACATAACAGGGTATCCAGTGAAGAATAAAACGTCTTTCCGGTGCAGCTTGTCATAACCGAAAAGCGAGTATATTCATCCAGTTAAAAGGTTACTCCGCCCCGCCATCTTATTTTGAATCGGACAATACCATGCGTCCGCCTCGCGGTGAAATGGATATTTCTGACAGGGTAATCGCCGATATCCTGTTAGTTTTTTCTAACATAGTAACATTGTTACCGTATTCTAATGCCTGCAGATTTTAAATTAGCATTTTAATGACAGAAGCGATATGAAACGTTTACTTATGTTGGCTCATACCTTTATCTATGACAAAATTACTTTGTTGAATATATTGATGCCATTAAAAATAGTTATTGATTTATCATATGGATTTGTTAATTTCGATACCGATCAAGTCATACGATATATTTTTTATGCTTCGTATTTTAAACAAGGAATTCTGGACAGTTAAAAATGTTTCGATATACACTGTACTACAAAATATGTAAACAGTAAAGTTCAGCAAGAACTTTGTGTGACGTCATATATAAATATAGCATTTAAAACGTGGATCCCCTGCGAGTTTTCAACGTCATCGGGCAATGGAATAACGCAAAGTAAACAGAGCGCATTATAATATGATATTGTCTGCATAGTACTAATACATGTTGAATCCCGGTGTTCTCATGTCATAACGTCATAGATGTGACAATGCACTTCATACGAGGAATTATTCCTTTATTGCCTGACTTTGGATTCTATTATGGGCTATGGGCGAGTGTGACAGGTCGATGCGGATAGCCACTGTTCCATAACACCTAATCCCACATCTGCAGTTAACAAAAAGTCCGTGGATTTTCAATATTTTTTGAAATTCTTAAACTGCCTTCCAAATTTCCTTACCCTTGACACGTTTATTTATTTGTATTTTAATGGTCTGATGTAAATGATATAGCAGCTGGCTCAGTAACGTACGATCACCCTTTTACACCAATCAATACCTAGAACAACTTCAAGCAGAGAAAATGAACCAATCACCATATTAATTTGAACAATGTCTGACACGGAGAAATCTTCGCTTTAGCATTTCAATCACAATGTTGTAACTCGGTGATTGCACGTCAGATAAACAGCATGTCGCAGACATATTGTTTATCTACAGACTTTGGTACGTAGAAGACATGGATTCAGAGTGATGTGAATAACGTCTTTTGAAATGAATGCTGTGCGGTACCTTTGAAAAGCCTCAGAAAACGGTGGAATTAATTTATCGGCAATTTATAAAGGTCGTTTTAGAAAAGCATCTATCTTTGTGTTGAGCAACGGTTGTAGGTAAAGTTTTACTATACCGTTTAATCTATAAGCGGGAACTTAATGTTAAAATGACGTGTTTCTTTAATACCGGTATTAATTTTCTATTCATTGTCACAAACATAACTTTTTTATTTCATTTTCTACATATTTTTAATCATTTATCAACCACATCCCGCAGTGAACTTTCGGATGAGTTATAGGTTCGTGAATTTGAAAATATTTGGTTGAATGAACATGTGTTATGCATAGATGAATACATATTTATCGCATAGATGGTCTTAGGTTTGATATACTTGATGAAGTGATAACCTTTATGATACAAGCATCCATCACAATCAATACAAGCAATTCAAATGTTTGAAAACAGGGAGATGACTGAGGTCAAGTGGTCGGGGGTTAATAACAGATATTTACACTAGATTTCACCTGTTACATATTTAGTTTTCTTTAACCTATATTATTAAAATTTTCATTCTAAAAAGATAACAATTTTAGACTGTATATGATACGCCTTAGAGAGGGTTATAGAGGCTTGGAAACATGCATTGATCGACATACAGGAATAGCAAGACAAATGTTTGTTTGTTTATTGTTGTTTGTTTAGTGTCCCACTCAAGAATCTTTCACTCATATAGATACGTCACCAAATGCCGGTGAAGGGCTTCAAATTTTGGCGTATGCTCGACACTTATGGTCATTGATCAGTGAGGGTTCTTTAATATGCCGACACTTACTGTGACACGGGACCTCGGTTTTTACTGTCTCATCCGAAAGACAGGAAACCAACCTGCCGCCGGCTAGACTCGAACTCACGACCTCACGATCAAGAATCGAGCGCGCTACGTACAGATCCAGGTCGGCTCAGCAACACAAATAGAATAACGATCGTACAAAAATTAAGATCACGGAATTTCCTTTCTCAGTGTTACAATATACTTGACCAATAAATGTCCATTGGTTGTAAATGAATGAAACCAGTTTGGCATGAACATGTTTCCATATCATTTCGATGTTTCCCTATAACAAAAACCATGTTTAACGGTCTGGAAAGTTTAGCCACTCAATCGGCAGTGATACTTTAATTGTCTATACTAATTGTTTAAATTATCTCTACTGTTTTGACCTGAAATTGATAAATATGGTCCCTGACCAGATGCGACAAGTCGACAGAAATGATCACTTTTCTAGGGCACCTGACACCGCCTCTCAATTTTCGACAGTTCTCTACTCTCTATTGTCTCTTGTGTTTGTGCATCGTTTTTAACATTTTGCTTGTTAACACATCACCCATTGTGGTCTTGTGGTAGAGTGATTCACTAGAAGGCAAAAGGAATCGAATTCAACTTCCGGTATCGGGTCATATCGAACTCCAAAAACCTCAGTAACTCTCTACTCTGTGTCCATATGAATAAATAGACACAGGCCTTTCAGTGAGGCTTAAAAACGAGAACCCGTGTCAATATAGGTGTTGAATGTTTCTGAAGAAAACCCCACACAAAATTAACGTCACTCAAAATCATAGGTCAGTATTTCTTGCACTTCATGTAAAGTTGCTGGTGTCTCAATATAGCCCGATAAAAGACATTGGTGGGATATATACAACAATAAACCAAAATCATTTATAATTTCTTGTCTACTCCTCTATTCATATCCAAGGAAATGCATGTACATTACGAGTATTTCGATAAATACAGCATGAAATATTCAACTTCGCGTGAATAAATAACTTACCAAAGTTATAATGCTCAAGACGATATCGTTTCTGTCAATTAGACTTCATCAGTTGAGCTCCAATTTGATTTGAAAAGTATGTGTATTTTCGTAAGATAAAGTGGTATCATACAAGGCCAAATAATATACTGTATCCCTAAGGTAAACTGGTATCGAAATAATATGGCAAACCTAGTGGTTATAAATAATATAAAATAATACCAAAGTTATAATGCTCAAGACGATAGTCAATTAGACTTTGGTATCATACAAGGCCAAATAATATATCTGAAAGTATAGCCGAAATCCGTCTAAGAATAACCACTGTATAAAATGACTATCTTAGCTTTAGACAATTTTCGAATTTAAATAGTGATAACAGTGCCAAATATTACTTTAGTATAAGATGAACAGCTGGTATCGAAATACCAGGTACTAGGTTTATGTATACCCTCGGGGACTCAAACGGTCCACCAGCATAAGTGGTTATAAATAATATAAACATAATACCAAAGTTATAATGCTCAAGAGAATAACTGTATCCCGGTAAACAAAATAAAATATAAATAGAGTTTTGATAAATGACTCAGAAATGCAGTATGCTATCTCTGTCCTATGACGTCGTTATGTAATTTAGAACAGCATTAACGAATGAATAATAGGGGCCTTTGTGTCTATATGTTCATGAAACAGATAAGCCAGACTGAACTGTAAAATATTCCTGTTTTCATGTTAAAACGCCTTTTACTTTATGTTTTGTATTGTTAAAACACTATATCAAAACAATTAAAGTCCTTTACTAATTTTGTGTATAAAATGATGAGATACCAAAATCCATAAAATACATTTCATCGTAGAACTATATCAACCCTGACATTTGATGCTTGCGTGAGCATTTCTTTGCACGTTATTGCCATCAGGTTGCTTTTTAGATACAGTTTATGTTTGGATCCAAGTACATGGAACCTTTAGCGTACATCAAACTTTACACTAATACATTCATGATTATTATCAACGTATATGATAATTTCTTTTGATCTCCATGGCGTTTTGGGGCTGAACATTTATTTACTGATTAGCGCTCCCTCTAAAAACATATACTCTTATAAATACTTATGAAACGTGACTTAATCATGTTTTCAAACAGCATAATTAAGCCTCTTTTCCGTGTTTAACATCTGTTAATAAAATGTTGTCAATGACAATTTTGTCTGTTATAGATATGTTCATGTTACATTCGGTATCTTGATAAACAATATTCTGTTCATAATTATCTTGCAATATGGTTTTGTGACCGGCTAATCAGTTCGAATACTCTCTCTCTCTCTCTCTCTCTCTCTCTCTCTCTCTCTCTCTCTCTCTCTCTCTCTCTCTCTCTCTCTCTCTCTCTCTCTCTCTCTCTCTCTCTCTCTCTCATACATCCACACATATATAGACAAACAGACAGATAAATAGATAGATAGATAGATAGATAGATAGATAGATAATAGAAACAGTAGTGTCATTTTTGTCCTGTCGCCTTAATTTCAAACTTAACATATAAGTACGGGTATAGGTAGAGTGTTTCAATATATTTCATTGGGTTGTTCAGTACGGATCAGATATTTCCTTGCGGAAAGTATGCGGAAACCAACTGACAGGGAATAAATTCACCGTAATATGATCCAAAGTTTTATAGTGTGTTGTCTCACTAAACAGGAGTAGGCATAATCTAAACGATAATGTATCCCCGAAAACGTTACGCAATATATAAAACAGATGTGTTTCTTTTAAAGAGGTTTTACCTTAAAATTGCAATTAGCTAGATATAAAGTGTTTAAGTGATGTTTTAACCTGAACACATAATTTTACAGTAAGTAATATGAATCTATTAGTAACATGTATAGAGTCATGCAGAAAATTTATTAATATCAAGTTAATTTGAAGTGTTGTAATTTTAAAATTTCAGATACCACAGTATCAATCTTCAGGATTTTCAATATCAATTTACACAAATCTGGTGAATATTGGACAACCACGGACCTCTGTAAATCCAGAGGTGGAGTTATGTGTCATGGAGGAGGTAGCGTTCCGATTTTACCGATCTCATCGCCGTGAGTCCACAGTCAAATTCAATTGAAATATATAAAAAATCTCAGATACCAAAATATAAATCAAAAAATATGTGAGGAATAAATGCTCGTCACAGCGACGTTTTCACACATAATCTTAGAATAATAGGAATACATTACAAAACTTTTACTGACCACCATTGCGAGAATCTGTCAATCGATTCCCTTGTACACAACAGCTTCTTTACGACAGCGAGTTGTTTACATTTCCTTCATGGATTCCACATGAAGTTTGAATCCGTGCAAAACAAAATACGTCCTGGATAACAGATCCATTAACAATATTAATCCCTGTCAGCACAGAATGATGATTTACAACATATTCGAAAGTCTCGGAAATCACCAAACTGGGATTAATACTTTTCCTGATAAACGAGTCAATAAAGCCGAATTTTAACGACAACATTGGTAATTACCTTGGAATTTGACTGCATTTCAAGTTGAAAGTAAAAACATTTTCCGGGGGCGGGTCATGGCCCCTATATACATCACTAAATGTACCTTTGCATAATGATTCTTTCCCAGAATTGATATGGCTTAGGGTCGGATGGGAATGGTATTCTATTAATACGTACAAATATTTTACGGGGGGTGGGACAGGATCCCCGATAACCCCAATTTGTATCTTCCTAAAGTAATCAAGAATACAGAATGGCTTTTCATTAGGATCAAGAATGTTTATGTGTTAGGAGTAGGAATAGAACCGTTTTGTAAAACAAATATATTTCAAGGGATGGGGCAATGCAATACAAAACATTAGGAAAACAACATCTTTTAAAGATACTGATACCAAAGAGACTTAGACCATGATAACGCATGAAATGAAATCAATAGAACATTGCTATGACGTGTGTTAGCAACAAAATAGACAGAGATATATGATTGATGAAAGTGATTGATAATTGATTATGGACAACTTAATTAAGTTATATTGTAAAAAAACAAAAAATGAAAGGGCAGTCAATAAAAGTGAAAAAAGTAATAGGATAGGATTTATTTTCCCAAGAGTCAATTCATTCTCTGGCTTTCTGTGGAATTCATAAACGTTCAAATATAACATAGGAATGTTGACATATATTGATTTCTAAATTTGATTACCAAGGATGGACTACGAACGAGTAAATAGTTCATAATACAATGTTACATATCACTGTTAACTCAATACTCTTACATAAATAAATAAGAAAGTAATGATTGTGTCAAAAGACTCATCTTTTGAAGTCATGTCTGTAAAGTCATGGAACCCTGTAGCGGCATGTGTGTGTGTGTGTGTGTGTGTGAAGATTTGAACGTATTTCATATCAATTATCTAGGTCATGAGCCTCATTTTAGACTCAGAAAATGACGTGTAAATGTATGGCACTGTAACTCCGTTGTCTATGTATATTTTTACTCCTCTGTTCAGTGTTCTAGCTTTATATCTCATTTATTTCCATTGAAATCTTGCGAGCCGGCCTGGCTCAGTCGGTAGCGCGCTCGACTCTGGATCTTGAGGTCTTGAGGTCGTGAGTTCGAGTCCCGCCGGCGACAGGTTGGTTTCCTGTCTTTCGGATGAGACAGTAAAAACTGGAGGTCCCGTGTCACAGTACGTGTCGGCACGTTAAAGAACCCTCACTGCTCAATGGCCGTAAGTGCCGAGCATAGGCCAAAATTTGAAGCCCTTCACCGGCATTTGGTGACGTCTCCATCTGAGTGAAATATTCTTGAGTGGGACGTTAAACAACAATAAACAAACAAACAAATTGAAATCTTGCTGCTTTACAGTTTTACAAATTCTGAATGTAGCATAAGTGTCCGTAAATTCATGTATGTCTATGATTGCTCTGTCATTCTGATGTAAGTTCGGTTGAAATTACTTAAATCACGCGGGAAATGTATCACATCTTATACATTATGTGATTTTAATACACATCCATCAAGTCTTATGTTATAAATAAGGAAGTGTAAATAAACATATTTTTCTTGTAAACAAATGTTGCAGGTTTCTATGAATGCGTTTGGCGCGGGTATCAATTTAATGTATTAACATATTTATATGAGTTCCCGGTCAGGAACAAAATATTTACAATTGATCTTTGCACGCATGGTCTAAGATTTTCATGATTTTTATTTCTAGTTAGTATCATCATAAAAAGAAAAAGCTTTATCCTTTTTTTAAGTAAATGTGTTTGGTTATCTTCAGACTGTGGTAAAATAAAGTAAGAATTACAAACAATTAAAATTTTCATCTCAATAAATTCACCTTTTATAATGTGAGATTCAATCCTGTACTTAAGCAGAAGCGGGTTGATGTTTGCCGAAGTTGGCTCATCACCTTTTCTTTCATTTTATTACCCTAACATTAATTGTTCCAAGGTCATGTTAGAAAGGTCAACGTTAAAAAACAAAGTATAGATAACAAAGGGATATTCTGTAATCGCATCTTTAAAGATATCCAAACGACAAGTTTCTTTGGACGCCAATCAGTCATCTTTATCACTCGACCGCTTTTTCTGTTCTTGTTCTTGTTCTCTTAACTAACTCTACAACTCTAAGTTTGTTATTGTTTAGATAAACATCTTTATCTATAAACATAATTATATCATATTATATATCCAAATGCATATGCTAGTTAAATTTATTACCAACTATTGTTTCCTCAGACATATGTATGTATACATTTCACAGTATTTAGCTATAGCATGTAGAAATTTAAGATAGATGTGTTATTCAGTTTTTTTGTAATTGTATTGATCTAAGAATAACACGGGCGCTGTGAATCGATTGATAAGTATTTCAAGATACATCTACGTTGACACTCTATTTAGAGCGTTCTACTAGCCATCAATAAGACCCGGGTAAGATTACCAGTCTTGCCTCGCCTGGTATTTGTAAAATGATAATCATAGTAGAAATGAAGAATATTGATTTTTCTATAATTGTAAATCGCGGGGCACATCGATCCCCTGTCCCCGGATATTAAGGTGAGATGTCAGATCCTGTCCATATAGCTCTATGCCTAGATGGGGGGTAAATGATCTAGGAAGTGCAGTTTAATTACCTTCGTCATATAGTATCTTGTTTACCTTCTTATCAGGCGAGAAGCTTTCTTGCCCTTTGAACCCTATGAGGCTCCGTTTTACTTTTTAATACCAGTTAGTGATATCACTCTTTCGAATAGGTGATATCACTTATTCGAGTAAATGATATCACTCACTCGAATAGGTGATATCACTTATGTAAATAGGTGATATCATTTATATAAAGTCTTAAGTGATATCACCTATAAAATGAATGATATCACCTATTCAAATGAATAAGTGATATCACCTACTCCAATAAGTTATATGACTTATTCGACTAAGTGACATAACCTATTCGTTTTGTAAAGTGATTTCACCTATTCGAATAGATGATATCACTTATGAATCAATGCCAGTGAATGCTCCCTACACAAAAATAAAATAAATTCGTGGGTCTAACAAAAGTGTGACTTGTGTCATGTTGGGCATTATAAATTATTTATGTATTTATTTATTTTTTTCTTACATTTGGTCCAAAGAATTATGTAAGGTGTTTTAAGTTTAACCACTTTTAAGGTTTTGACTGTTTACTGTTTCCAAATTTAAATAAGTGATATCACCTATTTGAAATAGTGATATCACTAACCGATATTAAAAAGTAAAACGGCACCCCATAGATCCCAGGTTCAATTCGTTCGCTTCAAAATTATTTCTTGAATACTATTATTAAAATTTAAGATATAATTTATATATATATATATATATATATATATATATATATATATATATATATATATATATATATATATATATATAATCTCATGTGTGTATGTGTAAGATTAAACAACTTTTATAAAAGTAAAACAATTGTTTTCAGACGCAATGAATTTCCTTCTTTTGGACAAAATTCCATGCAGACCTGTTCGGGGAATTTCCTAGTTCTGGTGGTAAATCACGCGATATCTGAGTGTGCATAAGTAAGTGTCGATATATTCGTAAGATTGCAGTCTATTCGTAAAAACTAACTACATGCCATTGAATTATCACACAGAAAACATGACCGAAAACACTCTTAATGGATAATCATGCGTAAATGCACATTTTAAACATCGTTATAGCTAATTTGTTTAACACTCAGGAGTAATGTAAACAAAAATAAAAGTGTTAACATTGACAGAACATTTCTGTTTGTTTAGTCTCAAATATATTTTATCAGAGGGAGGAATTGTCAACAGCTGTCGTTTATTGCTGTTATATCAAACTGTCCAGCAAATGTTAATCACAACAACGTGTAGTGAAATATACAACATACTGTAGTACATATACAAAACTACACATATGTTTCTATCCGTCGGGGCCTCCGTGGCCGAGTGTTTAGAGCATTGCGCTTTAAATCACAAGGCCTCTCACCTCTGGTTCGAATCCCGCTAGGGTCGTTTCGAATTATGTGGGAAAGTTTGCCAGTTTACTTGCGGAAGGTCGGTGGTCTTTTACTGGGTAACCGGGGTTTCTCCCCCACCAATAAAAACTGGACGCCATCATATGACTGAAAGATTGTTAAGTATGGCGTAAAACAAAAAATTAAAAAAAATCATTTCTATCATCAAACTGCACGCGATCGTTGTAGCGCATGTATTCAACGAGAGCGTAGCTCGAGTTGAATCCATCCGCGACAACGATCAAGTGCAGTCTGATGAGACGGATAGAAACAATTGTGTGGTTTTGTTTTTATGTATATGTGTACACAAATTTGATATCCATTCCGCTTTTAATGACGCCATCAAATATCTTGGATGACATGAATGCTATTTGGAAATTTCGGTATCCAACTATTGAACTCTGTATTGTAACTGTATTATTACACATGCATGTGATAAAAAGGTATATCTTTATTGAAAAATGGTTATTTCATTACCGAAGCCACTGATGTGTATGGTAATTTGTACTGGTTTTCCGCTTGAGTAGAAATATTAAAGGGTGCACTGCTCTGGTTATAACATTATTTTAGTAACCTAGTTTTTCACTTTCGTTACCCGGATCCCATATTTAAATAAGTTTTTGAAAACTATTTTGCAATCCCCGTGGATTTGCCTTGTCCTCCCCTCCTTTCCATCTTTCTTCTTTATACATTATATTATTCTAATGTTTTTCAAACAACATGCTCCATGTGACCCCGCCTTTCTTTATTTCCATTTTGTATTTTCTATTCTTCATGTTAATCAATACATTCTTAATATATTGTTACATTTTGTATTACAAAATTATTTTTGTTAACACATGTTTCAATTCTGTATGTATGTTTGTTTGTTAAAGGAGAGAGCACATCTCAATTGGATAAATTGTGTGCTGTCTTGTTTAATGACTAAACTAACTTAAAAAAATATCCCCGTGGACAAACAATGATGCTTTTAATTCAAGTATAACATGTGTCAAGGGAATGCTCAATGGCAGGAATAATCGGTAGAAATCGCGTTTTGGGGCTGAACATTTATTTACTGATTAGCGCTCCCTCTAAAAATAAAAATTCTTATAAATACTTATGAAACGTGACTTAATCATGTTTTCAGACAACATAATTAAGCCTCTTTTCCATGTTTAACATCTGTTAATAAAAAGTTGTCAATGACAATTTTGTCTGTTATAAATATGGTCATGTTACATTCGGTATTTTGATAAACAATATTCTGTTCGTAATTATCTTGCAATATGGTTTTGTGACCGGCTAATCAGTTCGAATACTCTCTCTCTCTCTCTCTCTCTCTCTCTCTCTCTCTCTCTCTCTCTCTCTCTCTCTCTCTCTCTCTCTCTCTCTCTCTCTCTCTCATGCCACTAGTAAACGGAGAACAATCGGCAAAAGCTATTGTAAACCCTAAGGGGCGATTTAAGTTACTATTCATATAAAGATTATGTATTTTTCTTACAATATGCTTGATCTTTTTTTTACAAATTCCTGTTAAATCACTTTGTTGATTTCACAATATATCTGCAACAAATAATCTACTTTTAAAATGGCCAGTAAATGCAGTTAATAATTATTTAATTTTCTACTTTTCCTGAGTATTGAAAACGAGATTATTTTTTTTTTCCAATATCACAAAATCTATAAATCACACAACTGAAAAATAATCGATAATTTATGAAACATGATTGCTATAATAAGAGTACAATTTTTCTGTCAATTTACCTGTCGATAATAACTAACATCGCTGGATCTTCGACCAGCAAGTCTCTGTAACAGAATAAAATGAGAGTTATCTCGCTTAGATTTTGTAATTCTCCAATGGTTATTACCAAAACATGCTATTACATGTTGCACTCCAATATTAAATCTACAAATATTTTCCTACTAAATCTATTCACTTTATTGTCAGAATCATTCATTATAAACGAAATTTTCGGGTTTGATACCTACATAATTATCAGTTGATATTGCCTTAACCCTTTCATCCCTACAGACCACAATAGACTGGTCTTAAACAATAAAAAAGAATATACCACTCAGAAACTGATGGGGAGAAAGAGTTAAGGCTATATAATATATGGAACAAGCACTAAAACACACTCATCCAGAAAGGCAGCTGCCTTTGATTCCATCAAAGTCATACAGGTTCTTTGTAGTCGGCAGAATACTCCATTGGTAGTCGCCAGAGATCAGTAAGTAGAGCGCCAAACCTTCTACAAAAAGGACCCAAGTTCGATCCCAGATCGAGCCAGATTTTCTGAGTGTTGTCAACCCCCGTTCGCACAGCTCTATTATATCAAGTGTAATAACACTTGAAAGGCGTTGGATGTACGGATCACTCCTGAAGAACACATATTCGAGCTCAGATTGTTTGTTTATTTGTTTATTGTTGTTTAACGTCCCACTCAAGAATCTTTCACTCATGTGCAGATGTCACCAAATGCCGGTGAAGGACTTTAAATTTTGGCCTATGCTCGGCACTTACGGCCATTGAGCAGTGGGGGGGGTCTTTAACGTGCCGACACCTACTGTGACACGGGACCTCGGTTTTTACTGTCTTACGTAATTTACGTACCAATCAGTCATCATGGTTCCCAGCTAATTGGTAAAAAAAATGTCAAATAAAGTGGCTACTTTCAGTTGTCATGAATGAATATTAGCTGCCTCCCTTCTCGTTAGTCACACTCAAACTTTCTATAGTATATCCCATTAGTAATATATCAGAATTCAAACGCAAATTCGTTGTAAATACATTATACAGCATACTCATGGGCGCAGCCATTTGCATTTTCAATTTTAACCTTCCGGTTACCAAGCAGACAATGCAATGGATTATGAAAAATGAAAAAAAAACTTCAAATAATCCATTGCATTTATACTCAATGCTTTCAAAAAAAAAAAGAAAAACAATCCTTAATTGCAACTTGATATTATGTTAGCTCATGAAGAGGTCTTGTGTGGGGTTGCTTTTCGGTCAAAAGGTCAAATGAAATATGAAGACCACTTGCTAAATATAGGCAGGTTTAGCCACAGTTCATTTTCCAGATGATAATTTGAGTTAGGGACGTTATTATGTCATTGATTAAAGTAGGCAGGTTTAGCCACAGTTCTGTTTCCAGATGATAATTTGAGCTAGGGATGTTATGATGTCATAGAATAAAATAGGCAGGTTTAGCCACAGTTCATTTTCCAGATGATAATTTGAGTTAGGGACTTTATGATGTCATAGATTAAAATAGGCAGGTTTAGCCACAGTTCAGTTTCCAGATGATAATTTGAGTTAGGGACGTTATGATGTCATAGATTAAAATAGGCAGGTTTAGCCACAGTTTTGTTTCCAGATGATAATTTGAGCTAGGGATGTTATGATGTCATAGAATAAAATAGGCAGGTTTAGCCACAGTTCATTTTCCAGATGATAATTTGAGTTAGGGACGTTATGATGTCATAGATTAAAATAGGCAGGTTTGGCCACAGTTCAGTTTTCAGATGATAATTTGAGTTAGGGACGTTATGGTGTCATAGATTAAAATCAATTTGATACTTCATTAAGAGATCTATATAGCTATTATGGAAATGTATATTGGGTCACTAGTTCACATTTTCAGGTCAATATTGCAATCAAGGTCATGGCCACTTCAAAATTGTGACGACGACAGTGGACGATTGTTTCATATAACACTAACTGTAAGACGGCGACATTGACATCATACAGCTCTCCCTGCCTCACTGCGACAAGTGACAAGGGCTTTGGGTAGTCACGCCGTTCCACTATTAACGATTATCTACATCGTACGTTCAGGGGGTAACGTATAGATGTATTAACATATACTTTTAATTTCCAGCACAGCATTTTATCTTTAGTACAATGTGAAAATTTTATGCACTTAAATATCCTCCGACATTGTATTATTATCTTAAAACAAGTCGAGGTTATTGCAGAGTGTATCAGTGGTTTAATATTAACAAGCAGATTCGATCCGCGGTTTCGTGACAAGAATCAGAAAGTCTCAAATGAACCTGCAAACAATTTTCTCTGTAGTACCTGAAGCAAAATGGTGTTACCTTGATAGTCGATGACTATAAGTATCACGTGACTGTGTAGGAATGCATTTACATGTCCATGTACGTTTACATTGTTAACTGAAAACATTACACGTGTTTAAAAATACGCGTACAGACGAATGTTTTGAATGACAGAAAAGACCAACTATGCCTGATTTAGGTATGAAATGATGAATTGATGATGTACGAAAATAAACGCAAACTTAAGGATTAATAGGAATAGACTATATATATTAACTGCAAATAGCACGTGTTTATTGGACACTCGGTAATCTTCGTAAAAATTACCGAAAGTTAATTTGCAATGCTCTGAGTAAAAGAGGACAAACAAAAACTAACATTACGGGTTACGTTTGGCAAAATTGTTGCAATTATTATCCTAACTTTTTTTAGTTTAAACATAATTTGTTTTATTTCATAATTTCATGAAAAAGGGATTCGGCAAAAGTTATTACAACATTACATTTTTAACTCGTCTCTGTGAAAGGCGTAAATAGGACAGTCAAAGGGAAAAATGAAACATCTTCTGAAGCGTAGCAACATAAACACGATGGAGAATTAATTAAGTTTACTCTATGTAGATCATAATTTAAATTACTGGTACATTTTCGAAGTCTAGTTGAAATTATGTTCCACTTTCTGTCACCTACATAAAAGTGCGCAGGTACCTCAAAATTATTACAACGTTTACGTAGAACATTTTTAACATTGTGTAAGGGTAATATTATGGCGTAAGTCTGGTTCGAGTGAGTTCCGGGGATTTATTGTAGAGGGGAAGGGATTGAAGAAGCCTATAGTTGGGGAGTAAGAAGTCAATCTTATAAAGGGAAAGATAATATCAGTCAGGAAGGAAGGTACATTGCAATTGAAATTCTTGAAATAATTTAGGGTCAGTCCGACGTCCTTTATGAATTTTAAGATATTATAAATTTGCTTCAGAATGTTACTTTTCAATTATTTTTTACCATTATACTCTTGTGATAGAATTGACATTAAAAGCGATAGAATTAATATGCAAATGAGTTCTGGTCAAGATTTCCTTACTGTGCATTGGCAAGATATGTCTGTGAAGTTGGACATAGAAGTTGCGTCATTCCTCATTCTCGTGATCTTAATGGATGAGAAACTCGCGGCAGTCTTTTGAAGTTGGGAAAATGTTTTACATGTACACGTATTGACCTAGAGATTTAAGGCTACTGATAGGAAGTATAGCATAAGGGTATAATACTGCCCTGTCGCATACAAATTTAATATCGACATAACGATGTTTATAAGCACAAGATTTTATAATCATATCGCTGATCTATATAGTTTGTTGCATAATAAATAAGTCATCAGTCCTCACGTCAGTTCAAGTGTCTGACCCGATTTTTAGTTACTTTTTTGTAAAACCTAATTTTACCGAATTAAAAAAGTATCTAGTATACCGAGTGTATTATACCTCATGAAAACTTGCGATTGCCATCAACTCGTATCAGTACTTTCAGTACTTTGATTGCATATAGGCATAACTCTGGCAATTTTCCACGGAGTACGGAATGCATGTAATTCAAGAGATTTATGGAATAATAATAAAAGAGGTGCACAGATAGTGTTTATTGTATTCTTCGGCATAATGCCGCATTGTATGACTTATTTCATCCATACCTGATGCTTAAAATTAGTCTTAGGAGTTTTTATAATATCTACGATTTCTTCCGATCGTATTTGTATGTTATCGATTTTGTTTTCTGTCCTACATTCAAAATATGGGATTTCACCAGATGGTCTCTTTGGGATATATATGAGATTAAATATTAAATAAAATGGTAGTAACCGTATAATCCCAATTTTCTTGCACTTCTCATTCCATGGTCTATTTATATCACTAAAACTCTCCATTCTAGTGGATTGAATCGTACCCAGGTATTCGCCGAATACCTGGGTGGCAATCGACCGCGACGTTCGGTGAATTCCGAGAAACGGCAGACCTCTTCACTTCCGAGAAATCGATGAATCGCGAATGTCAGGGGTATTGTATTGACATAATAAAAATTGAAATTATATAAGAAATAAAATGAGTAATTAAAAATGGGTACGAGTGGCAAAGCATGTAAAATCAATGTTGATCAGTTTGACTTGAACAGGTTGAGCATCGAAAAACCTAATAAAGGTAAAAACGGTATTTTTTTCGCAGATATACTATATACGTATCCGAACGATGTCTTT
This sequence comes from Atrina japonica, assembly GCA_030159075.1. Classification (NCBI taxonomy): domain Eukaryota; kingdom Metazoa; phylum Mollusca; class Bivalvia; order Pterioida; family Pinnidae; genus Atrina; species Atrina japonica. The sequence continues at coordinate 375,148 of BROG01000396.1, read as the reverse complement.
CAACCTCTTAGAATACAAACTCCCACGTTATTATCGTATGGAGTAAGTGATGTGTATACACCCTATACGATATCACTAGCTTTTGATCACGATAAAAAGCATAAGGAGGAACAAGAAAAGTTTGAGGATGTCATTCAAGAGATTGAACAGTTTATTAGAAAAGAAGTCCAGAAGCATAGGGGCTTTTTTAAAGAGAATGGCAGAAAGAAGCCGATCGTAGTTAGCGGGGAAGAAGCATACCGTTATGTATGCAAAACTTAAAATGGATCAAGAGAAAATAAAAACTACGTTTATGAAACAAACGAAAGGAGGAAAGGTTGATTTAAAACCATCAGATTACATAGGCAAAGCGTGTAAGGTTATTACGGTTTTAACATTTAGTTCTGTTTTCATCGGAGCCACAAACGAATCCATTTGTTGTTGCTGTCAGGAGATTAGTTACAGCAAGTGCCCTAGTTGATGAGATGGTGGACGAAATAGAGTACGAGCCTACCTCAGACGACGATGAATAATAATTGAAATAACATAAAAAATTTCTATGTATAATAAAATGACTTTAAATAAAATGTTTCATAGTATCGGGGTAGAGCCGAATGACAAAACGACGTGTCAGATGCCTATACACGTTAGAAGGATTCGCGATTCTCCATGCCCTCAGAAGACCGCCCTGGATTCGATCTTTTGTTCTATTCATCATAAATATATGAAAAAACGCGATTTTCGCCCTTTGAAATTTTGTGAATCATGTGGAAAATGGATGTCTGATTCTACCCCCCACACCACGTGTCATTCCTGCGATAACAGAAAACAACGTGGCCATTATTATTATATAAGGTATAGAGGACCTCCCCAAACGTGTGGAAGACCCCGAAAGTACTAATTTATATTTACAAAAATATAAATTATTCTATAAACTTATACCCCGTCGGTTGTTCCGTACACATGTTTGTGCTGCGACAGCAAGTCTTTTAGGGTTCGTCTGTCTTCCGTGACGACGTCGTTCTCGTCCAAACATTAGTTGTAGCTAAACTTGTCTTTGGTATAGAAGAGCGCAACCCACTTGACCTATATCTTTGCATTAATACCCACACGGATTGGTTGGCATGTCTCACCGAAAACGCCAACATGGATAAGGCGTCCGCTTTCTTTTTGATCTGTCTCGTGGCCGAACAGTCGTCTATGATGTACAACGTGGACGTCCCTTTGTATTTGTCGTAAAAATGTCGCAACATGTCCTGCAATTTCTCTTCTCCCGTTTTCGACACGGGGTTGACGATGACGACACGTTTGTCTTTCGGGTGTTTGACATCCTCCCCAATCCATTTTCTCGATTTATAGGCCTTGTTGAAATCGATCGAAGGGCATAAGATCACGATGTGCTCGAAGAAATCTTTGTATTTGGTTTCCAACAGATCGAGGACAAACTCCGTCTTCCCGCAACCGGTGGCACCCACGATCATTGCGGAATGAGGTTGTTGAATGTACAATTTTTAATGACTTTAAATTTTTAATAGACGACCTCCCGGAAACGGCCATCCTTCATGTTGATCTGCCCGTCTTTGACCGTGAAAATGTAAACCTCCAAGGGTTCGGTAGAGACTTCGGCGTTTCTAACGATTCGGACGGAAACGCCTTGGTGAAGCTTACGACCCGTGCCGTGGAGATGATTTTCCGGTATCGTTCGTAAATCTAACCAGAGGGCGTAATGATCTTTGAGATATTTCCCCTCAGTCATTATATTCAGGTCGAGTTCCTTGGCGACTATTTCTGTAACGGTTTCGCGATTTAAGGAACCCGAGAAAAACTTTTTAATTTCCTTGTAGTGGTATCGAGGTTTCATTCCCTCGTCGTAGAGTTGGGTCGATTTTCCCTCGATGGCCACTTTCACATTGGTGATTCTCGGATTATAAAAAGCTTCCGGATCGTTATTAGAATGATCCTTGAAGAGAAACAGAATACCCGAGAGAGAACGGGCGGGGGTGTTGATTTTATAATTGAGGTCAGGGTCCGATTTACTTATCGTCTCTCTGTGATATAGCGCTATTCTGTTGAAGTAATAAACGTGGTTTTCCCCACATACTCTCTGTCTGACGCTGCGAGCGAGATTGGCGTCTGTAATTATGTCGAATTCCAAAGTGATGTTGGTGGCCGTATAACTAGCCTTTTTGTCGGCATCGCCGGGGTCTTTATGGACGATGTATTCGGCATCGTTAAATGTCAACATGTATTCTAATCTATCGCGTAATCCCGCTTGATAAAAGGGTTCGCTCGTTTCCAAGATTTCGAAATCCAGGGGAATGCAAAATCGATTGCCGTGCGCCGCGGCAAGTTCGTAGTCTTCGTCACTGTTGCGAGGCAATTTATAGCCGATGGGTTTTGCCCTTATTTTATTGAGATCGTCACTCTGTATTCCCTGATCTGTCATGCTAGACTGTCGTTCTAGTTTCCAAAGATCGTTATAGATTAAAAAATGATTGACATCGTCGATGTCTTGAACGGTATTCCCCGAAAGCTTCACTATCATTTTTTGACGATGTTGCGCCCCAAATTATTATAAACACCCGCCTTAGCGATATCGCCACCCTCTACATCGACTTCCATATCGAAGCATAGTCTCGTAGTTCTGGGAACGATGACGTCGTTTTCACCCATATTGGGAAACTGAACCAACACCGTTTGGTTTGGTTTGGCAAGCGGGCTATGGGAAACGACGACCGTTTTATGTTCGCCCTTCACGCCGAAGGGGGTGCGCAATTTTCTATCGGGATCGAGAATGTGTCCGTAATTCATTATCTTTTTAAAGTGTGTAATAAAAAATTTAAATCGTTTTAAAAATGGCTGATATTCACGATTTCGATAATCCGACGTACGACGATGATGATGATGTTCAAGAAACATCGTTAAACGACAACGATGAAACCCCGCTTGTGGATAATACGGAACCACCCGTGCTGGATGTTGATAATTTACCAGATCCTCCCCTCGATCCTCAAGGAGACCAACGAGAACGTTTAAGAACCGGTAGACTCGTGGACGAATGGATAAAAAAACGGGGGGTAGTGCTAAAAGGTTAGAATTTGCATCCGATGAAAAAGATAATTTATATGCATATAGTAAGAATAAGGGTAAGTGGATTTTATTAAACGCTAAACGTAATCCTAGGGAATTTCTAGCAGCAAGAACGTTAAAAGATAAGGGTAGCCTGCAATTTGTTAGAGACTTGGGTTTATACGATCAACTTCCGGGAATAAAAGAGGCAAAAAATGTAGATAGTAAAATCACTACTGTAGAAGAAATAGAAATGGATGTTTTTAACAGCGACGAAACGCGAGTAAAACGATTAGACGATGGTGTATCAGAAGTATCGGGTAGTATACAAGACCTCGCCAATAAAGTGGAGGAAGAGGGAGGCGTGGAACTGCTATCTGTACGAGAATTGCGGGGATTGGATAAAAGTTTACGAACCATTAGTGGTGAATTACGTGGTCAAGAAGGTAAAAGAGTGGAACGCGAACGATTGATATCGGAATGGACTGAAAGACTCAAAAACAATCCGGATGAAAAAGAATGGCTTGAGAGAGAAATAACGAAAGCGCGCGGTGAACTCGACGGGATTAACGAGAGTATCGCTATTCTCAAGGGCCAATTGCGATCGCAATTGACTACTATAAAAGAGTCGATTAAGAGGCTAATCGACGATAATCTCCCTTTGAGAGAAAGAATCGCCAATCTGTTCAAAGAACAGGGAATCACCATTTTTAGCGTTTTAACCGCCATTAGAATGACTGTCGCGTTTTTAGTCGAATTGTTGATACCAGACGTCACACCGATTAAACCGCCATCACCTCCTCCACCATCCAATAAAGAGGGTGGATTACAGGAATGGCTTAAAAAACAGCTAGACTCGGTCGGAAAACTGCTCGCGAAATTGGCCGCCAAATTCGGCGAGGCGTTACCGGGTATATTGGGCGGCATCCTTTCCTGGATCTTGTCGACGCTCGGCAAAACGGCCGTTTGGTTGGGTGAACATCTGTGGGTGTTGGGCATGGTCGTCGTCGGTTGGTTGTTAACGAAACTCGACGAAGAGAAGAAAAGAAAATAACGATAGAGCGAAAACGGCAGTCTTTTGACTTTCGTGATCGTCTTGTTTTTGTGGTTTGATCTGTTTAGGTGGTGATGGTTTAATCTGTTTAGGTGGTGATGGTTTAATCTGTTGGGTGAACGTTTTCGCGTTAAGGTCGACGTTCGTCCCTGGTTTTGTCTTTTCGGGCGCGATCAAGATTTCGTTATTATAATTGGCGATGTTGGCGCCGAGTTTCAGCTCCATGTTGCTGGGTAGCATGTAAAGCCCCGGATGGATGACGAAATCGAGTTTGGAATTTCCATATCTTAGACAATCTTCGTAGCGAGAAATGTCGGCGGGTAAATCGAGCGGTCTGTTGATCGCATCCTCGACGTTGACTGAAAATTGTTTCTGCGCGTCGAGCGAGGTGGCGCCGGCGTCCACGATCGAGGCCCTCGTTTGACCTTGAGCGCCCAAGACGGCCCAGGCGAAGACGCGAATGGAAGCGTCCAATCTGGCCAGACCCGGAAGCGTGAATCCCTCCGAGCGGTTTGCGATGAACGTGGACCACTTCGTGTTATACTTTCCGAAGATGGTCCCCTTGATTTTCCAGTCCGTGCGGACCGACACTCCGAATTCGCGACAGATTCGTTCGTACGCCGAAACGTCGACGGCGTTCGTGTAGTGATCGAAATCGGAATCGCTGGGCAAGGGGACGGCGATTTCCTTCAAGATCCTTCTGATTTGATAGTAAACGTGAAACTGAAAGAACGATTTCGACAGTTTGTCGTTTCCCATTCCCAACGTCACGCCGCATCCGGTCGTGGCACACCACACCGCGAAATTTAACTGGTTCTGCCAGAACCCTCCGGTTACGGGATGTTGATACCACCGGTGCAACATGGTGTAATATTTGGAAGTTCCATCTTCGAAGACGTTCGGGTTATTATACTTGACGAAAATATTCTCGAACGACGCGCGAAACTTTTTAGTCGTATTGACGTAGACGTCGAAAGACGACAAATCCAAATCCTCCCTGTATTCGTAAACATTCATCTTTTATTTAAAAAATAAAATAGTTAAAAAAAAACATGTTTCATCTCGTGACGAAAATCTTTTTTCTTAGAACAAATGTAGTTAATCTTTTGTTTTTCTCGTTGTAAACTTTCTAGAAGATGTTTCACAGCATTCTCCCCGCGATAGAGTTGAGGCTCTTAGATCCTATCGATACCCTTCTCCGTTCTCCAAACGACTACATAACAGTATCCCGAAGGGTAATGACGCGATGTTTTCGTCGTTTTATCACCAGCCTCTTCATTGATGGGTGAAATAATACACTCGATGCAATCGAAATCATGTCTATCGATAAACGGTAAATATTTTTAGGTCTATGATGATCTTGTTTAATAGCGTCGTGATATAAACACGCCAATACGCTTTACATAAAACATCTCTGATCCTTATTTCGAACGTTTATAATAGCCCTCTTATTCATAATCTGCTTGGACAACTTAAAATAGGAAGATCCTAAAGGCGGTTCATACTTGGTAAAATTTTAAAAAATCATTTGCGTGTCGTCAATGACCCACCCCGAACCCGCCTGAGCGGTTTTATCGAGCGAATCTATTAACTCTTCGATCATGCGTTGAAACACGTCTTCGATTTCGTCTTCTCTTAAAATCGGATATTGCCGAGTTTTATGGAGTTGCGTTATGAGTTGCGAGCCGGCGTTTAAAATATCTCGCTTGAATCGCTGTTTGGATTTTTATGGGACCTTTTTTTAATTCTTTAGAAATTTTAGACAAGAAATCGTCTTTAAAATAATCTAATAATGCTCTAAGATGTGCTCGATGTATGTGACGGTGAACATCTTTTTTATAACTCGTATAGAACTGTTTAAAGCTATCGCTAAAATCCAGATAAGAATTTTTTTATATCGAGATTTAATTAAATTACGCTGCATCTTAGTAGAAGCCTCCTCGAGTTCTTCATTCAACGTTTGACGTAAATTCCGTCTAACAGTCTCTCTCGTCTGCTCTTCAGTCGACGTGCCTCGCACATAATCCCAAACGGTTTCAGTTACTTTCTTATACCCCCATTTACCTGTCTTATATAAATTTCTCATGCAATTCAGAATATTCATGTTTTTATATATATAAAAAATTTTCTTATGTAATTTCAATTTTTATTATGTAATTTCAATTTTTATTATGTCAATACAATACCCCTAACATTCGCGATTCATCGATTTCTCGGAAGTGAATAGGTCTGTCGTTTCTCGGAATTCACCGAACGTCGCGGTCGATTGCCACCCAGGTATTCGCCGAATACCTGGGTACGATTCAATCCACTAGAATGGAGAGTTTTAGTGATATAAATGAAGTGCAAGAAAATTGGGATTATACGGTTACTTAAAATGGGCATATAAATTTTTTCACCTACGACAGCTCGTATCGCTTTAAAGTACACAGCTCTCTCAGTCGACGTCCTTGCTGACCAAGGTCAATGTGTATTGACACTCAGCTTGACCACCGTCTACACTCAATCGCACTAGATCCCATTGACCTAAATACCGGTGCGCAGTGAAGCAGAACATATCGTGTACGCTGACGCTGGGCTTGACAGAGTAATCACTTTATTTGCTTCTGTAACGGAATCAATACGTTCACTGTTAACCATGGCCACTGTATTACTGTGTATTGATGAGAGCGAGTTCGCCGAAAATGCCTTTGATTGTAAGTAAAGTATATTTTAATAGTTATACTGTATAACTTTGTATTTCCTAGGTGCGTGATGTGGTCAGTGCCCTGACCAGACACGTGTGCAGACCGGTCTTATATATCTGTACACAGTGATGGTTATGAAGTACATTTCTCTGTTGCAAATTACATCATAGTATAAGTAAAAATTTACATCCGGTGGTCGGCAGTAATATATTTACGCCATTTATATATTTTGAAAGTTTAACGGTCACTATTGACACCGGGTCAGCCGAAATTTTCCGTTGCTAACATAGGTAAGGGGCTATGTCAGTTCAAATTTACAGAGCTTAATGTTGATGTCTCATTCATAGACACGGCCACGTGTATATCTTATCTCTGTTTGTTATAGTGTGCATACAGAATATAGGGGCCATGTAAGTACACATCCAACACTGCAACAGAGGATGAAAACATGTAAAACTTACATGATGGCATCTGGTCGATATATATATATATATATATATATATATAGTATATATATATATATATATATATATATATATAGTATATATAGTATATATATATGGATATAAGATTTAGGATTAAAATTGCTGTGTACAGTAAAACATCTTTAAAATGTTCCTCGTTATATTTGCCACCACAAATTTTGAAAGTCCACTTTTCCCTAGAATTTCTGATTCCATGTTTCCCTCAACCTGTGGCTAAACCCCTTCATGAATTACATAAATTTGGGCTGAGCATATGTTGGCAATATAATGAGGTTTTACTTAGTTTATATCGTTTCTGATCGTTTGGTTCAAAAGGTATAATACATGACACTGAGAGTAGTTGCCTCGCAAGCGAAATACACGAGTTCAAATTTCAGTTGACCACTCTAGGGTATTCGGGACTGCTCGGTGAATTTTATGGACGTTGGGAAGAGAATTATTTTCTTGCGAGAAAAAAAACTCGAAATTGATAATGCATGTGTATGCACTTATTTATAATCCTCCCTGAATTAGGAAAGAATTGGGAGGGATTAGTATCATTAATCGTAAAATTCGGCACATCGCCTATACCGTTGTCTGTTGTAGAAATTCCTACGCGAGACCTAAAATCTTGACTTTCAAAAACTTGAGAATTTATTTTGAAATTACTTAGATTTGTGAGAATCTATTTCACTTACAAATGTCACATGCACTTGTATCATGGGGATTATGAAAACATATTATTGTAACACTTCATATCATTGATTAACGAATAACGTAGACTCTTTTGATATTTGGGATTTTATTTAAGATTCCCACGGTAGAATTATCTTTTAACAGACGACAAAGAGTAACAGGTTAAACTGGTTTCCCTGTTGTCAAGTTTTCTCATCTAATACTAAAAGAAACATAAAAATTAAGTTGAAAAGCGCTGAAGCATTTCAAGTTACATTTTAAGGACAGGCCTTGGCCGTATTATGACCCAAAGTTTTTAATCCGATCCAGCACTACGTTGTGAACGCGAGTTGTTAGTAAACATCGATACCGTATGATAGAAAATTCGCGCGTCACTTTTCAAAGAATATAATTTAAAGTCAATTTATTTGATAGGTGTCCCAGAGCTTTTGTTGTCCGCTTCTAACCAAATGACCATTTCGGTGTATTTTATGTTTAAATTCCATGTATTTGGGTCATTAACCAAGGTACCCATTTATCTGTTTACACCTGTTTCAGACATGTACTATGTTATTTTGAGCATCTGTAATAAATTCAGTTTTTCACTTTCTCCCAAACTCCTACTTCCGTTCGAGTGACGGACTATATGCATAATATCATTTGTTTTGGATGGGTAATGCCACAATCTGGTGGCGACCAGTTATAAAGATCGGTGCAATATTTTACATGCAGGTTTAATGCAATATTTTATCTTGTATATCCCTAAGCAAATGCAGCAAACTTACCAAATGTTACCTGTCATATCTGTTTTTGTAATCCGTCATAATTCACGCATATAAAAGAAATTGTCAGTTTACCTGAAAATGGTGATGTTTTTATATGATTAAATACATGGCGGTATGTTAAGCAAATAAAACACAAAAATGTAGTTTAAAGTATCGTCCTTTATTATATTAAATTCATTGTTAAAAATTAGAATTTTGAATATATGTAAGTCATCTATATCATTTTTTTTCCTTACAGCTTTTTCTGATACTTACTCATAATCAGTTTATAATTTCATTCCAAAAACTTTTTGCATCAGAGTTCTGGGACCCGTTTTACGAAAGGTCCTAAGTCCTCAATCCTAACTTTTAGTTCTAACTACCATGGCAACGCATCGCTGATTGGTCATTTCCATGACAATTAAGACTAAGACTTGGGATTTAGATCTAAGGACCTTTCGTAAAACGGACACCTGGTAAGCAGATTTTATCTTCTCTGCATCTATATAATACGGAAATCTTGACGGAAATACATATTTATATGTCGATGCCGATTTACGACACAATGACACAAAACGAAAAGCGTTAGAACCAAGACGAAAACCTCAAGGATGCCAAAATCTGGCTAAATGCGCGCTGACACAACAAGGCCTCCATAACAAATCGTCCGTGTTCTACACACATTTTTGTCTACCTTTTTTTCATATTCTCCTACGCAGGCGTGATAACTTCATTAAGAGTACTTTTTACATACTGAAATATGTATCAGCTTATGACAAACAGAGTGATAATAAGAATGGTTTGGTATTTTATGATACTGTTAAATTACTAGTTTTATCTAGGATCTATATAGCGTGTACGATCTGACCTTTAATTATCTGAGATCCTAGATTCTGTTTCCGTAACAAAGGTATTTAATATTTACAAATAGAAACAGCTCGTGCTAAAATGTACACTTACATTCTATTGTGGTATGCTCCGTGTGATTTCCTATCCGGTTTTATCTATTTACAAAATTTCATTCCAGTTTCGAATTTAATTTCTTCATCTTCTAACACAGAATTGTCGGTCCTTGCATTGGCACTCCCTAACAATCTCTGCTAACGTCTGTACTTTTGCCAGTTTAGATATAGGGACTATATTTTTGCTAAAAGTTTCCTTACACTGTGTAATTTTGTTTTTATATACATTCCTGTGGGTTTCATGACCACGTGTCTCTTACACAGAGTTGTCGGCCCTTCAACTCCTCAACAATCCCTGTCATCGTCTAAAAAGAAATTCCAAAACACGTGGTCATGCAACCCAGGAAATTTTTCGCAATCTTGACTGCGGACTCACAGTTAATGTCCAGTTATTGTTCAAGAGAAGATGCATACCTCTCCCCCTTTGATCTCTGTATTTTCCACAAATCCTGATCTGTCCGTTTTCCATTGTTTATATATATTACCTCACTGATTCGAAATTATTGATACTCTGATATTTATGCCCTATACAGAAAAATACCCTATATATTGAAACATAAGAAAAGGGATGATTAATATAATAAAAAAAGGAGGTGATGAATATTACAGCTTTGATTATAAAATGTCTTACTAATGTGAGTTACAACGTTTTGGAATACACTAAGTTAAGTTCTCATATAAAAAATAACTTCCAATCTGTTAAAGGATACATTGATTTATCGAGATAGAAATGTCTTCTTCAGAATCAAAATTAAGCGTTTCCAAGTTTAAAAAATAAAACAAAATCAATCGCTGTATGTACATTTTAATTTTCTTTATCCTTGATCGCCTGTAAGTATTGAGTCGAAGTAAATCTGCACCAGCGAATTAAGGATAATCGCTGGTTTTAAACTTTAACATTGCAACATCTGGGATATAAGTATACAAGACCGTCCGCTTTAGTAACGTGCTGTGATTGTTAAAGTGTTTGATTTACACACTGATCCGTTCGTACAACCTTTCTATTATTTACACAACAATACCACATAAAAAATTGGGCATCAACGTCAACTAAAACTGATACCCAGTAATTTAAATATCTAGACATTGTATAACATGATATTTACTTTGTCAAACACCACTTTGATTCTACACATAGATATAAATATTATAAACATACTACCAAAGTTATAATGCTCAAGACGATATCGTTTCTGTCAATTAGACTTCATCGGTTGAGCTCCAATTTTAATATTATGTGTATTTTCTAAAGAGAAAGTGGTATTATACAAGGCCAAATAATATCTGTAAAAGTATAGCCGAAATCCGTCTAAGAAGTAACCACTGTAAAAAATGACTATCTTAGCTTTAGAAAACATTTTTGAATTTAAATGATGTTAACAGTCCCAAATATTAGTTTAGTATAAGATGAACAGCTGGTACCGAAATACCAGGTACTAGGTTTATGTATACCCTCGGGGACTCTATAAAAAAAGAACACTGGAATTTCTATGAGGCAATATATTTTTAATGTTTGGAGACCAACTCTTTCAGTAATACTAAACTGTGTCGGCATTCCCATGTGAACAAATTGTGCCCCTTTATTGACCGACCTGCCCCTGTAGTCTTACGAAGCAGACTTCAGTCAGTGGCTTCTGAATCAAAAGAGGAATCTGTTAGCAGTGACCTTTAGTCAAGTCACGATTTTTTACAGAAGTGACGTTCAGTCATATCATGATCTTTTAGATAGGTCGAGTCTCCATGTCATATCTTAATTTGAATTTAAATTTTTGATTGGAGTTTTACAATTTTTCGGTTATATAGAGGCGGCCAGGGTTTTTTATGGTGGAGGAGAGAACCCAGTGACAAAAATCAGCTTAGGTTTCAGCGGGACTCGAACCTGCGCTGACAGGAGGTGGGATACTTCATGATTTAAAGCGCGATGCTCTAACCAATTTGCCACGAAGGTCCTCATATCTTTTAAAGACGTCGTGTTGACCACTGATATGGTCTTTCAGTAATTATTTTGGAAGACGTCTTTATCAGAAGCGATGGTAGCCCATACACTGGTTAGTGATGTGTATAGTGTAGGCTATCGGTGTCACAAACGTCCTACAATTAAGTGTCGTGTCGTATTCTGCAATAGAGGGACACATCCCCCCCCCAAAAAAAAAAAAAAAAAATTCTCAAACACTTATACGTATAATTAACAATACCAAATTTAAAGTTTTTACAAAAGAGATCAAAACAAATGCTCAAGACGATCGTTTCTGTCAATACGACTTCATCAGTTGAGCTCGAATGCAATATAAATATATATTTCCGAAAGCAAAAATGGTATTATACAAGGCTAACTAATAAATCTAAATGTATAATAACTTTATCAGCCTTAAAGTACCCACTGTAAAATGAATACCCTAGCTTTGTGATGTTAAAAATTTCAACTGTGCTATTTTAACGAAATACTGGGCCTGTTACCGAGATACCAGGTAGTAAGTACTGGGCCAATGTATACCCCCGGGAACTCAAACGGTCCATTACCAGTGGCAACGATCCAGTGATTTTAAATATTATTAACAATACCAAAAATTATACTTTTACAAAGGAGGCTAATACAAAATTTCAAGAAGAACGTAATGCTCAGTATCGATTTGTTTTCAAACGTCAAGATCATATCTCTGATTTAGACAAGACTGTTCATACACAATCTAAATGTTAATTGTGGGATGAAGTATGATTACCTTGTAGTTAAACACCACAATCAGAAATGATATCTATACCAATATTTGTAATCATATTTCCTATATATTTTAGTATGCATTCAGAATTGGCTGTAGATCTAATTGAAGATTACAATGTCATATTCCTGTGCTATTTATGAATATCTACATTTGTTATCTCCCACTTGCCACATAGATAGAGGATATTTGCCAATTTTTGTATAAACAACATTTTTATTTTATATCATGTCCGGCAGAATAATCATGTTTAACGTAAGTGCGTACCGCGATTGTTAAGTTTGTATTCTTCTGCCTCATAAGATGAAATAAATTTTTATTTAAAAATAGCAAATATACTATTTATTACATTTTTCATAAAACAATTCTGATAAAACAAGAAAAAATAGTCCCAGAATTTTAAAGTATTATATTTACATACCGACTGTTATTTCCTTCTTTGCAAATATACAGATCGGTTGCGTTGTATATCCAATGCTTGACACACAGCTGTTTTGTTGTTATGTCATATGAAAATCTGCTTCGAAAAGTAAATTATATAGAATGGATTTTATATGCAGCTGACTACAGATTCACAGAAAATGATAATATATATATAAATGTAAGCATTGTTTTTCATTTTTTGAAAAATGTGAAAATGTACATACAATGGCTCATGGAAAAAAATCTGTACAGCACGAAGTACGGTCTAGTTGAAATGATACATTTTACCTTGATTTTGCATGTTAAGAGGTTTTTTTTTCACACTGTGAAAAATAGCAACTGAATTAGAAATAACAAATTTATTCAATTATTATTTCACTACCAAAATGTGATAGAGATATTTTTTTTCTTACAACAACATTGTATTTAAAAGTGTTCTGTTCACATCAGAGTGACTTCTTTGTCAAACAAAACATGACTAATGACGGAAAAGAAGTCGTGCAAACGCAATCCTCTATATTATATAACAGTTGTCTCTATTATTGATTTATAAAAGTGTAGATTTAAGCATGAATCTAAAATGTTATATCATAACTATTGATTAAGATGTCTTATACAGAATGATAATTTAATACATAGGCGGAATAAGTACGTGAACGATTGATGTTTAATCTCTCTCTCTCTCTCTCTCTCTCTCTCTCTCTCTCTCTCTCTCTCTCTCTCTCTCTCTCTCTCTCTCTCTCTCTCTCTCTCTCTCTCTCATTGCGTGTGTGTGTGTATGATATTTTGCCTGATTTATGTAACATTGATATTTAATTGATGGATTACTTGTCTATTTGCAGGGTACGTGCAAAACTTCCACAAACCCGGAAACAAGGTCATCCTACTCCATTGTCCAGAAAATTATGTCAACGCTACCACCATGAGTAAGTTTTTATACCTGAAAATGTGGCTCTGTAAAAGCGTGGGTCAGGCACCAGAAAACTTGAGAATTTACTCAAGTCTGAGAATGTTCTCATCTTGGCCTACTCAGCCAATCAGAAATCAAGTTTAGTAAAAATTGAGTAAAATTATTAGACTGAAGTAGTTTTTTTTTTTTTAAGTTTTTTGGTTTCAGGCCTTGGTATTTATGTCTTTCATAATTTTACAGATTTGCAATTGCCTTTAATAATGGCTGATTTTTTCCCGTACGTACATCTCCTACGACAGTTGTTAACATGTAGTCTTTGGAGAATAGACCATTTTTTCGAGTTCTTACGTAATCCGTTTTGGATCTGGATTTTTCGTGCGCCGATTCAACTTTGTTAGCCCTAGCGATTTCCGATATGTGCCTTTTGCGTCGATCATGAAATAAAATGCAGTTATATCTGAACGCCAAATTATTGTCAGTCCATGTATGTTAAAAACAAATTAAGTGAACGTCCGATCAGTATAACAAAGATGGGATGTTTTGACATTTTGATCTATTGTATGAAATATGTAGCATTTTTTACTTGATCGACGCAAAGATTCATACCGGAAATCGCTAGGGCTAACAAAGTTGTAGCGGCACAAGAAAAATCCGGATCCAAAAACGGATTACACAAGAACTCGAAAATGGTTTATTGTCGTCATTCTTATTGACATCAGCTATATCCCGAACTCCAAATTACATGTTAATCTTCGAACCCGGATATATTAAAATCTAAATTGAAAGAAAAAAAATAAAGTGATTTCAAAATGCCCATCGTTAGTACTAATGTTGCCTCGTTTATATATATATATATATATATATATATATATATATATATATATATCTATGATATTTGTTAATTAGTAATCGTCATATTTACGTGAATACTACATGTCAAAGAGAACTAGATAACGCACATTCATTAGAGTATAGCACATCTGCATCTTCCGTGATATATACACAAAAAAAATGGAAATGTGGCAACTAAACTATTCAATAAATGTTTTCTCCTCGGCGTAAATATGAATTTAATTATGCACATATAGATACTAATATCCTATCTGTATTTAGTTACGTCTTCAAAATATCATGGCGGCTATAACTGGCTAGCAGATGATCCCCTCTCTTCCACGACACCTGATCCCACTTTTGTTCTTTTTTTTTTGGAGGTCCATATTTGTCCGCTAGTCACTTGTCCATATGTATTGCCTTACGAATTATTTCTTTAGGACAGTAACACTATTTTACAGTCACATCTGAACACTTTTTAAATGTTTTAAAAAGAAATAAAATTTCTTGTGATTCTAATCATACTACGAAAAGTTGGGGTTTTTTTTGTGGAATATAAAATCTTATATCTTCAAGATGTCCAGGGGCTCGTTTTACAAAAGGTCTTAAGTCCTAATTGTCATGAGACTGACCAATCAGCGATGCATTGCCATAGAAGGTAAGACTCAAAGTTAGGGTTTAAGACAGTAAAACTATTTCACAGTCACATCTGAACACTTTTTAAATGTTTTAAAAAGAAATAAAATTTCTTGTGATTCTAACCATACTACGAGAAGTCCGTTTATTTGTGGAATATAAAATCATAAATCTTCTAGATGTCCAGGGGCCCGTTTTAGAAAAGGTCTTAAGTCCTAAATCCCAAGTCTTAGTCCTAATTGTCACGAGACTGACCAATCAGCGTTGCATTGCCATGGTAGTTATGATTTAGGACTTGACGTCCTTTCGTAAAACGGGGGCCCAGGATATACAATATACAAATCTGGTGAATATTGGACAAACGCGGAAATATTATAAACACCAACATCTAAAACGGACAGCTAACACAGAAACCAAAGATCGATTATTGCGTAAATCTGACTGTTTCTCAGTTTGAACGAAGAAGTAGTTTGTCATAATTATCATTTGAGACATTTACTTCAGACATCATATTATTCTCAGCTGTATGCCATACATTATGATCAATTTTCACAGAGCCAAGCCGTTGTGATTATTATGTAATTGTCATTCCCAATTCATATAGATTTACGAGTCCATCATAGGGTCATGCCGCCCCAATGTACAATTTCTATTATCGTTCTCCCATATTGATTTACAAAGTACTGAAGACATCCTGCTGAATATTGTCATTTGTGTGATATAATCCGAACGAGCATTCCATTTCTGGCGCATTTTTTTTTTTTTCCTTCTGCCATTAATAATTTAAGATTAAAATATGACATTAAGACAGTTTAACTAGCGAAAACACTTTATTTTCCAGCATATTTCCACAACTGTCGCCATTACACAATATGTTGCTTCAATCATTTCGACAGAGCTTGAATTTGTTAGAAAACAATATGCTCAGATAGATATCAGTCGTTCCGTTATCTTAAGAAAAACAAGTGACTAGATTGACAGATATTGTAGCATTCTATTTTCTAGATTCTATCTGGTCTTTATTTATAGATACATGATTTGGTAGAGAGTGTAATTGACAACATGTCTTGGTATCAGCTTTTCATTTTGTATCCAGAAGTTACAGACATTAAACGTAAATTTGTGTCGTTGTCAGTTTGTTTTTGTTTGTTTTGTTTTATTGTTGTTTAACGTCCCACTCGAGAATATTTCACTCATATGGAGACGTCACCAAATGCCGGTGAAGGGCTTCAAATTTTGGCCTATGCTCAGCACTTATGGTCATTGAGCAGTGAGGGTTCTTTAACGTGCCGACACCTACTGTGACACGGGACCTCCAGTTTTTACTGTCTCATCCCTGCCGCCGGTGGGACTCGAACTCACGACCTCTCGATCCAGAGTCGAGCGCGCTACCGACTGAGCCACGCCGGCTCCATATATATACAAAAAATCTCTGACATTGCTTGTATCTAAGAATGTATTCCTTGTTCCATTTTATGTATCCTGGATGGATGAACCATTTACAAACCAAACACACACGCAGTGCGTGCATGTGCGTGTGTTTCTTTGTATGGGAGATAAATATTATAGTAAGATATAATTAACATCAATTAATTTTTATTAAAAGTAATTCTTTCTGTTTGCTGTTCCATGAAAAAAGTGCGTACTCAAGTATTACAATTTCCCTTTTGCCATAGCGAGTTCGTTTTCCAATATCAGCAGCAACGTCAGTATGTAAGATTACTAGAGTTACTTCCCTTTCTTCACTGTTATAACTGGCAAAGATTTTTACAGAAAGTAATACTTGGTATGAAACAAAGTGACTGATTTACTTGTAGAATACACGTCATTTGATTTATAATAATTATTTTTTGACGATTTTTTCGGCAACATTTTATACTTTGTGTTTCTACCCAGGTCCAGGTCGTGTCGTAGAGTTACAGCGAGAAGCGGATGCTAAAACACAAGACCTAAAGAAAAAGTTTATAGAAAAAGCAAACAAAGACGGGGTACGTCAATTTGTTATGTATATTTTACTTTTTTTTTTTTAAATCCAGAATTGATTGGCGTTTATATTATTTGATTTACTGGTGTTCTTGCTAATTTCCACCTTTATTTACTTTTATTTGATGAATAAAACGTAGTTGTAACGTATCCGGAAAGGGATAATCATTCTGGTTCAGTTCAAACTTTATTTTAACATCAACTTAAGGACAAATGAATGAATGTGCGTCGGTCTCAATCTTATGATGATTGTTCTGTCAGTTTTTAACGACAGAACAGAAATTCCGATTACAGTGTATGCGTGAGAGAAACACTAGCCTTTCACAAGAAATTTCCCGTGGCCATTTCCTTGTCAATTTTGAAAAGCGTTTTACGTCACACTTAACAATTTTTCAGTTTTGTGGTTATTGGTGTAGGAGAGAGAAGCTGGTTACAATGTGCCCAGCAAGAGCTCACCGGCCTGCCGCAAGTAAACTGGCAAACTTTCTCACAAAAATCAACTTAGGTTCCAACAGACTCGAACTTGTGCTGATAAGAAGTTAGGGACTTCATGGTTCAAAGCGCAATGATCTGACCATTCGCCCAAGGAGGCCCCCAGCTATCATGTTAGTTTCCAGCAGCTAGGAACACGCTGATAAAATGTGAGAGATAACCACATTGTAAAGTGTCATTTTGTTAACTTTACCACTCTGTGACTGTGACCTCTCTCAGTCATTGAGGCCACTACCCTGTCACTGTGACCCCTCTCAGTCATTGAGACCACCACACTGTCACAGTGACCCCTCTCAGTCATTGAGACCACCACACTGTCACTGTGACCCCTCTCAGTCATTGAGACCACCACATTGTCACTATGACCCCTCTCAGTCATTGAGGCCACCATTCTGTCGCAGATATCTATTGGTCATGGATACTCTAATCCCTTGAATTAATACTAAATGACAAAATATTACTGTTCAATTTAAAACGTGTCAAAAGTAATTAGAAGCTGTGATAAACTTTGATTTACTAAAATTGAATACATTATTTGTTTTCAGATAGAAGCAGTGTTTGTACAGGAGTCCGCTGATAAACCAGGTCACGCTATAGTAAATTGTGCAGAAAAAGAAGAAGCAACATTCATAGTCACCGGAACCCGTGGTATGGGAAAGTTTCGGAGGACAATTCTTGGCAGCGTCAGTGACTTTGTTGTACATCACGCGCATTGTCCCGTTCTCGTTTGCAGACACAAAGAAGGAAAGTAAACAAAATGAAACAAATCTGAAATAAGATCTGTATAACACGAAAATGAATTATGATTAGATCTAGTATCGGCTTCATCAGTTCGGGCAGCATCGCTGGTCTACGTTTGCTACAAAATACGTAAAAAAGAAATCCGATGGTTATCTGTCAAAATTTTATAGAAATTTGGTCTCTAAGAAATAATTTATGTTGCTATGTTGATGTAACTGACATTGTTTACACCAGCTGTCCAGATCCATCGCTGCAGTATGATTGTGACGTCATTGTCTTTCCGTTAATATGATACAGTGGCCGTTGTGCTGGTTGTGTTATTGTTGTATAGTTTGTTGTCTATTACCAACAATTTTTATTTTGTTACAGGCATAACTTTAATGATAACTTTATTTTTATTGGAAACATACATTATTTACATACTTTATAGATATAGATATTGCTTTAAAAAGATAGAGTACTTAATACTTCAGTTGATAAATGACCATTGGTTCATGTTGATGGAACAAATTTTTATTGTATTTTTTATTTGCTTGGAACTATCTCTGTTGATGGGTATATTTGGGTATCATACACATTGTATATCAGACTTACTCGAGATAACATTCTACATAACTCGTACACAAATAAGCATTAATCAGTTTGCAAATATCGTAATAAAGTGCTGAATAACTTCATATATAGTTCTGTTGTAACTGTTTTTATTATATGATTTATGCATTATGCAGCTTCATAACGGATACATATGAACATTTCATATACAGAGGTAAACCACTCACTGACAAATTATCGACACACGGATATCGAAAACCGCGTTTGATGTCAACTTTCTACACATTTTACGATAGGTATAATAGTCTTGTTTACGATTACTATGTTTCACTAAGTAAAATGCTGAGTTGCTTTTTGATAGCTGTTTGTTGAGACGTTGGTACTCACTGTGACGAATGTTGAATTTTCATTCCCAACGTATTTCATTTGGATTTGACTGTGGACTCACGGCAGGTGTGGACGGTCAACAGGTGGTGCACATTCCTCCATGGCACCTGATCCCACCTCTTGATTTCCAGAGGTCCGTGTTTTTCCAATTTTTACCAGATTTGTACCTATATCCTCGACATCCTAAAGATTTATACTTTGGTATCTGAGATTTTTTATATATAACATAAATATTTTATATATAACGTGCAGCAAACTGGACTACTTTTATTCACTACGTACACAGACTGATGGTTGGTGATGACGTCACTTGGTGTTTGTGAATAAAACATGTTAAGAAATGTTTTAATTTTGTTGTACTCAAGTTGCCAATTTTGCTAAATTCAACATATGAGAAAGTATGCTTACATAATAATTTAATATGTACACTAAATGTATGTATTAAATCACAGCCAATATTTACAACATGGTTTTTGCACTTTTTTCTGCGCATGTATTTGACCTAGTATGAAAATAATGAGGTATATTATCGTGGCCTCTAGATTCCATTTCCGTAATTAGCAGTAGATAGCCTGGAAAGAATCGCGGATATTCCTCGAGATCGACAATAGCATACACATTCGCACGTGTATTACACTAATGTATATCCTATGAATACATTCAGGAGAATATTGTAGCTATTGGGTTGTCAGCCATTTCATTATTTGGAGTGCGTGAAAGTGAAATTCCACTGAGGTGACAAGATTTACTATCCCACATAAGTTTATAATGAATTATAATTTTGTCTGAACTGACTGACTGTCGTTGCCACTGTGCCATTGGCACACACACACACACACACACAGATATATATATATATATATATATATATCTTATTTTAAATCTGATCGTTATACTAGATACACCATTAGATGTAAATATCGTGCCTAAAATGGTTATCATTAATGTATCAATAACGTGTAAAATAGGAAACTAAGATTCTCACGTAATTATTTGAGATAATGTCAAAACGAATGATAAAATAATGTTTTCAGGTTCAAATTTATTTGCGGGTTATCTTTCCGCGAGTTGCATATAGTGCTAGTCAATAAATTAACAACATCTGCAATGCTTTCATTGAAATAAGTTGAATTTTAGCCAATTACACAGTAATTTCTTATTTCAATAACATTTATTATTTATTTTCTTCTTATCGCAGACGATATTTGTGTACATTCTTAAAGTAGTAACATTCGCGGCGTAGTATTAGGCCATTCCAAGATTTTTTCTTTGTTAAGTTGGTTTTGAAGTCATTAAACAGGAAAAAAAACACAAACGTCTAAGATCAAAATATGGAATATAGCCCTAAAGTGAACAGTTAGACATGAACATTTGTTTACATCATTGTAAACATTAAAATTCCATAGGTTAGTTTTTAGTATGTGCCAAAGATATGGTTTTAATAAGTGTAATTTTGTTTTCCTTTGTTAACATATTAGGAAATACTTTTAAGGTCCATAAAATTGCATTTGTACTCATAAAAATGTCTTGGTTTTTTTGGCATTTTGTGTGTTTTCCTGATAGAAAGGTGGACGCTAAACATAAAAAAAACTATACAAGTGTAAGCCCGACTATGTTCAGACTGATTTCATATACTGGACATGCCTACCTAACATTTCTGAAAATGCCAGAAAGTATCATCCTGTATAGGTCACAAAAAAAACCGGGATAATCTGAACCTACATATCAATAACTTTAACCAGTATAACGTTGTCAACTGTGATAAGGTGACTAACTTTTAACACTTGAATATAATATAAAAAATATCAGATATCAAAGTAGAAATCGTCAGGATGTCCAAGATACAGATACAAATCTGGTGAATATTAAACAAACACCGACCTCTGGAAATCCAGACATGGGATTAGGTGCCTTGACCGGCACACCTCGTAACACCCACCGTGAGTCCACAATCAAATGAAGTAAATGAGGAGATAAGTCCTCGTCACAATTGGTACAGACGACTCATCAACATCTATCGAACGGGTAACTGAACTTTTCATTTAGTGAATAATCGCAAACATGGTTGTTAATATAAATGAAATCTCGTTATGTCGAAATCGGATGAGTTAAAATTCCGGATGGTTGGTCTTGATTTTTACTATATATTTACACTAATTTTACTCCGGATATTTCCAACTTTTATGTTTGAAGTAGCTTTTTGTTCCGAATTACTTAAACATTGCAGAAAAAAATTCTCTTATCTTGAAATGACCTTTCCACAGCTAAAGGTTAAATTTTTGTAAGCAAAACACATGTAGTCATATTAATAACCTGTTTACCTGCTGAACACAGGACAATCAACTTCCGTTAACGAGGCATTATCGAGTCCAGAAATATCTGAATTGAAGATGTTGTTTGTAAATTTTGAATTTACATCCACCGGGTACATGCAAAATTTACAACATGACAAAAAGTCAAAGCTGACATGTATACTTCAAACAAAGAAAAGAGATGGGGACTGTAACCAATCGGTAAATGTATGCGAAACTGGTGACATGCGGTATGCTGTATGTTTGTAAACGTGAAATGTCGAGTTTAATGATTGTATGGCTTTTTATTACCTGTGATGTATGAATAGGTTTACCAAGATAAAGTGGAACATCCGGATTCAGCCAAAACAATACTGTCTATTTTCTGAAAAGGGGTGTACAGGTAAAACATTTTGCCTTGCTCTGATTCAAAATTCTAGCCTGTCACCCCCTATTATGGTTTAATTTAGATTCAATGTGTCTGACAACATGTACCAGTTTATCTTGGTAGAACTATATACAGTAAAACCTGCGTTAGCGACCACCTGTGTATAAAGACCACCAGATCATGTTTTTGCTGTCCCCAATAGTACTATTTGTGTATAAATCAACCTCTATATAAAGACCATCTGTCTATAAAGACTGGTTTTGTTGTGTCCGTAGGAGGGTCTTATATACAAGTTTCATTGTATGCACATTCAATATGTAAACGAAGGGTATTTTATATATAAACACCAAATAGTCTATGTCTTAAACATATTTTGGATCAATGTCAAATCAAACAGGTAAATACACAAAATATAAAAAATTTCAGATACCAAAGTATAAATCAATAGAATGTCCAGGACATAGATACAAATCCGGTAAAAATGGACAAACACGGACCTCTGGAAACCAAGAGGTGGGATCAGGTGCCATGGAGGAGTAAGCATCCCCTGTCGACCGGTCACACCCGCCGTGAGTCCACAGTCAAGTCCAATGAAACAAGTGAGGAGTGTATCCTCGTCACAAATGGTACAGACGTCTCAACAACCGCCAACGAAAAGGCAACTCAACATTTCACTTAGTGAAACGGAGTAGTCGCAAACAAGACTGTTATACCGACCGTAAAATTTGCGGAACGTTGGCATTAAACGCGGTTTTCGATATCCCTGTGTCAATAATTTGTCAGTGAGTAGTTTACCTCTGTATATGAAATCTTCATATGTTGTGCACGCCCTGGCATATCGGATCATTTGTGAAATATAAACTCCATATGCGGGTGACTGAGGGATATTACTACTTAAATGTGGAAAATTTACGATGGGAAAGCCGAAATCGTCGCGTTTATCGTATAGCTTAGTTGCTAATTTCCCTAAGTATACTGAAATGCCAATTTGCAGAAGATGGTTCATTTATTTCGGACACTTGGTCCCATGCCGTTTGGTAATCTCAATTGTTTATCATGTTGAGACCTTTTGTATATCTAATTTTTCGCATTCTAATGGACTTAGAATTTCGATTATACTTTGGTACTTCTTCATTTTTTTTCTTAATGTAACTGAAAACGACTTTAACAGATCATACATTTGTACACAAACAATGATTCAAATTCTAAGACGTTATTTACAAACACTGAGCTGATGGCGAATAACTAATGATCCTGTGACTTAATGCTTGAGGAAGAAATTCATTTCGGTGAATGCATAATACGGACATCAAATTTGTGTTCATAAAATGTTCAAATGATGAAGTTTTACAGACAGAAACGATCGTCTTCGGCATTTGTTTTGGCTTCTTCTGTATATTCTAATTTTGGTTTTCTTAATAAATATATATTTTATACTTCATGGCCTAAAAAAATATTTCAATTTTAAAAATCCGTTGACATTAGATACGATTGCAATAAAAGAATTATGAGATATCTGTCTAACAGAAAATTTTACTCAACAAATACCTATGACACTGTGCCATATCAAATGTAAATCTGATTCGTGTCGGGTTTTTCTTCTATTCAACAGCAGACCAGCAACATTTATAACTATCGGAAAGAGTACAGTAAAATGTACAAAAATACGGGGCGTTTGATATATATGATATATATATATATATGGGTGGACTCTTAACTGAGGGTCTGTTTTTATTATTTCTACCGTAACACGAATGTTAAACCATGAAAAATCGACTTATTAAACGGAAACACAGTTGTATAAAGTTTTTGTGTTAACTACACGTGATTACTTCCAGCATTTGTATTGGTCGTAACAGGAACGTAAACTTTGGCTCATTGATTGAGCCCGCACTACTTCTGTAATGAAAATGTTTGTACATGAAGTTGCGAGAAAGGTAATTTGCTGGAAAGGGGTCTCTTATTGGGGTCTCTAACAATGTTTGTTTTCCTACAGGTCTACATATTGTTGTAATCTGCAGAAATTGTGAACGGTGTACAAGTTTGGCGCGATCATGAGAGTCCGAGTCCGGTGGTGTTTAGACGTGATGTAGGCTAATGTTTGATACTACGCAAGTTTTCAGTTATGGTAGAAACAGATTAAACAATTTGTGTAAATATTATCATAATTATCTAATTCTCGTAAGTTAATTTTCAAAATTTGTAAAGACACTCGGTAAAATTTGAAAAACTTACTAATTCGAATTAGATACACATGATAATCAGCTAACACTCGTAGACTCGTAACACTTGTAGAATCTCTATATATCTGTCAGTAAATGACTGACCGTCTGTAAGTGAATGAATATTAGCTAGATTGTCCCAGTAGCAAGGTAGTCTTAAAGCGAGTTTCCATTATACAACTGTATATATTATCAGATAAATATACCATAATGGACACCATTTAGTTACTTAAGAGATATCTGAGTTGCGGGAACTTTTTTGCAACATTCGAGGAGAGTTCGATTTCAGTTAGATCGATGATAAAGTATTATTAAAATCTACGTCACAGTCTGTTGAAACCATCTGTACAGATGTTTATTACAGATCTCTTCAACTGTCGTTAAATACAATTTTACCACGCGCATCATACAATGTCAGCTGTGGTCTTTTAACCATCCTTAACTTAGTATCATTATCTGATACACGATGTTCATCAATATAATTCCAGTTTCTACTAACGAAATAAATCGAAGGTTTTAAAGATTCTCTATCACAGAGTGAACAATATCTATATCGCCAAGAGCCTTTGCGGGGTTCTTATGTAAACTATTTAATACCCATCATGCAATGTGTCGGAGTATATATATATATATATATATATATATATATATATAATATATATATATATATATATATATATATATATATATATATATATATATTTGTTATGAATATTGTTTCAATTCTATATATATGTCTTCCAAGATAAATTGGTACATGCTTACGAACACAACCAGTCTAAATTAGGGGCGATAGGCTCCTTGTTAACACAAAAATGTTAGAATTACAGCAATGTTTCGAATAAAAACAAGGTTACATAATTTATCTGCTCACCCCTATTTTTGGCAAAATAGACAGTACATTGTATTACTGTTGTTTTTAACGGAACCTCGATGTGTTATTTTATCTTGATAGAGTTCAAGTCATGTTAAACTCATCAAGTAATCCACAAAAAAACATAGAGCTATGTGAAAAAGTTTAATTGTACACACGACAATGTGTCCAAATCACTTTTATGACAGACTATTTGATTTTGGTTGAAACTCATCCTCAAATTTAAAGGGTGTATTCTTCGTCTATAAAATGATTCCGGTTTATAGATAGTTCGGTAAACCTTGCATTTATTGCGCCAAACAGGTTTGAAATCAGTTTTGGTTTTCTCATTTATTATTAACTGTTTTAAACTAGATCAGAAAACTGACCAAAGTACTTCTGGGGTGGGTTCAGTGGTTTTCACGCAGTCCAGAGCATGCAAAGATGGCGTTTAAGACGCAGTAGTCATGAGACACGTGAATATCGTACCGTGACACTCATGTTTGTATTAATACAGTTTTGAAACTATTATGCTTCAATAAAGATTAGATAAGGTTTCAGGTACTGTAAAAAATGCTAAAATATACAATAAACCTGGTTTTCAAAGCTGGACTACACAGCAATTTCTAATGCGTCATTCATTTGAAAATGCAAACCTTTCATTTACTGCATAGCTTCAAACTTGACGAAAATATGAAAAAACAGTATAACACTCAATATTCACAAATTTTCGGCCCCTTGGCCTTTATCAAGTGAAAGACGACATTATGTATATTAGTTACATAGTATTAAGTCTGCACAATACACAGTTTTATGGCAAATGTTTCTAAATCTAGAAAAAATAATTCCAGATTAGGTTAAATTCAGAAACCAAAACTTAATCCAATTTTCTGTCAAATAAATTCGTCCTCGATGAGTATTAAAACCAATAACAACAAGAGTGTATCTTTTTAATATCATTTCAGATAATATGAATTCAGTCATTTTGCTTACACGATTCTGCACGCCAACATGAAATGAGGAAATGAGAGACGAATTGATTTCAAAAACTACGTAAAGGAAATTCATTAGAAATTGCTTTTATGCCCGATTTTGAATTAGTGTAAACATTTCATATCACTGTTTCTGCAGTAGGAGAATGGGAATACTTCGGTTATCTATAACTACTATGTATAATTTGATATCCGAAAACATGCTCAGCGACACGTCCACTCTGTAGAAGTTTTACCTCATATCTAAAATTAGCTATCAAAACCTGAATGACATTTAGCAAAATCAAAGACAATAAACAAGAACGATAACAACTAAAAATCCTTTAACCGTGAGGAACAGAGGTCCGTGTTTGTCCATTTTCACCGGATTTGTATCTATGTCCTGGACATTCTATTGATTTATACTTTGGTATATGATATATTTTATATTCTAATCAATTTTATTTCTTTTCTTCTACTTAGATTGATGTACAATAACAAAAAGGAAATATACCATGGCATAAAAAATTCTTAATGTCCTATATATTTGGTGAAAATTACTTAAAACCCCTGTTTGGCAATTATACGTTTGCAAATGATTAATTCGACTATATATGTGCATAAGAACTGAGTCCGATCTTATAATATAATATAAATTGTTATGTCTGTGTATATCTCTTATTTGTTTTTGTACATCAAGCTAGGTAGTAAAAACGATAATTGTTTTTGGAAATTACTGCTAATGCCCCTTTAAGATGACAAATGCGTGTTTTAATGCAGTATACGTTATCAATTTCCGTATTTTCTCGAAACAAAAGAGTCTCTTAAGATACACGTGACCTCACCATGCCAACTACAGACTAAGACATCCTCTGAAGACAAAGAACTGTATCAGTATGATGGAATTGCCTAAGAGCATCATTTTGTTTGGATAATTTTTCTTAACTATCCGACTTTTACGATTTTCTCTAATAGTTTTCGTCGGTTTTCATATTCAAGCGTATTTCAAGCGGTATTAATTTCAAAGTAGATCTGATGCTTTCCTTGTACAATATACACCATTCTCATTTTAACGTTTCAGCTAATGATGCTTCTTTGCAATGATCTATGTTTAAGGAAATACTATGAAATAATATTCCATTGTGTTCCGATACTTTTTATTCTATAAAAACACTTGATAAACTTTAATGCCAAGGTTCAACGATCTGGATCTGAAAAATACTTATTTTTTCTGCTATATAGTTTTATGTGCTTAGTTTTATTTTCTATGAACATTGTATATCTTGATTTATTATTATTATTTTTTTTTTCTATTTTTTTTTTATGTTTGTTGTTGTAGATAGATAGATAGAAGTATGTTGATAGATAGATATATAGATAGAAAGATAGATAGATAAATAGATAGATAGATGGATGGATGGATGGATGGATGGATGGGCGGACGGCCGGGCGGGCAGGCGGACAGACAGACAGACAGACAGGCATGTAGGTGGATAAATAGATAGATAGATAGATAGACAGACAGACAGACAGACAATCAGACAGATAGATAGATAGATAGATAGATAGATAGATAGATAAATAGATAGATAGATAGATAGAAAGAATAAACTATACATATAAGGGTGGTGATATGAAGATACCAATTAACATTTTTAAATTACAATATAAGATCTGAGATACCAAAGTATAAATTTTCAGGATGTCCAAGACCCATATACAAATCTGGTTGATATTGGACAAACACGGATTTCTGGAAATGCAGAGGTGGGATCAGGTGCCATGGAGGAGAAAGTAATACAAGAATATAAATGACAACGCTTTATAAACATAATATATCATAACATGATAAGCACGTGTTCTGTTCTTATTGCTGATATCAACAGTACATTTAGTTCACAAGTATACAACTCAAGGAAACAGGCACAAGAAGCCGTTATCGACAGGTAGTCTTTATACAGAGGTGGCTTTAAATGCAAGTCTGACTGAAAGTACAACATACTGCAAAATTGTTTTGATACAAAATCGCTGTAACAAACATTTCATGACATCACATAATGATGAATCAATCTCTTATTACGTCTTCAAATCAGTTTTACCTGATCTTTATTGATTTAATGAACATCCTGATATGCGAACATGCAGGTGTGTAATTAATAATAAAACAAGACAAACACTTCATATTGTCCTCAGCAAAATATTGACAGCTTATAGGAAATAATCAAGAATACGGCAAAATGATACAACTTATGAAAAAGATGGATCTGTTTAATCGTAATATTCATTGTATCTACAGCATTTATATACAAAACTAAGCTCTGCATCTTGGAGTATCTTGAAATATTTCATTTTAAAAGGTAAGATAATTCATTTTTCAATAAAATAAACGGAAAAAATATGTCTTTACTGTTTAATACGATACACTCAATCCACTGGATTATTCAAAGCGTATGAAAAATATTTTAATGATCAAAACGGTGTTTTTCAAATGATTTATTATAAGAGAGAGAGAGAGAGAGAGAGAGAGAGAGAGAGAGAGAGAGAGAGAGATTGATTGATATATATTGATATTTATTGTATATTTATATATCGTGCAAAAACCTATAAATTTTGAAATAGATTGGGATGCTATTCATCAGTTTATATAAAATAATCCGATTTCAGATAAATGTTCTCTCATACGTGATAATTGCATCATATATAGACATTTGTTTTTGTTGTTTTCGTTGACAGAATGAAACTGTTTGTACTTGGATGTTCGGGACATGTGAAGCAGTCACTTGTAGAGTGTCTTACTGGCAGTAATTGTAAAACTCTAGATGAAAGTGGTCTTACAGTGGAATACTGGAACAATATGACTAATAAGACTGGTCAGATCTTTTTAAAGTATTTCTATCTTTTTACATGGCTGTATTTTGAATATCAGAATACTTTTCGTGTTTAACCTTCGTCATATCGTGTATGAATACATTTATGAGAGTAAGAATTTTTCAACGAATTTTATTTTTCTGACAGATTTATCAGGGCATGAATCCGTTCCGGAAGTGAAGCAAATAGAAATTTGGACTTGGTCCGACATAAAGGTGATACATCATTTTGTCATATGAACTGAAATAAGAAATGCATTTCATTCGAGCAATAGATCTCTACATAACGTATTAATTCTAGTCTGCACGCGCATATGCGTATATGACAATTATCAGTTACGCGATTCGAATTTAAAGTGACATTTACTGTGTTTACAAAAAAAATATTTCGATTTTTCTACTTTTACTACTTGTACTTGATGTACAATAACAAATAACAGCTATACACAGGCATAAAAAATCTTATATTCCTATATATTTTGTGAAAATAAGTTCAGGTCCAGTGTGGTATTCACATACAAATAGTAAGGTTGAGTTACTAAATTGCAATTGAAAAAGTTACATACTTGGGATTCTCAAGCAATTTTCACAAAATATATAATAATTCAATAATTTCAATGCCTGTGTATATTTGTTTGTTTTTGTATATCAATCTGAGTGGTAAATATGGAAAATACTTTTAAAACTCACACCTAATGTCCCTTTAACTGTAGACTCGCGGGGTGTGACCTGTCGACAGGGGACGTTTATTCCTCCATGGCACCCGATCCCTGCCTCTGGATTTTCATAGGTCGTTGTTTGTCAAACGTTGACCTGATTTGTATTTCTCTCTTCTTTTGGATTGATACTTTGGTATCTGTGATTTTTAAATTTTCAGTGATGAAAAAAAATAGAATATCGACATTGTTACATTATTTTATTTTCATAACCTTTGCATCAGTACAGGTAAAGTAATCGAATTTGATATATTCTTATATTCATTTGTAATTCTGTCTTTGTATGAGGCATATATGACAATATAGTTAGATTTCCACGGAATTGTCACGCGCTCATGTTTTGGCAGTCTTCAGCGGGAATTTTTATTATTGGTAAGATAAAAATCCCCTATTGCAGCCTCATTGTATGTAAACTGGTTCCATCACTACATTATCCAGCAATCCGTGTTTGTCTAATGTTCACCATATTTTTATCATTGCCTTATCAATGTCCATACGCTTTACACATTGGTAAGGAACGCCAAAATCTCAGGATATATTAGTTTTTTTCAAACTAAGCTAAGCTTTTCTCGACATTCATTGTACGTTGTAGCTAGATAACAATACGTTTTAACATGAGAAAACAATGTTGTAATTGAGCAAAGCTAGGTTCAAGTAATTTATTTTATTTGGTATGTGTCAAACATTGGTATCAGAGTTTTATGTTTTTAAAACTCAACCCATTTATACTCATGGACTGTGAAGATATTGTTATTTTTCAACATAAAGGCATACATGATGTCATTTGACATTTTACGATTAGACCAAAACTGTGAATGAAATTGCTGTAAATTATCTTATCATGCAAATATTGCCTAAACACCTGGACCCATCCCTTTTGGGGTTTTGCAATTGTTTTTCATTTTAGAGATCATATGTACATGTATATAAAAAATCTCAGATACCAAAGTATAAATCAATAGAATGTCCATGACATAGATACAAATCCGGAAATTTGTCGTATTTTAATGGACTTTTGAGTTTCGAGTATCATTCGGAACTTCTTCATTGTCACCTGGCATTTACTGTTCTTCGGATGAGACAGTAAAAACCGAGGTCCCGTGTCACAGTAGGTCTCGGCACGTTAAAGAAGCCTCACTGCTCAATGGTCATAAGTGCCTAGCATAGGCCAAATTTCGAAGTCCTTCACCGGAAGTTTTTGACGTCCCCATATGAGTGAAAGATTCTTCAGTGGGACGTTAAACAACAAAACAACAACAACAATCATTGTCACTAGAATGAATGACATACGCCATTTACATGCTTGTATGCCTTTAACATAAATTGACATTTCAAAGTATTTTCATACGGTGGAACAGGGGACTTCAGACATTTTGACAACTTGTATGCCTTAAACAAAGATTGGCTTTTAAAAGTATTTTTATACAGTGTCACAGAGGACTTCAGACATTCTTTATAACGAGAGGAACAGTCGTTCTTCTGCTGATGTCACTTGAAGATGAGACCAGATCACAAGACATTCTACAAATGTGGATGGATGTCAAAATGAAAGTAAGTTTTCTTCTTCTCAAAATATCTGTCAGATGTCTTGAAAAGACAATAGACAGTTATTGCTTGTATATCTGCCTGTGGTCTCCGAAAGGGAAGCTAGACGACTCTTAGATAAAAATCACAGAAACGACTAAAACAGGTTTTTTGTGACGTTTTTGTAATAATGGTATCCATTGTTTTCTGGTTGCGGTGTGTGCACTGTTCTGAAATATTTCTATAAATATGGAATAAAGCAAGTCATGGGGAAGAATAATGAAATTGTAAATTTCATGACCCCCTCTTTCGGTAGATGTTTACTGAGTCAGGTGAATAATAATAATAACATTTTAAATTCTTATTCTATTACATAAGTGAATCTCATGCTCAGTCAGAAGTTTTCACAGACAGACAGGTGATATTCAAGTGATCCATAAGAACATTCCAGACATTTTTAAACAACAGAAGGGAATATGATCCCCACCCCCATCAGATGTTTTCCAGATATTTCATAGAATAGTGGTGAATTTTTTACCCCTCGTTCATGTTTTCTAGATAGGTCGCTGCGTCAGGTGGCATATAGGAATATTTCAAATTCTTATTAAATTACAGAATCCCCAGACAACCATTTTGACTGTTATCATTTGCGGAGAAGAAGAAGGAGACAAATGTGACGGCAACATCAAACGCATTTGTGATCTGCTGGTAAACGCAATCGATGAGTTAATGTTGAAAATAAAGAAAAATGTACAGACGGAAACGACATCAATCAAGTATGCTATATCTTAGATGTATAATTCATTGTGATGTTCTGTGAATCATTTTGTTAATTGATTGCGAATCTACCAAATAGTTTCAGGTGTTGTAAATCTCGATACTTTCCTTCTATTTATATTTTGTTTTCAACCTACTTGTGTTTCTACCGTATCTTTTTTCAATTTATTTTGTACAGGCCAGGGGAGCAAGACTCAAAGTTGTTCCGATCACTGGAGTTATGGAAAACTGAATTTCAATCTTCAATTCCAGAGTCCACGTGCCTATATTTTGTTGACACATCCACACGAAAAGTATTGTAAATTCAAGAATTCTTTTAAATTTACATAACGGGATCGGAATTCAATAACTGCTTAACCCAAAATTTTATTTTAACCTTGTATACACATGATGCATATATCAACTGACCTCTCTCAAAAGACTTCAAAGGTACCACGTCACAATAAAATCGCCCGAAAACTATCGCATGACGTCAGAAATGCATATTGAGAGCCAATTGTCAGAGGTCAATTGACATATCGCCAAATGTCTGACACGTAACTCTCCTTTTCCACTATTTTGACGTCTTTTGTTGTGACGTCATAATCACACAAATGTTTGACAAACCATTTAATTGTGACGTCATAATGGAAATGTCTGCCGAAAGGTGTCGTGTTGGGCTTTTTGCGAAAGATCAATTCAATTTTGTCGCCCTATATACTAAAAATAAATTATCTTAACTGTTTGATGTCATCAAAAGACACATTTTTCACAATTGTATCATTTATATGGTTACATATAATCACTTAGGTATTATGTACATGATTACAGTAAAATTATTGTTTTCGTACTGTGAACGTGGATATACTCGCGTCGGAGATGTTTTATTACAGCTTCTATTTGTAGATACGTGAACCCCATCCGAAAGGTATTAGACGAGAAACGATTTTCCCCTGTAAAAATGATCAATTATACACTATTATGACAGATTCAACACGTTATCAATTTACACATTCTTGTAATACTCCTACACGTGTATGAATTAACAGTAAACATGTGTTATGTTGTTTCTATTTTTGTTTATCGCATGGCGATTGGTTATCGATTATTTATTAAAGGTAACGGCGTTAAGAGCATGGGAACTGTATTACCTGTGTTTTAGTATCGGGCAGAAACTAAAACAAAACAGACTATTCCAAAATGGGGTCTACAAATAAAACAAATTGTCTTCATCTGATTCCACATGCTTTTACATTCTCTGATATTTAGTGATGACAATTACCTTGTCACCCCTCTTATGATTTAAAATAGACTCGTTATGTTTGTAAACATGTGTCACTGTATCTGAGTTGATTTATACTAATAATACCAATAATCAGATGTATTTTGCTGTGGTTTTGTATAATGCGAACGTAAAACTTTTTATGAAGCTCTCTTTAAATGTTAATTTGTTTTTGTATGCTACATTATTCTCCTTAGATATGTTACATATACCTTTCTTTACAAGAATGTCGTTTTAACTTGCTTTCATTTATTTTTAGGGTATTTCACGATTAAAAGAAGAAATCCTCCGGCTACAGACGAATTTCAGTCTAGCGAACTATGACCCACTGATGGACGTGTTACGACGTGCAGTAGTAAACGTCAGAGAACAGAATACGGTCATACTTACGATGACTGAGTTTGTATCCGTTTTGAAGAAATGTGGCGGCACGGATCAAAAGAGAAGTTTGGATTACCTGAAGTCACATGTGTGTGATTTTATTTACTTTATTTAATGTAAAGAAGACAGACAATTCTTCATTGATAGTATCGGCTTTAAGCTAAAATTTTATTCCTTTAGTTCCGTAAACTTTTAGGAAAATACGAGTTACTGTAATTTCTATACGTCTCTGACGTAGATGACATGATATCATATTTATAAAGTGAGTGCATATATTTGTTTGCTTGTTTATTGTTGTTTAACGTCCCACTCAAGAATATTTCACTCATATGGAGACGTCACCAAATGCCGGTGAAGGGCTTCAAATTTTGGCCTATGCTCGGCAGTTACGGCCATTGAACAGTGAGGGTTCTTTAACGTGCCGACGCCTACTGTGACACGGGACCTCGGTTTTTACTGTATCGTTCGAAAGACAGGAAACCAACCTGCCGCCGACTGGACTCGAACTCACGACCTCACTATCAAGAGTCGAGTGCTCTACCAACTAAGCCAGGGAGTGCTTCCTTTCTTACCCATTGACCTTTACTTACAAAGCTGAGTAGATACTCACTTTAATAGACAATGAAACGTATATAAAGACCCCCTTAGGGGCACAATAAAACGAGTCTTTACAGGGAAGTGGTATTTATACAGAGGTTGATGTATGGTACTATTTGGGACAGCAAAAAACGGTCTTTGTGACCAGGCGGCCTTTATACACAGGTGGTCGCTAAAGCAAGTATATACTTTAATTTCAACGGGAAATGATTTTAACTATGATTATGCCACAGTCAGCAATTTTTCAGTTATATGTTGGGTGCCAGTTTTTGATGGTGTAGGAGAGACCCCGGTAACAAAGTACCTGATAGAGGCCAGGACAGGATTTAGATTTATTATATTAATGATATTTATTGTGGTTTTTTTTTCGTCCTTCAAATCATATCCAATCAAATCATACCACTTTAGGTACATCTCAGTCAATAATAAAACATGTTATTATACCTCATTAATAAAACACAGTCAGGGATTGGTTGAGAGCCGTCACATGTCATGGAAACTATACACTTCATGTTTCCCTCGCGTGCGTTATATTTCCCTCACGTGCGTCATGTCTCGCTCATGCGAAAACCCTTCACGCAGCTGATTCGACAGTCTTTGTTGATTCTGTATTTCGGTATAATAAACAATTTATTGCCATGGTTGAAGGGAGACATGAGGATTTGTTTACCCGCGGCAAGTTTTATTCCCCTTCGCCCTCGGGAAATATGACTTACCTTGGTTAAACAAATCATCATGTCTTCCTGCAACTAGGGCAATAAATGTATAATGTTGGCAGCATGTTTAAATCACACATTTAGAACTGAGCTCCAACTAATTATGTTGCAAGATTAAGAGTTCTGTGTTCTAA
Source organism: Atrina japonica (assembly GCA_030159075.1). Taxonomy (NCBI): domain Eukaryota; kingdom Metazoa; phylum Mollusca; class Bivalvia; order Pterioida; family Pinnidae; genus Atrina; species Atrina japonica. The sequence continues at coordinate 340,124 of BROG01000396.1, read as the reverse complement.
AAACATTATAACTGAAATTATAACTGAAACATCATCTACATACTTTTCATTTAATATTTTAAACTTCATTACTTTCTTCCTATGTGAACATATTTGTGATTTTGTTTTTATTTCTAAGGACGTCATTCTGTATTTCACACACGATGATGGAAATGAATTTATAGCAGTAAACCCACCGCTCTTTGCTAAACTTTTATGTTCTATACACTTTGAGAGCGAAGATAAAACGTTCCGAATAAACCCTGCTCGATTCTGGCCACATGATTCCACATGTGAGCGCCCCAAGCCTGATGTTGTAGTTAAATTTTTGGAGGATATAGCTACATTAGGAATAGTACGGGAGACATTATTTCCAATACTCTGGCAGGTAAGATACTTTTGTTGTGTTTTCAGTATCCGAACTGACCACATTTACCCAACACTCGAGCACATTATATTCAATCATTTTGACTATACAATACACCTTTTCCTAGTTGTTACATTTCATTCATTTTTGTCGGGAGAGTTCGTATTCTGATCATCTGACTTAAACAGACATGTGGGCAATGTCACTTCCGGTTTTGTAATATTTCCATTTGATTACATTCAGTAATATTTTATTTCAGTTTATCTATGAAGGGGAGATAAGATAAATATTCTATCTTGTAAATATCAGAAGTGCCATCATTTCATGCAGGCTACTTTTCAAATATAGTACCTTCCATTGCATATAATCCATGATCTAGTCCAATGTAAGATAAACTAGTGAACCAAAAGTTAAAGGGGCATTCACTGTGTTTACCGCCCAAAAAAATATTTCGATTTTTTGGTACTTTTACTACCTGTACTTGATGTACAATAACAAATAAGAGCTATACACAGGTATAATAAAATCTTATATTCCTATTATTTTGTGAACAAGGTCAGGTCCAATGTGATGTTTATATACAAATAGTCAGATTTTAGTTAATCAATTGTAATATAGAAAAATATAAAAATCTCAGATAACAAAGTATAAGGATTGCAAGTAAAAAGTGCCAAAACAGGATTTCTCAAGCAAGTTTTTCACAAAATATATAGAAATTTGAGAATTTTTATGCCTGTGTATATCTCTTTTTTGTTATTGTATATCATTCTAAGTAGTAAAAAGGAAAGGAAAAAAAATTGGAAAATTTAAGCAGGCCACATTAATCTGTGAAGCTGCATACTATTATAAGGAACCGTGATGGAACTAGAAAAATGTAGAGTGTCCGGAAAACTTCTGATTTTAACTAAATAGAAAACACATTCTTTTGTATTCACATAAAAGCATTCATGAATTTCCCAGAAATGTATATGTATTCAAAGTATTTCTCATATTTCGTATTAGCTATAATCTTATCATTGTTTTACGTAGTGTATGTTATTGATATACAAAATTACCCAACTGCATCATAAATCCTACGTTTTTCCAAAAATATGATGACTTCTGGACTTGCTAAACTTAAACGCATTCTTTCCCAGACAGCCAGTCCACTTGTACGGTCACCATATCGTTTCCGAGTTAACTTTTGTTGTTGTCGTAATAACTTGATGAGCTGATGTGATGTTGTCATATAACCTAAATCGATATACATTACAAAAAGACCAGTACTCGGCAGTGTTGTGCGTTGTATTATATTATATTAAAATCACAGATACCAAAGTATAAATTTTCAGGATGTCCCAGATATATTATACAAATCTGATGAATACTGGACAAACACGGACCTCTGAAAATCCAGAAGTAGGATCAGGTAATTAAGCATCCTCTGTTGATCGGTCACACCCTCCGCGAGTCCACAGTCAAATTCAAATGAATGGTGGTTGTATTGTTGTTTAACGTCCCACTCAAGAATTTTCGACTGACATGGAGACGTCACCGAATCCCCGTGAAGGGCTTCAAATTTTGGTCTATGCTCGGCACTTACGGCCATTGAGCAGTGAGGGTTCTTTAACGTGCCGACACTTACTGTGACACGGGACCTTAGTCTCATCCGAAGGACAGGAATCCGAGCTACCGCCGTCTGGACTCGAACTCAGGGCATCACGATCAAGAAGTACGACCCCATGTTGACCGGTTTTATCCACCATGAGTCCATAGTCAAATTAATAAGCGAGGAATAGATCCCCGTCACAATTGGTACAATTGACTCAACAATAGGTAACTCAACATTACATATAGCGGAGCATAAAAACTGCTATCATTATGACGGCGGTAACATTTGCGGAACGTGATTATGATTTAAATTAAGAAATAAAAACGTTTGTAGTCTGACAAAAAGCAACGTTTGTAATCTGACAAATAAGTATTACAAGTATTACAGAAACTGGGATCATCTGGACTGTAAATCTTTGTTTACGGAATTGAATGTCAGTTGCGTGGGTTACTTTATGTTGGCGAGACAATATGCCATTGAATAAAAGAATGTCTGGGCATCGACTCGATGTTAATAATTGGGGTAAAAGAAGAAATTGGGTAAAAGAAGAAAAGTTAATTACGAATCAGTAAGCCTTTCATTAACAATATGATGTTTCAAATTGTACCACTATTTAGAAAAAAAAACATAATCTTCCAATCCGTTTAACTTAATCGCAATTATATGTATATACGGTTCAAGGAATGTTGCTATAAATGAATTTACCTTCAAAACGTATGTCATAACCTTATGCTCGAATAAAAATGATGCAATGGCGTCTGATATTTTTACATAGAAATGTGAAGGAATATTCCGTACCTCATGATTCAAATTGTAATTCGACATACATGTATTTCCTTTTTAGGAAGTTGACCTACCGGCAAGTCAGATACACTTGTGTATATCAGTGATAGAGTCTCTAGGAATAGCCATCACATACAGTACAAAATACTTACCAGAAAGTATAACTCTACACGGTTTTGAAACTCTGTGTCCAAATAAATCATATTACCTAGTGCTTCTGGATAAACTTCCAAGGAATAAACCTGTAAGTTGATTCATTGTATTTTACCGAACAAAGTCATGACCATACTTAGATGACAAAAAGTAATCGTCTGTACAATATACGCTTATCTATCCAATCTTTAAATATAGGTAAAAGGAACAGTCACTACCATTTTTAAAGCGTTTGATATAACCCGGTACTGGGAATCGAACTAGGCAACTTCCGCTTGTGTGTCGAACGCTCTATCACTAGACCATCACAAGCAGTATCTCAGAAATTAAAGACCACAAAATTTCCGACATAAAATTTACACTCACCCTCTTTTATTCTGTTTTACATATGGAATGAAAGTAGCAATGATAATAAATGTTACATAATAACTTTTCTGTCTATCTTATTATTATTATTATTATTATTATTATTATTATTATATAATTATTATTAATATTATTATCATTATTATTATTATTATTATTATTATTATTATTATTATTATTATTATAATTTCAGACCATAAACTGGACGCCATTACCTCTACCTGGAGATATCAGTATCTGCATCAATCACGAATGTACATTAAGGTTTCCTTCCGGTTTTACTTGTCGACTACTGGCTAAATGTAAACAATCCACAAGAAAAGTGCAGGACTACAGTTATATTTGGTCGTATGGTCTTCTGTTAAGATTAGATGAGGTAATATATTTGTAGAAAATTATTTCTGTTTATTTTACAGACCCTTAATACCAAATTCAACTTTTGGGGAGAGTCAGATTTAATTCTGGTGGGAAAATTTAGGACACTGTTCCTGCGTAAAGAACATAGTTCTTCATAGTGTGGAAAACATCCACACAATATAATCTGAAAATTATGCAATACTTGGCCCTGTGTTGACTAATAGTAAGAGACGTCCTGCATCCTGCGTCCTGATGTACTGTCCACTCATTAAAAATACGTTGGAAGTAAAATCTATATCTAATTTCTGAAATGTCGTTTATGTATTCGATATATCATTTCATTCTAAATACAAAATATCAGATGTGATGCTTTCCTTGTACAATATACACCATTCTCATTTTAACGTTTCAGCTAATGATGCTTCTTTGCAATGATCTATGTTTAAGGAAATACTATGAAATGATATTTCATTGTGTTCCGTCTATAAAAACACTTGATATACTTTAATGCCATGGTTCAACGATCTGGATCTAAAAAATACTTATTTTTCTGCTATATAGTTTTATGTGCTTAGTTTTATTTCTATGTACATTTTATATCTTGATTTATTTTTTTTTTTTTTTTGGTTCAATTTTATTTTTTATGTTTGTTGTTGTAGATAGATAGATAGAAATATGTTGATAGATAGATAGATAGATAGATAGATAGATAGATAGATAGATAGATAGATAGATAGTAAGATAGATAGAAAGAATAAACTATACATATAAGGGTGGTGATATGAAGATACCAATTAACATTTTTAAATTACAATATAAGATCTGAGATACCAAAGTATAAATCTTCAGGGCGTCAAGCATACATATACAAATTGGGTGTAATCTGACAAACACGGACCTCTGGAAATCCAGAGGTGGGGTCAGGAATAGCAGTAGGAACCCTTAACAACAGCATTCTATTGACTATAAATACATACATACATCATTAAATGATTTTACATATTGTTAGGTCATGTTATGCATAGAGTGTAAAGAAGATCGCGTTGAAGTTTCGGGTAGACTAAATCCTGGTGTATATTCAACTATAGATGAATGCATTCGAACTATGTGGATAGCAATGGCTCCAGTACTGACAGCAATTAAATCCATGTTTGAGGAACACTCAACAATACCCAGAAAAGTGAGTCAGTCTCTCTCTCTCTCTCTCTCTCTCTCTCTCTCTCTCTCTCTCTCTCTCTCTCTCTCTCTCTCTCTCTCTCTCTCTCTCTCTCTCTCTCTCTCTCTCTCTCTCTCTCTCTCTCTCTCTCTCTCTCTCTCTCTCTCTCTCTCTCTCTCTCTCTCGTTCGCCATTCCCAATCATTTCCTAATTAAACGATCGTCTTGAAAATTTGTTTTGGTCTATCTTCTAATACTATAAATTTGGTATTATTTTAATAATATTTGATATGATGCGTCTTTACGGTTCAAAAATTACAAAATGACTCTTGCATTACATGGAGTGACGAAAACCAGCAAAATTTAAACAAATTACAAGATTCTTCTATTTCTGAAAATCTGAAGAAAAAAATGAATACATACTTATGCAAAGCACTTCAAACGAATCTGAATCCATGGCCCTTGGGCAGTGTCTACAATACTGGGCAATATTGTAAGGGCTCATTCCGTTGTAGAAGGGGTATTTTCATATTTCAAAATCTAATCAATTTGAAGGAAAGCTGTTATCTTTATAAAGGTCATGGACTGCACTTACAAAAGTGTGGAATCCAGGATCATACACGTGGTGTCAAGGGTTTTAAACTTTATAACGAAGCCCAAGTTAATTATAGTGGATATCTGTATAATCTTATTCTTTACCTCTCTTGAATCAGGAATTAAAATATTATGCATATGCATATTTATTTATAGAGCATGAAGTACTCTACAAAAAGTTAGAAATTTATGCCGTTTGTGTCAAGGGCCCAGACTATAAAACAGGGCGTTTAGTTATCCAATGAAATGGATTTAATGTTTGAATATGCTCTTACATCTGATAAGTTCGTTGGAAAATCGTTTACTTGTTTATAAAGGACGTGAAAAGGTTTGAATTTTTATTTTAAAATGTATTATTATTTTTAATTCAAGCTTGCAGGGAGAGTTTGTTTGTTTGGGGAAACATTTAGGGCTCCATCATTTTCAAATGCTTATTTTTCCATTGGATAGCCTGGAATTTTTTACACTCTAAGAGTTCTCTATGATACTCAGTTGACCCTTAAATTTTGTGAAACTCTAGCTTGTTTTTCGTTCATACGTGATCAAGTTTGAATTTGTTGATACATAATTAGTTCTGTATCGTTCAAAAAACGCACAAATATCTGATGACGAATAATGTACGTGTTACAATGAAATAATTAAGAAAGGTAAAACTACTTTTCAGACCAGTATCGTGTTGTACAGTGATACGCCATACGCAGGCATCCCAAATGTTAGTATTCCGATCGAAGACTTCTACAATTCTAAGGTCAGCTACGTAACAAGCAGAAGAGATTCCTTTAACCTCATTCCTTTTAATGGTAAGTACTTACATCTTTCATTTCCTTATCGTCTTACTTTTATCGTAACTATCTTCATTTTTATTGTTATTATTATTTATTATTTATTATTATTATTATTATTATTATTATTATTATTATTATTAGTATTGTCTTTGTTGTTTTAGCTGCTATTTTTGTTGTTCCTGTTGGTGGTTGTGATTGTGGTAGTAGTAGTAGTGATGGAGCTGTTGTTGTTGTTGTTGTTGTTGTTGTTGTTGTTGTTGTTGTTGTTGCACAAACTTTAAAAGATGTTCCGATGTGAAATATACATTTTATGAAAAAATGTTTTCAGATAGAAAATTGGCATTATTTTCTGCAACTCATTCATTTCTTTAAACAAAAGCTAGGATATATTAGAAATCGATGAATAACAATTCAACAAGTATCTTGTGAATTCCAAAATGATTGAATAAGTTGTTGTTATTACACAAACTTTAACCAATGGAATTATGTTCCGACTGTGAAGTATACGTTTGATGAAAAATTGTTTTCATTCGTTTCTGTAAACATAACCTGGGATATATTAGAAATCTAAGAACAAGGATAGATTATTCCCCTAACAAGCCGACAAGTAGACTGAGTCTAATATAATATCTCGGATACCAAAGTATCTCCAGGATATCCAGGATACATATACAAATCTGGTGAATCTTGGACAAACATCTGAAAATCAAGATGTGGGATCACGTGTCATGGAGGAGTAAGCATCCCCTGTTGGCGGATCACACCCGCCGCGAGTCCACAGTCAAATCCACAGTGAAATAAGTGAGGAAGAAATCCTCGTTACTATTGGCACAGACGACTCAACAACCGCTATCGAACATGTAACTTAACATTTCATTTGGTGAAACAGAGTATTATGTTTTGTTTGATAACATGTGTCCATATATCCTGGTAGAACCCTAGTTGTGATCTTAAATTTTACATTAAGATATTTCGATATGTTTTATCCGTTTATAATGACAATTTCCATACTTCTGTAAATCCGAAATAGAAATTAAAGACTGTACCTATCTAATCGTACATACCCAGGATTTATTCCTAATTTGTTTTTTATTTGAGATGACTGTTTACTCAGAACGGATGTAATCGGTCGCCAGAGGAAACTTAGTCCTCCATGACACCTGATGACACCTCTGGATGTGCCGGATGATCGTGGTTTTGTTTTTGTTTGTTTGTTTGTTTTTTGCAGAGATTACCAAATTTGAATGCTGTTCCCATGGCCATCTAACGGTTAATACTTTCACGATCTTCTGATTGAATATCACATTGATTCATTTAAGAGACAACGTTTTATTCAAAGTATAAAAGTACAGATACCAAATTATTAATCTTCAGGATATATTGGAGGCAATATACAAGTGAGGTGAACATTAGACAAAACCATTTTTAGCAGGCTCAGTTCATAGGCCAAAATATAAGAACTTTCTTTATCTATGCAGTATATGTTATTTAGAGGTATTCAAGACAAGAACTGGTAAATGAAACCACTAACCGTATTTGAAATATCTTTTTCTGTTAAACCAATTCCAGATATACCAGATGGATGTACATTTAAGGTGTGGCTGAGCTCGTTGGTACCCAAATCATGTTCAGATCTACCCAAAAGTTATAAAAATAACGCGGCTGTACCAAATGTCACTGTGAAAAATAAAGCTAAAAAGGTAAGCTATGTATAGTAATTTCAATATTGTGTTAGACAAATCAGAAAATGTAGAATTCGGTGAAATGTAAACCGCAGGATAATTCATCAAGCAATATGTATGAGTTCATTAAATTCAAATGAAGCACTTAAATGATTTTACTTGGCACATTAGATATAAAAACAGTATAACAAATCGGAGATGCCAAAGTATAAATCATCAAGATGTCCAGGATATAGATGCAAATCTGGTAAAGATTGGAAAGACACGGACCTCTGGAAATCAAGAGGTGGGATCATCTGCCATGGAGTAGTAAGCATTCCCTGTCGATCGGTCACATCCGCCGTGAGTCCACAGTCAAATCCAAATGAAATATGTGAGGAACAAATCGTCATCACAAATGGTACAGACGTTTCAACAACCGCTATCGAACAGGCAACTCAACATTTCACTTAGTGAAACAGAGTAATCGCAAACAAGACTATTATACCGACCGTATTTGCGGAACGTTGACATCAAACCCGGTTTTTGATATCCTTGTGTCAATTATTTGTCAGTGAGTAGTTTATCTCTGTATTTGAAATGTTCATATGGTGAACAAGCCCTGGCATATCGGATCATTTGTGAAATATAAACGCCATATGCAGGTGATTGTGTGATATTACTACTTAAATGAATAAGATTTACTATGGGGAAGCCGAAATCGTCGCGTTTGTCGTATTGCTTAGTTGTTTATTTACCGTCTGTACCCATAGTAAGTAAAATGTCTAAGTAAGAAGCTTGTGTGCTTGATTCTGCTGCATCTTTAACTTTTAGTTCGCTGAGATCTATCGCATTGACATATGTATGACAATTCCATTATTAATTGACAAAACGTAGTCGATGTATCTAAATGTAAAATTAAAGGACACCGCTAGCTCTTTCTTCTTTTAATTCAGCAGTTTCTGAATGACATTTGAATAAAGGAACAGGTCAGCCAATAAAGTGGCACAATTGGTTCCCATAGGAATGCCGACAGTTTGTTGAATGACCACGTCTCCGAACATTAGAAATATATTGTCTATTAGAAATTCCAGCATCTTTTTATATCAATTTCAGTGTATTTATGTGTAAAATCAGAGTGTTGTTGGACAAAATAAGTATCATGATAACCAATGACTAGATATTTAAATTTTCGGGTACCACCTTTAGTGAAAAAAATCAGTTGTTTATGATGCTAAAAAGTCTCTGTTTTATTTTTCATGTGAAATTGTTGTGTAAAAAGTAGGGAAGTCGTATGTTTTGATAGTAGTATCTTGGTAAGGAGTAAAGATAAAGGTTTGGTAGAACATTTGCTGGATTTTGCCATGTTTCTCTACTTATATGGGGGTTTGTGAAGTTTAGGTACCCAATATAAATATGGTATCTCAATATCAGTATCGGCCGTAGGTACATCAAATAAGCGTAATACGGACACGTGATTTTGAAGGATCTCGTCCTGTTTTTCTCATACAAAGTTTTGACATAGATTTGTAATGTACTTGTACCTGTAAATTGACAATCTGTGTGGAATACCTGACAAACAGAAAAACTCGCTAAATCTTATTATTCTTATAGTCAAATACTGAAGGTTTTTATGTCCTTTAAATGAGAATATCCAATCTTTAAATGGTGTAAATAGTTACCTGAAAAATCATTATCTAGCAGAAAAGTTTTGCTTCCAATTAGCATTAAAAGCAAATAAATTTAGATATAAATGACAGACCCTTGATAAATTGATGAGGTATAAATCACTGTTTTTAAGATACATGGATTAATCACAGTATGTACTATATTCACATCTGTAATATATGTACACTATAGGTATTATTATTGTAGGTTTATTTATACGTGTACCTGTCTACTTAAATATCCAATATTTACATGTATGGGAGTAAATGTATACATGCATAGGCGTCGGAAGCAAATTAAAAGTGGGGGGCTAAACCAACTTAAAACACACACACGCCAGAAGTGGGGGGGGGGGCTAAACCAACTTAAAACACACACGCCAGAAACGTCTTGGGGCTAAGCCTCAATTTTCAACACCTATGCCTATCTTTGCAAAAAAGTGGGGGGCTAAGCCCCCCTAGCCCCCCGCGGCTCCGACGCCTATGCATGTTTTGGTATATTTGTATACATAGGTATGTTTGTGTGTATATGTACACTGTATATGCATTTAAGTCTAAAGGAGTAGGACCATGATGGGTGAAAAATGTCCCTGTGTCAGAATCAAATGATTTTACTTTTAAAATGCAGAGTGCTCAACCACATTTTGAAACTTGATGTACATTTTTAAAGAAAACTCTTTTATACCATCATTTTGGGGCTAAAACATGAAAATTTGACAAAAATCACATATTTCTGGAAATTATTTTTAAAAATTATCTGTCCAGATATACATTCAATCAAGTGACACATTTGTATTTATCTAAGTTTCATTCCATATCTAAAAAAAATAAAAGTTCCAAAAAAGCTGGTTTTAAAGGTTATTTTGGGGTAAAAACAGTGAAAAATGATTGAAAATCACAGATTTTGGGGAATTATTTATTAAAATTATCTGTTTTGATATATATGTCCCATCAAATGACACATATAGCTATATGTAGGGTCATTTAATATCTCAAAAAAATAAAAGTTCCAAAAAATGGTTTTACAAGGTTATTTTGGGGTAAAAACAGTGAAAAATGATTGAAAATCACAGATTTTGGGGAATTATTTATTAAAAATTATCTGTTTTGATATATGTCCCATCAAATGACACATATGGCTATATGTAGGGTCACTTGATATCTAAAAAAAAAAAAAAAGTTCCAAAAAATGGTTTTACAAGGTTATTTTGGGGTAAAAACAGTGAAAAATGATTGAAAATCACAGATTTTGGGGAATTATTTATTAAAATTATCTGTTTTGATATATGTCCGATCATATGACACATATGGCTATATGTAGGGTCATTCAATATCTCAAAAAAGATAAAAGTTCCAAAAAATGGTTTTACAAGGTTATTTTGGGGTAAAAACAGTGAAAAATGATTGAAAATCACAGATTTTGGGGGAATTATTTATTAAAATTATCTGTTTTGATATATGTCCCATCAAATGACACATATGGCTATATGTAGGGTCACTTGATATCTAAAAAAAAATAAAAGTTCCAAAAACTGGTTTTACAAGGTTATTTTGGGGTAAAAACAGTGAAAAATGATTGAAAATCACAGATTTTGGGGAATTATTTATTAAAATTATCTGTTTTGATATATGTCCCATCAAATGACACATATGGCTATATGTAGGGTCATTCAATATCTCAAAAAAGATAAAAGTTCCAAAAAATGGTTTTACAAGGTTATTTTGGGGTAAAAACAGTGAAAAATGATTGAAAATCACAGATTTTGGGGGAATTATTTATTAAAATTATCTGTTTTGATATATGTCCCATCAAATGATATAGGGTCATTTAATATCGAACAAAAACATTAAAGATTGTTTTACATGGTTATTGTTGGGTACAAACAGTGAAAAATAATTGAAAAAATCACAGATTTTTGGGAATTACTTATTAAAATTATCCATTCAAATATGTATACGATTAACATTTTGTCTTCAGTAGGGTCATTTCATATCACAAATACTGAATAGTTTCAACAGATGGTTTTACAAGGTTATTTTTAGGTAAAAACTGTGTAAAATGATTGGAAATCACAGATTTGGGGGATTTTTTAAAACATTGTATATTGTGATATTTGTGCAGTCAAATAGCCCATAATTATGTCTTTACGTGCGGTCATTCCATATTACAAAACAATTGGAAAGTTCCAATAAATGGTTATTTGGGTGTAAAACCATGGGAAATGATTGAAAATCACAGATTTCTGATTTATTTATTGGTGTGATGAAATTGATTCTAGTCTCAAATGTTGGTTATTCTCTGTCATGTTCTAATGACACATTCGAAAAATAAATTCTTATGTATAGTGAATTATTCGGGTGAAGAAAAAAAATACTTGAAAGGTATACAGAAACCACATATTTATTGAAATGATATACGAAAGTCATCTCTTGTAAATTATTTTCGTATTAGATATTAGAAGAATATTTTTAAATTCTTAAACATGGATAGCCAGGGCGATTTTTAATGGAAATGACAATATTTCTTGGATGAATGAAATTAATAAGCTTACATCCCACCAGCATTACTATCAAGGTCACCGACTTATTAAATCCCCTTCAACAGGGAAAGGTACAGCACAGGGGGGAATTATAAGGCTAAGACAGGATTTTTGGTTTTTACTTGCCCTGTATCCAATATATGCTGGGTATCCATGTCTAAGATATAATTAAGGTAGGGGGAGACCAGAAGCAGGAAAATTATCGCATTTTATATCTACACCTCTTCATTTTGATTTTTTTTTTTTCATGGAATTCCTAAAATTATTATTTTCAACAGAATCTGTGGAAATAATTAATCCATCCGAGTAATAAAGAAAGAAATGCATTAAATAATATAATTAAATATTATAAACTATAAATACGGATGTAGTTTAGTGAGGCAGATAAAAGTGAGCAGAAAATCACAGCATTAACATATAGTAGGTATCATATAAACATTTTGTTATGCGTGCTATATATCTTTTTACTTTTACTATCAAATTGAAATATTGGACTAAAGAAAAAAAAAAACTGTTGAATTTGAAACCAATAAAAACTGTCATGGACTCATTATTCTTGTGTATTTTCAAGTCTCAATTTATTATGATGATCCTCTGTGTTTCAAGTTTACGTAAGCATTCATTTTCACTTCATAGAACCTAATGCAGATACCAAAGAATGATGTCTCATGATATTTTTTTAAAAATATTTTTTGTTTTCAATTGAAAAAGAAGACAGAAATTGTAAAACAAGATATTTTCATATAGGCTTATTTACTTTGTTCTTGAGTTACAATATGGCAAATCGTCCGAGTTAAAAAAAAAATATCATTTTTGAAAATATTATACTGTATTGTGAGCGGGGAAATAAATATTTTAATAATTGAACCGAAAAAAAAGTTGGTCAAAATTCAGATTTGAACCCTGGACCCCTGACTCTAAAGTCCACGACCAAACCGCTGCGCCATTGTGAATTATATGACACAAACTCCTAAATATTGCATAGTAGGCTAGATCAGGATCATGTTTAGACGCTGCCTTTCGATGGTTTCCAATAATTTCTGTATTTTATTTTCAATATTAAAACATACAATGTTTAATTGCTTCTTTCTCCATTATTATTGGCCTGTATTGTGTATGATCTTTACATTGAATATGTCTATTGAGTCGGATATCTGCCTCCTCTGATCACTAGCCTGCAACTGCAGTACTAGTAGCCAAGATACTACAAATTCTAACCAGTAACCTACTCACGAGGCAAACACAGTAGATGTACTTTGCTAAATATGGCTAGATCTGTCTATTATAAAAAATGTTATTTTATAGTGTGTGTTAAAACAAACTAAGACAATAAAATTAAATGTTTTAGAGGGTGCCGATGCGATACGTCCAACTGATTTATGACGTTGCAGACGATAGTGTAGGATCAGTCTAAAATAGGTTGAGTCCCAGAAAAACATCTAAATCTAGATTGTGTATTCAGAAAAAAAAAAGATAAGAAACCAAACTCCTAATTTTTCTTTGTTCTCATTCAAATTCCATGTAGATATTTTTTTTAAGTAAATATTGTTCACTGAACGATTGATTTGTTCGTTTACATATGTAAAATAGCTCATTCCGGATTGCTCCTTGGTTTAGTATAATGTTAATTTTTTCATCAACAGCACACCTTCTGATCTAAAAATTCTCGCTTGAAAAAAATGTCTTTGCTGATAAGATTTAATGGACTGCAATTACTTTTTAGATCAGAGGGTGTGCTTTATATGAAAAACGTGATCAAAGTAGAAAAAAATGGAGATTTCTGCATAAAACTAGTCCGATATCGGTTTTGTCTATTATAGAATTCAGCAAGATGACGTTTTGGCGGGGAAATTTTGGCATGATGCGATAGTACCAAGCCTTGACTAACCTATGATAACAATTTTATTTCAATTCATTCCACTTTAATTTTTAAGATATCACAGGGCCTATATCGCTAAACATGGATCTTGTCCTTTGAATATAAAGCAACTGTATTTACAATTCAATGTCTGTATGCAGGGTGTATGACAGTTTCTGGCCTGAGCACGTAATCCAAAATGTTCCTCTACCCTCAAAAAGCTGTATTTAATGTCTGGATTATATATTGCATAACCGAAGAACAATAAAAAAAAATTAAATGTTTTGAAATAAAACCATAATGTACGAATGAAACATGAAGTGGATGAAATGTTTGCTATGGATTCGGATTTAAATCGGATTTAAATGTCGTCATGCGTCTGCTTTAAAAGTGAAGATGACGTGGATTTTAAAACAAGATCCAACACCCAGTAGTTCTCAGCACATTAACCTTGTTCCTTGTTCGGCATAGAAACAAGCCTAAAACAAGTCATAGGAATGTCTTGAGGAAGGTTGCAATTGTCGAAACAAAAAATCGTCGTAAGCACGAATGTTCCAAAGCTCTGATGAAATCTACTTCATTTGAAAAAAATATATATTATTTTCCTGTTTATATTTCTCTCAGAATTGATTTTTATGATGAAGTATGGTCGGTATATATATATATATATATATATATATATATATATATATATATATATATATATTCGGATATATTTTCGCCTAATGTTTTCTTTGTTCGCCCTTTTCCCTTTTACGACAGAAAACATATTCACTCGTCTTAAATTTTCCCTGAAAAACCAGTCTTAAAGATGGCGTGTATATCATTGCTTCAATTATTTATTATATATATATATATATATAACCGTTTACTGTCACAATTCGAAAAAAAACAACTCTTGTATCCTAAAATTATCAGCATTGTTTCTTATGCTCTGAATCAAATGAATGTGTGTTTTACAATTCATGTTTATTATTACACACAGGTCTGTTCTATTGTGTTGACACACCACACTAACGAATGGTTAGAAATTTATCATGGAAAGTTGAGTTCTGTTTTGTTTACGTACATTCTACGGGGAAAACAAAATAGACTGTTACTGATAGACAATATACAGAAGTTTCCATGACAACATCCTCATAATACACCTATCATTTTTCTCTGTCGCTACTTAGATTTTTATAAGTGTTATGTTGATCATCATTACTATGGTTTTATTACACAGAAAGCTTATAGTGATCATGCTCGCTTCTTTGTCATCATTTTTAAAAATCTCTTTTAGAGTAAACACAATATTGATCCATGTTCTGTGCTATGGTGGCTAGATGTGTGGTTATTAAATCAATTAAATCCCTAAACTGTCCTTATGTCCTGTGTACACGTTATGTTGCATTTTTAAAATGCATTTTAAGGCTAGCGCAAATTAAAATTCATTTTCTATCTAGAGTTACTGCAGAACTATCAGTGTACTGTTCCAGTAAGCCAATTTTTTCAAAACAAGAACGATATTAACGTTATACTCGTACAGACCACAATTGTAGTGCAATTTAAAGATATTTTGTGTGACTGAGACCGGCAATTTATTTAATTTTTGAAAAAGGAGGAATTGTTTATCGAATCAGAACTAATGTAGAAAGAATATCTTTAATACAAAAAATCTCAGATACCAAAGTATTAATCTTTAAGATGTCCGGGATATAGGTACAAATCTGGTAAAAATTAGAAAAACATGGATCTTTGGAAATCAAAAGGTGGGATCAGGTGCCATGGAGGAGTAAGCATCCCCTGTCGACCGGTGACAACCACCGTGAGTCCACAGTCCAATCCAAATAAAATACGTGAGGAACGAATCCTAGTCACAGTTGGTACTGACGTCTCAACAACCGCCATCGAACACGCAACTCAACATTTCATTTAGTGAAACAGGGTAATCGCAAACAAGACTATTATACCGACCGTAAAATTTGCGGAACGTTGACATCAAACGCAGTTTTCGATATCACTGTGTCAATATTTTTAGTGAGTACCTCTGTACTCGGATGCCAATCTTTTCTCTCCCTCCATATATATAATATCGGTGACCGAGGTCAATTTTTCATTGCCAAGTGCTCTGTAGACAAAATGACTACATGGATACTTTGGAGGAGGGATCATGAATATCAACGTATTATTCGTAAGAGTATGAATAATTTTTAAAAGATATCAGATACCAAAGTATAAATCTTTTAGATGTCCAGGATATAGATACAAATTTGGTAAAAATTGGAAAAACACGGACCTCTGGAAATCGAGAGGTTTGGATAAGGTGCCATGGAGGAGTAAGCATCCCCTGTTGACCGATCACACCCGCCGTTAGTCCATAGTCAAATCCAAATGAAATATGCTATCGAACAGGTGATTATCTGTGTCAATAATTTATCAGTGAGTAGTTTACCTTTGTATATGAAATGTTCATATGTTGAACATGTCCTGCTTATCGGATAATTTAGCAAATATTATAGCCATCTGCAGCTGATTTGGGGATATTACTTAAATGTGGAAAATTTACGATCGGCAAGCCGAAATCGTCCTATTTGTCGCATAGCCTTGTTGTTACTTTCCCGTCTGTGTCTATAGTAAGTAACAGAAGTCATATTCAAAATACACACAGTCAATATTGGACAAACGCGGATCTGTTGGTAATCCGTATTACGTGGGATCAGGTGTCCAGGAGGAGGTTTCATTCCCTGTCGAACGATAACGCTGTCCGTCACTGTGTCGCAATCCTATTGCTATTGGAATGACTTCAGTATTATTCAGGATCTATACCAGCAAATCTTACTTCATAGGTCCATAGCACATTATAAAATGTCTGGCACTTCCTCCATAGTTAGTGGAGTCTCCATCTGAGTGAATATCTTTGTCTTCGAAGGTACACAGCAACTTAAAAATAAACAAAATTAATGTCAGTATGAAAATCGATGTGATCAACAATGATCACATATGATAACAGTAACAATGTGGTTAATGATATTAAGTCAATGGATAACCAAACGATTCGGTAAAGTAGTCATGTTACTATGTATATTTGCTTTGTAATTATATATTTGTGTATATATACGTGTGTTATACGAGGCTTTAAACATTGACACGTAACATTGTCACAACACTGATAAAGTAGAAGGTACATTGTTGACAATAAGCTATACGTATGGTCTTTATTAGTGTGCTTACTTTATAGACGTGTTAAATCTTCATTTAACACTTTAGTATTATGTTTATAATATTTAACAAGAATACAAAAGATTCTGATGCTGAAAGGCAGATTGGAAATATATAGATGGTCACAAACGTACACACGTAATCAACAACAAATGATGTAGTTGATTTTGGCCAATGTTGCTATTTAATATAACTGTAATGTAATGTCATTCTATTTCCCGCCATGTTGGTTAAATGCAAAAGTTTATTTATTTTTTTTTTTGTCTCTAATTACAGAATCATATGATTAAATGGAAACTTGACAGTGTTAGAGCGAGGCAAATGCAGGAAGGACAATCTGGTAATAGACCATCGACAAAAGACAACACAAACGAAAAACGTTCAGAGAAAGATACTAAGAAAATGAAATCTGGATCACATGTTGGTAATAAAAACCATGTGATCAACAAAATGTGTGATACAGCTAAGTCGGAGGAGATTTTAACAGCTATGCAGCAGAAAATAGCGTCATCTTTTGTCGCCGTTACCATAGCGAGGGGATTAGCTAAATACATAGAAGAAACAGAAAGAACGAAAGGGTTATATACAGAAAAACAGGTGAGTCATTTATTTTACTTCCTTTACTTTCAAATTCTTTTTTTTTTCAATGACACGATGGATATAAATCTTCTATACAACTGAACCCACTTATATTGTATTATACTGTTACACTGAAGTCATGCTTTATTTGAAATGATTTTCTCAGGAATACTGGAGCACTCTTAGAATTACAAAATGAACAGATTATTATTATTATTATTATCATTATATATAGATCTGTGTGCCGTATTACTGAGGTGAATGGTATTACAAATTTTTAGGCGGAAAAGGGGGGATTGTGACATCCGTGTATGAAAAAGGGTACTATCTTTGTCTTTTTTAAGTTTAGTATTTTTCTATAATCATTAGATCCGCTGCGTTATGGAATAGAGTTAATGTTAAATTGTAGTACTTGTTATATTGTAATTTTACTGATGTGTATACCGACCCGTTTATTATTCCTTGTTATATTCAATTCCATTTTTAGCATCTCTTGTTCCCTTGGAAATCCGTTTATCATCATTCAAACTTTCTGATACACTTCTTTTATTTTTCTTTATCAGGGATACATGTCTTCTGCCCCTTTTAGGGACTGACGTGTCCTCATCACCTGATGAAAATGTAGAACTCCGATATCTTTCCATAACTCCAGTATCTTTCAATAATGAACAGCCATTATCTCCCCTGATTGATTTACTTGTTGATCTTTGAAATCTGTTATCTCTTGTTCCCTTGGAAACGTGTCTATCATAATCATCCATAAAACTCTCTGATGCACTTTTTTTTGTTCTGAGTACAGTTCTACCCCCACATATTATCTATAATTGTTGTATTTTTTCTTTATATTATATTAAATTTTGACTTTTTATTCTTTGTCGATCTTTTACCTTAAACAGTTGTGGGAATATGATACAGTTCCTTGCGAAATCGACGTTATTTTGACTGATAGTTACTTGACATTAATCCCCGCCCTTTCTGAACCGGAAATATTACGATATTCTTCGATCAATCTTTCAAAATGAATGAGTTGTCAAAATATCAATTAAGTTTTACATGGGTGTGTTGAGTTGATGAAGAAATATCCACAAAAGTCGTAAGAATCCAAGGACTTTCAGTTTCTTACTACGAGGTTAAGATTTCCGTTTCTGCTCAACACACCCGTGTTAGATTATTTTTCTTCCATGTTTTCAATAAAGAATGTATGTACGCAATTCATGTCTGGTATAAATAGTAATTCAGTGCATTCTTATTGCACAGAATCCATGGTAGCTCAACGTCGAAAATCATTTTTGACGTCACAACTCTTGCAGCCTGTCAGTACTTTAGGGGTTGTCAGGGAATTCATTCACCACTACCCCCTCATACCCCGAAAACTTATGATTAATCAATACTCTCAAAATGTTTTGAGTAATATTTCTTTATATATATATATATATATATATATATATATATATATATATATATATATATATATATATATATATATATATATATATATATATAAACATTTCATTCATACATTTATTTATTCATTTTAACATGTAGACTAACTAATTATAAAAAATCTCAGATACCAAAGTATAAATCTTGAGGATGTCCAGGACCAGGACATAGATACAAATCTGGTAATAATGGATAAACACGGCCCTCTAGAAACTAAGATATGGAATCAGGAGCCATGGAGGAGTAAGAATCCTCCGTCGACCGGTCACACCCGCTGCGAGTCCACAGTCAAATCCTTGTCACAATTGGTACAGACGTCTCAACAACCGCCAACGAAAAGGCAAACTCAACATTTCACTTAGCGAAATAGAGCAATCGCAAATAAGAATATATATATATATATATTTATATATATATATATATATATATATATATATATATATATATATATATATATATATATATATATATATATGTGTGTGAAATCTATTTAAAATTGGAGCTTAACTGATGAAGTCTATTTGACAGAAACGATCGTCTTGAGCATTATGATTTATTATGTTTTTCTATCTATTTCTTTATCAATGTATTCATTATTTTGTTTAATTACATTTAATAATTTTACTGTCAGTCTATTAATTCATTTATCATTATCTAATAATCATGTTTATCTCCTGATATTATTTGATCGACTCGCAGTTTGAAATAAAAATGACTTATTTTCGATTTCATGTCGACACGGATTGACATATTGAGAGTTTAACAATTAAGATATAAAACATTTTTACCCACTGTGTCCGTTTTTATTCTTAATATGAGCTTCAACGACGGTAGTACATTTTGACATTCTCCCGTTTTTACTACAAGATATACTCTCGATCATTGTCGTATTAATGATTCCAACACGTTTCTGCTTGACTGATGTTTGAGTTAGCTGTTTGAAATCATTTTAGATGCACTTGTACGCGATATAGTTTAGTTTCCTCGATTTATATCGGCAGTTCTTGTTTCCAGTAAAGTCTCGCTTGTGACACCTACGTTTCCTGATTCAAATAGACTAATTCTCTTTAATACCATTTGAGAGTTACACTAACTGACAAAAAAATCCGGAATATTTTATATACCAAATTTCAAAATCTGTCTGTTTTCATGTTAAAAAAGCTTGAAGCAAATTACATTTCAGTCGTATTAATTACAAGTTTTATTCGCCGATTATTTCTTTGTTTATTAGACCTCTATTCAAAAATCATATTTTTATCACCAAATGACGGCTTTTAAAAACATACATAAGATTAAATATCGTATTCACAATATTTTCACCCGCATGATAACTTTTTCCATGTTTTATCCACCATCATATTAATACGCAGGCTACTTAATCTTTACCGCGATTTGCTTAGCATTCCGAACGACAAATCCGTGTGTTAGATATTGGCTCTTCGTATGCGGAAAGATACAATCTGTTTCCCATTTACTATAATTTATGATATGATGAAAATTCTGTACCTATTAATGTCTAGATCGTGTTGAAACAACTGTATGGACAACATCAGAACATTTTAATACACGTTTGCGACTACTTTGTTTCACTACAAGTGAAACGTTGAGTTACCTGTTCAATGGCGGTTGTTGAGACGTCTGTACCAATTATGACGAGGATTCCTCCCTCACGTATTTCATTTTAATTTGACTGTGGACTCACTGCGGGTGTGACCGGTCCACAGGGGATGTTTACTCCTCCATGGCACCTGATCCCACCTCTTCATTTCAAGAGGTCCATGTTTGTCCATTTTTACCAGATTTGTACCTATATCCTGGACATCTTAATGATTTATACATTGGTGTCTGATATTTAATATATTATTTACATAACATACATGCACAATATCATATCGCGCATTCATTTATTCTGCCGATACTACGTAGACCAAAACATGTGCGAAAAGTGCGCACAACTAGAAGATCGCTATAGACGGCTATCACCTTTGGCGAAATGCCCGACAAAAATTGGAAATTTTTACATAAACTGTAAGTTATTTTAAAATCTGTAGATTTCATCAGAACAATCCTTATAGTAATAATGAGTAGTTGCTCATGAAAGTTAATTGATTTTTAGCCTATCATGGACAAATGCCCACTGATATAATTATGAAATGCTTTCAACGTTATGAAATTATATAGATCGGTTAACAAGATATTGCACAGTCATGTACATATCATGTCAATGAAATAGAAACCGGTAGTATGAAAATCAAAGAGCTATCCTACACGCACTGTGTTACATAATATTTTACGTGTATTTGAAGAATGGGAAAAAAATAATCGGAGTGGGTGTGTTGATTGGAAACGGAAATCTTAATCCTCGTGGAAAGTATCTGAACCCTAGGATTGGACAACCTGATTCTTACCACTCCTTTTACCTAGGCTTGATAAGGAATAATTTCCCTCACCCCAAAATAAAGATCCTTAATGTCACAATTAATTTTGGCTTTTGGAAGGGCGTATATTGCGCCACTGGGGCAGCTGCATTTTCATTAAATTTTTGTCAATGTAAACAAACTTAACTTGACTGTTAATCAATCTTTTTTTTCATTCATTTACATGACTGGCAGGTCTATGTTTCAAATGGTAACTAACTGTGGAAAATAATATTGCCTATAATATATACAAACAAACAGGTCTACATATAAATGTATTGATTAATTTTATACAGGTAAGAAAACACCTTTCAATTCTCTCTGTTTATGTTGAAATGTTGTATTTGTGTAGGTTTACCTCTAAGGCCAAATAAAATGTGTTTTTCCAATTACCAGACAGACCTTTTATTTTAGACATCAGTTTGTCCAGCGGCAAATAATTCATTAGCTCCGCTTAAATATATATATATATATATATATATATATATATATAACTAATTATAAAAAATTATATATATTTATAGATAGATAGATATACTAAAAGAATGTTTTGCTAATAATAATTACAACAATGAATCGCTTGTTAAAAATAAAAAGGGATTTAAACCTCCAACAAATAGGGATAAGAATTTGGACTCTTATATCAACTACCTGAAAGAATCAGCTAATTCAAATATCGTCGACAAAACTGCTAAATCGAATATTCCAAAAGATCAACAAAGGGCATTTACAGAACGACAAATCAATTATATTCAAAGAGGCTGACAACGGCAGTGCTATAGTTATAATGGACAAACTTCATTACAAGGAAATGGCTTTAGAACAACTGAACGATACACAGTTTTATAAAAAGCTCAACCACAATGAAGACAAACGTACCATCAATATCCGAGAGTAATCTAACAGAAAATGAAAAAGATTATCTAAATAACTTTGAAGTCAGGACTAGCAATTTTTACAGATTACCGAAAATTCACAAGTCAAAAGAAATTCAAAATGATATAAAAGGACAGAATTCAACATATGTAAAATTGCCGAAACCAAGTGATCTGTAGACGACTGCTTCATTTTTGGGAAAAGATGCCGCGAAGATCTGGTGAAAGTTCACGAATTCATAAACAACCTGCACGAATCGATAATATACACGATGGAATTCAGTAAAACCAGACTTCCGTTTTTAGACATTTTAATCATTAAGGAAGATGAAAATATAATAACAGATTTATTTTGTAAGGATACAGATACACACCAATATCTTATGGCAAGACGTATCTGTACCATTGTGATTGATATAACATTGCGCGAACGAAGATTACTAGAACTGAAAACATATCTAAGAAGACAACTGTATCCAGAAAATCTCGTCGACGCAGCAATCACAAAAGCGAAAAATATCCCGAATACAGTATTACGAAGAACACCTGATCATGAAACAAATGATAACCAATATAAAAACATTCCATTTGTGATAACATATAATCCAAGGAATCATAACATAGTTACCACTGCATAAAGATATCTTCCGATTCTCCATCAGTCCACTAAAATGAGTGAACTATTTCAAGAAACACAACTAATTAAAAATAGAAGACAAGATCCTAACTTGAAAAAATTGTTAACAAGAGCCAAATTTACATCGGACATCGATATCCACCGGGTGACAAAATGCAGAGATCCTCGGTGCGGAACATGTGCATATATTGTTGGAGGCGAGAAAATAACTTTCAAGAACGGGCAAACATTCAAAATTAATGCTAATATGAACGGCAAAACATCTAACTTAATATACAGTGCAACATGCCCCGAGTGTAAAGAAAACTATATAGGACAAACCGGAACCAAACTGTTCGACCGAGTAAGGGTTAATAGGCAGCAAATAAGGGACCCTTCAACGAGGAGCTCCCCGTGTAGTGAACATTTCGAGATATGTGGAAAAGGAAAATTCGAAATGTTTCCTTTCTTTAAAATTTGGTCAGAGGACGAAAATTCAAGAAAAGCCAAAGAAGACTATTTTATCAAACGTTTTAATCCGAAACTAAACAAGAAATGACTTTAACATTTTCCAACTGCAATAGCTACCACTGAACGTTACTATAACGATAACGTCATAATTAATAATCGTTGTCACTTGACAACGTTTTACTCTGTCTGAAGAGCCGCTATGGCTGAAAGCGCTAACAAAAGAATAATTATATTTACTATGTGTTGTTCTGAATAATAATTTTTCTACTATAAAGTCACATATTCCTTAAAAAACATCCAATATTCATGACAAACACAGCTGTTATTTAGACCGTATACATTAATTGATATGTGTGTAGGTTCATGTACTTTCATAAAACAAACGAACAATACACCCCAAACCCTAATTTTCTATCCTCTTCCCTGTTTCAAAATTTGATGTCACAACAAACATTTGATTTGGCCTTCTACAATGTGTATAATACGTTATACATTTATATTATATAACATATAAATTTTATGTATATATCATCTTTTGCATTCAATCATCTTCTCTATTCCAGGTTCAGCTTGCAAAAGCTACTGCCGATGCGGCGCAAGCATCTCTGACCGGAAGCGTAATGGGGATAACCCGTGCCTTCCAGAACGCTATAAATGTTGACACAAGTGAAACGACACAAAATGGAAACAATCATAAACTTATGTGTAGTTGTCATAATTCACAGAGTACAGATATGAATCCTCGGCCAAATTCTTCAGAAAAGAGTCTTCAATTTTCTAAAAGCAAAGTGTGTGTCATTATGTAGATCTAAATGTTTTATCATCTCACTGACCATCTTGGTTTGGTTACGTTGAAAATAAGCATGATAACACAATTCTGTCTGTAAAGTCATTAAAGGGGCAATGTTTACCCCCAAAAATTATTTTGATATTTTCTACTTTTGCTACCTTATGTAAAATAACAAATAACAGCTATACAGAGGTTTTTAAAAAATCTTATATCCATATACATTTTGTAAAAATAAGGTTAGGTCTAGTGTGGTATTCATATACAAATAGTAAGGTTGAGTTTATCAATTGCAAGTGAAAAAGTGCAAAACATGGGTTTCTCAATTTTCAAAAAATGTATAGGAATTTAATGATTTTTATGCCTGTCTATATCTCTTTTTGCTATTGTATATCAATCAAAGTAGAAACAAAGGGGAATTGAAAAACAAAACATAGCTAATGTCCCTTTAAACCATGGGAGAGAGACAAAAATGTTCGTTATCGCAGCCTTGATAATATTCATATTGATAAATGAACTTTCACATAGAATTTCATTAAAATTTATTCATTAATTTGTCCACCATGAAATATGTCTGTTTACTCAAAAATATCATTCATAGCGGTACTTTAAAAAAACAGTACAATCCTAAGTCAGACGTATCGGGCGAAAAAACAATGGCGTCTTAGAAACATTTCATATATTATCCGATTCACATAAGATGGCAGGGGGGAGTAACCTTTTGATTATCATACGGATGATTCTACTCACCTTTCAGTTTTGACAAGCGTGCAACGTTGTATTCTTCATTGGATACTTTCTTATGTATGGTGACAAGTAGGAACGATTACTCTAGTAGTAAGCGTAATATGGATGCCTTTTGGGTTTCAGAGACTGGCCCCATTCAATTTATCTGCCATCCAAGTTCAAGGTAGAAGAGCAAAATATAGAGTATATCTGATTCACATAACATGGTATGACGTCTTATCATGAATGAGGATATATCATGTGTGACGTCATATCATGAATGAGGATATATCATGGTGTGACGTCTTATCAAAAATGAGGATATATCATGGTGTGACGTCATATCATGAATGAGGAGATATCATGGTTTGACGTCATATTATGAATGAGGATATATCATGGTGTGCTGTCATATCATGAGGGTATATCATGATGTGACGTCATATCATGAATGAGGATACATCGTGGTGTGACGTCATATTATGAATAAGGATATATCTTGGTGTGATATCATATTAAGAACTTCGATTATAGGTTGTATAAACGCCGTTTATATATATTTAGGCATTGAGAGATTGCTTCGAGAAATGTAAATATGTTGTTTTAGTCTATGTAGATGGTCGTACCCATCAAGTTAAATCAAAAACACATGAAGGTTTTAACATAGAAATACAACTGCCCTATCACCAAATGTCTCACAAATGACTCTCAATGTGTATTTGTGCGGTCATAATCACACAAATGTTTGACGGGTCATTTAATTGTGACGTCAAAATGAAAAAGTAAAGTTTAATCTGCGAAAGAGCACCTACAAATTAAGTGTCATCAAATGTTGTTTTAGTCTATGTAGATGGTCGTACCCATCAAGTTAAATCAAAAACACATGAAGGTTTTAACATAGAAATACAACTGCCCTATCACCAAATGTCTCACAAATGACTCTCAATGTGTATTTTATGCTATTCGATTGTGCGGTCATAATCACACAAATGTTTGACGGGTCATTTAATTGTACGTCAAAATGAAAAAAGTAAAGTTTAATCTGCGAAAGAGCACCTACAAATTAAGTGTCATCAAAGAACATTATTTTTGTGTAAACTTTGGAGGTGAAGAAAAGGCATGTCAACGAAAATATTCAGATTCTGTTCAATATTATCAAAATTTTTTGAAATACCTTCAGATAAAAGAGGAACTACGGGGAACCAACAAACGTTCACAAAAGTTATGCATTTACATCTCCATACTTTCCAATGGATTGCTTTGGAATCCATCTAATCACTTTCATTTGCCTTAAAGCTGAAACCACTTATATAAGTGACGTCATCGCATGATACACATTGACGTTGTTTTCATAATTTCAAGTAGCAAACAAATATTTTCCTATTCTGATATAAATTTATTACTATTATTGCCTTGTATGTATTTTTCAGAGACTTTGATTTGGGTAGTTTGTTGTTTTATTGAGCAAGTGGTACAATTAAAAGTTACAGCCAATGAGATAGATATCAATTGTTGTTGCTGTTTTTTATTAATAGCTTTTTTTTAATTAATAAGTGTGTTTTCGCATAACTTCATAAAACTTTAAAATTGTCATTTTTAGCTGTGTTCTCATTAAGTCGTTGGGGCAAAATACATTTCACTTAATAAATAAAATTATTTTGAAATGAAACAAGTATTAGGGTGAATAAACAAATCAATTTCAGCCTTACTTCTCTTTAAAAAATATTCTTTATAAGCTGCCAGTATTTTTTATCAACCAATCAAATATGGCGCTGGGATAAAAATAGTAACAAATGTTGACATGGTACCATTAATAATATTTGGTACAAATTATACAGCATTTTGAACATTTCTACGTATTTTACCCCATTTTCGACTGTATAATCTAAAGCCAGGAGACGTCTTTCATCTGAATTCAATCATAAACAAACGATGACAAGTGTGCAAGCTAAATCCTATGTATTTTATTTATGACCCCACGAACTAACGAGAATCCACACATTCATTAGGAAACCGCCATATTTACTGAAACAATTGCAGTCATTGCATCGTTGTTGTTGTTTCTTTTTTTAACTGCATCCCCATAAATAATAAACACAGGGCGATAAAGATATCTATCGTTTAAAGAAACCTTGTCTCAATTTCGTATAAAACTACATGTGTGTAAAAACCTAGCAGGGAAAGGGCGAATCCTAAATTATATTTTGGCCATGCGTATTTAGGTTTTAAAAGTTGTGTTAGATCTAATGATGTAACAAAATAATTTTCTGTATTACAAATGTTAAACGGATTTAGCTACTATATAGTTACTTTTATTCGCAGGGTGGATGGGTTTAATTTCGCTATACTCGCGGTCAATGCCAATATCGCGAAATTAAATACCCGTGAATATAATACCTTATACTTATGAAGTATCAGGAGGACAGTTCGTAATAAATCTTGTGCGAAATTTTATACCCGTGAATAAGTTCCTTGAATGAAAAACGCGAATTTTTTCTCCCCGTTAAATTAAACAACTATACAATATGCATTTAGATTTATTATTTGTGTGATAGCACTTTCCCTTTAGAAAATCTGTTTTAAATTGGAGCGCAACTGATGAAGTCAAATTGACAGAAATTATCGTCTTGAGCATTATAACTTTGGTAATATGTTTATATTACGTACAACATTGACACTACTTGTATTACTGTGTAAACATTAAAGAGGACAACGTTGAATTAAAGATTTTTCGGTCATGCAGACCAAAGAGACCGGGATTGACCTAGCGAAGTATCCACACGGTTGGCAATTAAGCAAATATCGAAAAAACCACACTTCCCATAGATAAGGCTGCAAAATGAAGCTATTACTAAATAGCTTTGTTCCATGAGCACGTGCTAAACATAAGACAACCTATACATTGTAACAGTGTATCATATTTACCTGTTTTCACATCTATGATACACGATTCATATATCTGTTCCAAATATTACTTCTGAGTTGAATAGTTTGCTTATACAGGTATACTATCAACTACAATCTATTGATATTGCCTCTCGGTGGACTTTGTCATCAATGGGGTAGTTTTCAGATGTATTTTAGCATTTCAATTTATGTCTCTGTATTTTTTCCTATTATTATTATTATTTTTTTTTTTTTTTTTTTTTTTGTAATATGGCCAAATCAGATATTTTGTCTTTCACAATGTACATAAATTCATATTTTTATATTACATGTAATTACAATGTTTATTCTACAAAGAATAAATGTTTTGGATCCTTCTCCATCCTTAGTTGTAGATGGAATAGACCACCTAAGGTTTCAGATAGAAATGACTATCCCAAGACAGACACGCAATCTTTACACAGTCTCCCCCCAAATGTCAATACTTGTAAAGTTACTTACTATCATGTTACATAGGGCTGTACATGAGGCTCAATGAGAGAACGGGACACATCTGTCAAATATTATATGTTTGCTTTGTTTTGAAGTATCAAGAACAATCGATTGTGTTGTACATTTATTCTCCCATCGTTCACATATTTTTCCTTCCTTTTAACGGGGAATGATTTCCTTGTCAACCTCCTGGGGTATTGACAAGCTACACGCGCTATGACGTCACAATACAACTGATACGATGTAGGGTGTCTGTTGCGTCTAGAATGCAGTGCATTATGTCAGATTACATTTGCATACATCTTCATATATACTCCATGCATTTAAAACATGGGAGAAAAATAATCAACCCCTCCCTTGAGGGTGTGACAAAGGAATCTCAATACTTAGGATAAGATTCGGCAAGTCTCGGGTTCGTCATTCAAGAATCTTACCCTCGGATTGAGATTCCTTTGTCATACCCTCAAGGTAAGGGTAGATTCTATTAATATTTATTTTAATATCTCATAATAAAACATTAATTGTTAATAAACGTGACTACTACTACAATACGCAGAGAATATTTTTTGTTCACCACTATGTCATCTCCGGGGCTGAAAACATGAAGGCCTGGCAACGCACTAAATTTTCTGATACATAGACACTATATATCAGAACGTTTTTACGAAACAGAATTAAAATATAAACGCACGACGGTGTAGGCCTATATAAATATTTTTTTTACTGTAAGATCTAGATAATAATACCAAAAAAATAAAAACAAACAAACGAACGCAACAGACACATTCAAATTTACAAAATAGAATACATGTATAAAATATTAATAATTTCACGGATCATGAATGATCTGTGAGAGAGAGAGAGAGAGAGAGAGAGAGAGAGAAAGAAAGAGAGAGAGATGTTCTGGACGTACCCCGCAATTTAGTGGAGACAAATGATCATGAAAATAGAAAGAAACTATAATTTAAACAAAAAACAAAAAAATACACTAAATGCTACTGATTTTGTCCGAGTTCAGAAACAGGGAATGCAAGCTTCGACCGGAATGGAAATTCGTAAATTTCTCTAATCACTAAAATCCAAAAGTTTTATAAACAATTTTATAGTAAAAATAATGAAATAAAAGTTGAGTAATTTTGGTGACTTCGGGCCCAGATCTTCATTGCGCGGTGCACATAGCTACCGTATTTTTTTTTTTTTTTTTAATTTTGAAACCGTGTAAAAATTATTAGAAGTAGATATATACACTATCAATTCCTTAATTTAAAGTAACTGAAATTTTTAAAAAACTGAAAACATTCCTTATCACCATACGATTTTTAAAATCATGAACATAAACATCTAACGTCATGAGTTTACGTCCCTCTAAAGTTGTAAATCGCATTTGAACACCCCCGCGTGATGAACTCATCCAAAGTTGATCTGGCTACAAACAAGATGGCTGACAATCTGTATGTATAGAAACTCCGTATCTCAAAAGTATTTTTGTTAATTTCGAGCTGCATAGACGTTTGTAGGCGAGACAAATACTGTTTTCAGTAACGACATACTGAAATAGATACCTTGATATCGATGTTTTGGAAAGAAGTGAGGATATGTGAAAATAAATGCGATTTTTCCGATTAACGGATAATATGACGGGGACAGTAGACTACATTCACAAGTTACAAAAAATCATTTTTCAAATACCCCACCAAACACCCCTATCAATCTTTGACACTGTAGTTTGTTATTCGGGGTAGCAAAGTGGTTAGTGCACTAGATTAGCATCCATCACTCGGGTTCGATCCTCCGATTGGATGGCTCAAACACTTATGTTTTATCCGGGTACTCCAGTGAGCCAAGACCAACGAGAGATGCATAGGCGTCGGAGCCGGGGGGCTAGGGAGGGTTAAGCCCCCCACTTTTTTGCAAAGATAGGCATAGGTGTTGAAAATTGGGGCTTAGCCCCCAAGACGTTTCTGGCGTGTGTGTGTTTTAAGTTGGTTTAGCCCCCCCACTTTGGAGCACTGTTGTGTTTTAAGTTTGTCCTTTGATTGGATGGCCCCAAACACTTTCAATTTGCTTCCGACGCCTATGAGATGTATATAAGATCCAGGAATTTATTTGTTTATCATCCAAAATGATAATTCATCTACAGTGTGTGTTATCATACCTCTACTGTTTTAATCACTAAAACTAGCCAGTTCCCTAAAATTCATCAAATCTCTCCGTTTTGTTTGTTTGCTGTTGTTCAACGTCCCACTCAAGAATCTTTCACTCATATGGAGACGTCACCATATGCCGGTGAAGGGCTTCAAAATTTGGCCTATGCTCGGCACTTACAGCCATTGAGCAGTGAGGTTTCTTTACCGTACCGATACCTACTGTGACACGGGACCTCGGTTTTTACTATCTCATCCGAATGACAGGAAACCAAGCTGCCGGCGGCTCACAAACTCACGACCTTACGATCAAGAGTCGAGCGCGCTACCGACAGAGCCAGGCCGGCTCTCAAATTTCTCCGTAAAGGGACCTAGTAGGAAGACTTATCCCCAGTGGGCTTGGCGTTTTTTCTAAAATATATTAATCCGCTTAACAAATAAAACGATCCGAAAGCCCATAAACTTATTCCACTGTAGAACAACCACTGTATGGACACCAACAGTATAATTTAATCCTTGTTATTTTTAGCATGAATTAAAACATTATTGAAGTTTCGACTTGAGTATAATTCTTGTTAGGAGATAATATTGGATTCTGAATAGTGTATTTTACGGGCATTATACTGACCGTAAAATTTGCGGAACATTGACTTCAAAAAAACTCACCTGTATGTTGACTTGATAACTTGATATCATTTGTTTATATTTACACTGCGGTACGTTTGATGTACCGGGATGTAATCACCTTGCAGGATGTAGTAAAACCCGTTCAACGTAATTGCCCGTTAAAAACATCCGTAGTTCAAATTCTTTATTCCTGAAGCCTTTCGGCTTATAAAAGAGAACAAAACATAACACATATTTAAAATGAATACAGTTTGGTATATGTGCACAAAAAGTCCGAAAACTTAGAATAATACTTGGCTTACTTAAACACATAAATAATAAAACAAAAATGGATTGCAAAGAGGTAACAAATGACGAGCCATTGTTACACATTTGCAACTGCTGATCTAATATTGTTTGGTAGCTGTATTTTCCAAACATCAATTCATTTATATCATTACTCCCCAGAAATTGTACGAACTTCAGTGAAAACACTTGGTCGAATTCTTTTAATAAACGAAATTTTCAGATCCATATAAGAATGAAAAAATTGATGAAAATGTTATTAATTTTTCTATATCGTTGTTGTTACAGAGCGTGCATTTTCTTTTACATCTTTTCAATATTTCAATATTTTCCATTTTCTATATTTCAATATTTTCCATTTTCTATATTTATTATCCTTCCGGACACCTGCTCCCATTCCGTTTGGGATTCGCAATTGTTCTTTGTTTTGAGACCATGTTTATATCAATTTTGTCGTGTTTTTATGGACTTGGAATTTCGATTATCCGCTGTACGTTTTCATTTTTACATAGTGTATATGTGTATAAAATTTCTTGCAGGTATATAATGTTAGTAACATTCTTGATATAAACCTGCAAACAAAACGAATCGTGAATGCAGATAAATCTAAGAACTGGACCCAGTTGCACAACACATTGTTGAATTTAATCTACCGTTAGCCCATTGGTTTAACATTGGTTAACTTCATATTCAATTTAACAAGCTGTTGTGCAACTGGGTCCTGGTGTTTAAAAGTCACGAGAAAACATACAGCTTAGATATTTCGTGAAAACATTCTTGCCTATACATATATCTAAGAGGAGATTTTTCACCTACTCCAGTCATACAACATTGTCAGGTTCCCATAACTTGGCGGGGCAGAGTAACATTTTGATTGTCATGCGGAAGATTCTACCCACTTTTCAGTTATGACAAGCTTCGCGGGAAAAGCGTTTTATTCTGCGCTGGATACTCGTGGGTATGGCGACATGTAAGAACGACTACTCTTACCAGTATAATAATGACGTATTACCTAAAATACAATTTTTTTCGGGTCAAGAAAGGGTTCACGACACTCCATCCCACCAGGTTACATGGATTTTTGTATGACAGACATTAGGATTTTCCTAAATGGTATCATGTTAAAATTTAACAACCACATAACAAGCTTGTAAGATACAATTGCTTGGTGATATTCAGTTTAACAAATATTTCATTATTCTTGATTTTCTAAAACCATTCAATGGATATCTTCCTAGCTGATAATATACAAAATTATTACAAGAACTTTTACCAAAGCTGAAAACTCTTTTACAAAACATATTATGTAATGTTTCGATAACTGGGGGTTTACGAGTAGAACAATTGCAATCCTCGTGTTTCTGAATCATAATTCAAAACACCGCTGACGTACGTGTCAAATACTGACAATTGACTTTCAGAATTGGAGAAATATTCTTAACCTAGTACATTCACAAAAGCAGCTATTTTTCTACTTTGCTTTGCTAGTATTCTTTGTATTTGTTGAGCGATTAAAATTCATTTACATGCCTATATATATTTGAATTAATTTACAATATCTAAACTTTTACCATTGTAAATATTATGAACATAATACCAAAATTATAGTTTTGAAAAGGGCCAAAACAAATGCTCAAGACGATCGTTTCTGTCAATAAGACTTCACCAGTTGCGTTCCATTTCAAAATACATGTGAGCCGGCCTGGTAGCGTCGGTATCGCGCTCGATTCTTGATCGTGAGGTCGTGAGTTTGAGTCCAGTCGGCAGGTTGGTTTCCTGTCCTTCGGATGAGACAGTAAAAAATCGAGGTTCCGTGTCACAGTGGGTGTCGGCACGTTAAAGAACCCGCACTGCTCAATAGCCGTTAGTGCCGAGCATAGGCCAAAATTTGAAGCCCTTCACCGGCGGCATTTGGTGACGTCTCCATATGAGTGAAGGATTCTTGAGTGGGACGTTAAACAACAATATAAAAAACAAACAAAACATCAAAATATATGTATATGTATATTTTGTAAAGGAAAAATGGTATCATACAAGGCCAAATATTAAACCTATATGTATATGTATAGCCGAATCCATCTACGAGTAATTACTCTACACATATGACTATCTTAGCCTTTGAATGATTTACAATTTAAATGGTGTTAAATTAGTTGGTACCGATACTCCATTTTCCCTTATAAATATCATAATTTGAGTTTTGCTGGTATCAACATTAAAATCCCATTATCGGTGAAATTGAAAAAATCAACCATATTATAAATTGTTAAATAGTAAATTTATATGTAGTTTATGATATTTATAACAGATCGTAATCTCTCTCTCTCTCTCTCTCTCTCTCTCTCTCTCTCTCTCTCTCTCTCTCTCTCTCTCTCTCTCTCACATTATGTTCTTGAACTATATAAAATCATAGAAATTTAAGTATCAATCTTCAGGATGTCCCGGATACAATATAAAAATCTGATAAATGTTGAACAAGCATGGACCTCTATAAATCTAGTGGTGGGATCATGTGTTATGGGGGAGTAAGCCGTGGATACACAGTCAAATTCAAATGAAATATGTAAGGAATAAATACCGTCACAAACGGTACAGAATATTATTTAGAATGCTCACTTATGGTGGCTGATTTGTGCCATCTCGCTAATTAAGGCAAAAAGTCGACTTTTCGACTTTTTGCCTTGTTTAGCAAAAAGTCGCTATATTAGCGAGTTGTTGGTGAGAAAAGTCGATAATAAGCGGGTCTTCGCTAGGAAAGGTCGCTTATTAGCAAGTTTTCGACTTTTCGCCTCGCCAAGCGAAAAGTCCCTAATAAGTCGAGATGGCACAAATCAGCCACCATACTCTCCTTATTTTTATTCAGACATTCTCTATTTTTTAAATTGCATTTGATGCCACGTATTTCCTTTTAGTTTAAGGAAACAATACAATTTGATATCATTTAATCTCTGTAATTTAGAAATAAAAATCAATATCAGCATTTCATAACTGACAATCTGATGCCAGTGTTATTACAAACTAGAAAAATGAAAATAGCCAACCAATGCGTTTTATGCAAATATGCTGTTATTTCAAATATAACAAGATAGTTCAGCAATTTTAAATGACACCGTCTGTTTTGCACTGCAATCATAAATGATATTCAATAACATTTTAATCGCAATATTATTTAAGTATCGTTTTTAAAATAACTTGGTTACCTATTCCAAATATGCAAATTTCTAAATTGATATAGTTATTTAAATGATTGTTGAGAGGTACAAAAAAAAGTACAGATACCAATGTAAAATTAAAAGTACAAATGGATAGTCGAAACTCAATTAGAATACGAAAAGTTAAATCTACAAATGGTCTCAACGTGAAAAACAACTGCTAAATTTAAACGGGGTTGAATATCCTGAAGAAATCAAAGTCCCCTGTTAGCATGGCACACCCGTCGCAAATGTTCCATGGAAACCTTGGCGAGTTCGTTTAAAAAGGGTCAACAGGGGCGGATCCAAGATTTTTCAAAGAGGGGCCGTAACTTTTTAGGGGGTTAAAAATGGTGCGTTCTTTATGCAGTGCCGTAGGAAAGAAATCAAAATTTTTTTTTTTTTGGGGGGGTTCTGTTTTCTGCAATGTATGCCTCATTAATGGGAGATAGAGGATTTATAGTTGTGCTGCTGCAAAGTTGGAAAAAAAAATCGCCGAGCACAGCGAGGCGCAAACATTTTTGGAAATTTGTCTTGAATTTTTATACAAAATTTAAAGAGCACTATAATTCTTTACCGATGTGTAGTACAAACATTTAAGAGAGAAATTAAAACAAAACAATATAAAAAAAAGTCTCAGATACCAAAGTAGAAATCATCAGGATGTCTAGGACACATATAAAAATCTAGTAAAATTTGGACAAACACGGCCCTCTGAAATCAAGAAGTGGGATCAGGTGCCATGGAGGAGTAAGCATCCCTTTTTGACCGGTCACACTCGCAGTGAAAAAAAAATGAAATACTTGAGGAAAAATCCTCGTCACAATTGGTACAGACGTCTCAACAACCGCTATCGAACAGGCAACTCAACATTTCACTTAATGAAACAGAATAATCGCAAACAAGACTATTATAAAGACCGTAGAATTTGCCGAACGTTGACAACAAACGCGGTTTTCGATATCCCTGTGTCAATAATATGTCAGTGAGTATTTTACCTATGTATTTAAAATGTTCATATGGTGAACACGCCGTGGCATATCGGATCATTTGTGAAATATAAACGCCATATGCAGGTGATTGTGGGATATTACTACTTAAATGAGGAAAATTTACGATAGGGGAAGCCGAAATCGTCGCGTTTATCGTAGAGCGTGGTTGTTAATTTATCGTCTGTGTCCATAGTAAGTAAAATGTCTAAGTATGAAGCTTGTGTGCTTGATTCTGTTGTATCTTTAATATCTAGTATGAAGCCTGTGTGCTTGATTCTGTTGTATCTATAATATCTAGTTCGCTGGGATATATCGCATTGACATATGCATGATATTTGTCATTATTAATTTATAAAACGTCGTCGATATATCTAAATGTAAAATTAAAGGACACCGCTAGCTTTTTCTCCTTTTGATTCAGCAGAATGAAGTCTGCTTCGCTTGAATAAAGGAATAGGTCAACCAATAAATGGGCACAGTTGGTTCCCATAGGAATGCCGACAGTTTGTTGAAAGACCATTACATTACAATATATTTTTTATTAGAAATTCCAGCATCTTTTTATATAAACTTCAGTGTATTTATGTGTAGAATCGGAGTGGTGTTGGACAAAATAAGTATCATGATAACCAATGACTAGATATTTAAATTTTTGGGTATCACCTTTACTGAAAAAAAAAAAAACAGTTGTCGATAATGCTAAAAAGTGTCTCTTTTAATTTTTTATGTGGAATTATTGTGTAAAGAGTAGAAAAGTCGTATGTTTTGATACTGTGAATTTGAGAAACATTATGTGCCTTCAAATTTTCTAAAAGTTGTTTAGAATTTTCAAGTATCCATATCTGGTTTACACCGCTTCTGGAACAAGCACCTGTACAGTATTGGTGAAGTTTCTCCTTAACGGCTGTCAATATATTGATAAGAAGTTAAGATAAAGGTCTGGTAGAACATTTGCTGGATCCTGCGATGTACCTCTGTTTATATGGGGTTTTGTGAAGTTTGGGTATTCAGTATAAAGGTAGCTCAAAATCAGTATCCGTTGTAGGTACAGCAAAAGAGCGTAAACCGTACAAGTGATTTTGAAGGATCTCGTCCTTTGAAAGTGGACTATATATGTGCATGTAGGATTACCAGAATTCGTATTAAACCTTAGCTCTTCTAATAAACAATTATAGTAATGAGCCTTTCAAGTAAAAAAAAATAATATAATGTGACGCTTTGTCTGCTGGAACCAGTACATATTGGTCATGTTATCTGTTCAACTCGGTTACCACTTCTGGGTCACTAAATACAGAGGAATAACGTGTTTTTGTAGTTCATTTAAATTTTCGAAAACGAATTTTATCAACCATCGTATAGCTTTTAACCATTCAGACAAAGTGTCTGGTTCCCCGTCGTCATGTTTGGCCCATCGTCTGGCATAATCATCGACAGAATTTATAACTAGACTGAAATTATGTCGCCAATTAAAGGAACGGGTTTCTTAAAACATTTTTGAGGTTTTCATTTTCAACAAAGCATAGTCATAAGCCAGGAAATTCAAAATATACAGACAAACCCAAGGTAGATCCAGGATTTCAAGCTAGAGGGAAGGAAAAGTATAAAAAAAAATGGTTTTGCCAAGCGTAGCGAAAAATTTTTCGTAATTGATTCCAACTTTTTATTAAAATTATTTAAGCTTTTGAGTTGACTTTAACTGTACAAACATCTATACTTTGGCGTCCACCCCTTCCGCCTCTTAAATCCGCCACTGGTCAAGTTCGGTGAAAATGTCTTCAGTTAGTTTTAGATCTGATTGGCGAAAGGGAATCCCTGTCTGTGGTCGTGTCCCATAATACTATCTACCATTCCTGAGAGAGGGACTTCATATTGTTTAACAAGATCCCCGTATGATCTCCGTATGACCATAAAATTTCCTTAGTGGCGGTTTTAAGCTTTCAACAATGTATCCCCGTGTGAGAAGTTTATTGGTGGCGCGGTTGGCTCTCAGAATAAAACATTCGTAAGAGGAACATGCCCTGGCATAATACATAACTAAAGGCAAATAAGTATGCAACAACAAGGAGCTGCGAACAAAACGGGGCAAAGAAGATTCATAGGTGGTTTCAATTATCATTGAAGCATGAACAATCATCGGCATATCACGCATCTAGAACAATGTATAGCGTATAAACTGAAAATTGTATAAAACTTTGGCATACGTTGAACTTTCGCTGTCACACATTAACTATTTGTCAAACTTATGCCGACGTATGAAAAATCTATAAAACTTTGGCATATATAACCACGTAAATTTATGGGTATGGAATAATGACGATAATGATACAGATGATCAGTATAACTTTTAATACTTTCAGACTGACGGTTGGTGGATCCCGGATTTTCCGTTATCACACCAGTGTGTTCCGTACAGAGGCCTAAATCCTAACTATCTTTGACATGAAAATATACAAAATATATAGCACTGTTATAATCCATTAAGTGTGTTAATTAAAGTCCTTAATTGATAGGTAATCCTTAAAAGTTAAGGAACAATTAATTTGACTGAGACGTCTCACCTGTCCAGATAATTGGAATTATTCTGTGGCAGGGGGCCCTGAAGGTATAGCCTAATTAACAGGTATTATACTTGTACTGCAATTATCGGAATTAACTTTAAAAAAATATGTTTACAATAACGTGTACAATTAATAATAGTACTGAAATTACAGGAACTGGATAATTAAAGTTAAAAGTCCAAATTGTCAAATTCTGAATTTAAATATAAGAACTAAAATGTCCAAAATTTAATGTAATTTTGCTCGGTCACACATACGTCACACATACGTCGCACTTTCGCTGTCACATGTTAACTTATGCCAGAAAAAAATATATCAAAAATTCATAAACGCTGACAACTTTTGCTGTAATTTCGGATACGGTAGAAAAACATTTTCTCAACGTATTCGGACTAATGAAGAACGTGTAGGTACGTATGTAAACGCGTACGATTGTATAACGCCCCTACAACTTATTCCAGCGGAACGAATGGGTCATACGCTGGCTTACGTCGCAAAGTTTTGTGCATGCACACAATTTTTCTATTATCTTGTCTTACTTCAACTTATATGCCAGCGTGTTGTTAACGAAACTTGCCAGCATACTCACATATTTTTTATTCGTCGGTTAAATCTTCAATGTTACCAGCGATATATATCGCTGGTGTCAGGCAACGTGGATTTTACAAACTCATGTCACGTAACAGCAACATTGTAGGCAGAATTCTTTGTTTGAAGAAGACGATAATGTCTGAAAACAACTGTATATGCTAATATTTAATTTGAAAAAACAATTTAGTCATATCCGAGACATTACCCTTATTTTAGTGTTAATTCGCAGATTCAGGAATTCGTGGATATTTTCTAAGGTGCCGTGGGGGGATAACAAGATAAGATCAGCGATATATATATATATATATATATATATATATATATATATATATATATATATA
Source organism: Atrina japonica (assembly GCA_030159075.1). Classification (NCBI taxonomy): domain Eukaryota; kingdom Metazoa; phylum Mollusca; class Bivalvia; order Pterioida; family Pinnidae; genus Atrina; species Atrina japonica. Next base: position 301,046 of record BROG01000396.1, on the reverse strand, counting down.
TATATATATATATATATATATATATATATATATATATATAACATCTCAGATAAAGCGTGTCCTTAATCAATTAAACTCCATGTATAAAATAAATTTGTTATAATCAAAGTTTGAAACCACAAATAGGGCCTATTACAAATATAAAGGGTTTCATTCGTCACTCTTCAGGAAAAATCTTTGCGCGGCTTCCTGGGCAATGATCAAGATATTTTTTCCAGTATGTAATTTTGTAAAATAGTGAAAACAACAATTTGAATAGACCTATCTATGAATTTCAAAAGGTCAGAAACACACAAAGCAAAGATTTAATTCGTATACCGTATGTATAATTACATTATTTTATACATGAATACACTGCACTAAGTCGGGATCAGAATGTCACTAATTGCGACACCCTACTTACAACAAGTACAGGTGTTTACAGGTGTTGGATTTACCTGTGTCGCGGGTTGATTTGAAGTAGTTTCCATTATACGGCGCATTTTTCATTGCGATGGAATAGACTACCCACAATTATTGGACGATAACGTAGCATCGCCAAAATGCAGAAGATTCAACAAATAAGTGCAGTACTGTGTGGGCTTTTTGAAGGTAATGTAGCCTATAATATAGGCTGTATGTGTTAATGTTTACACAAAGAATGGGGGTCTTCTGGATATAATAATATGTTTTAATCGTATGTTTTCATTTTTTCAAGATAATTTGGGTAACAATTTAAACAAATATCATCGTAAATGCTAGTTGATCTGTCCATTTGACAAGAACAGTGTCCTAAAAAATATGTAAATTTACCTGAGTTTACAGGTAGTCACTTCCGGAATATAAAAATGTCATATATACGGGTGAATCATGCACTAAGACTGACTCAAGTGCCGGCTAACCATAAAAACATCAACCCAAATAATAAATACATGTAGTGATGTACATGTTCAGTTGGCATCTCTCTCTCTCTCTCTCTCTCTCTCTCTCTCTCTCTCTCTCTCTCTCTCTCTCTCTCTCTCTCTCTCTCTCTCTCTCTCTCTCTCTCTCTCTCTCTCTGCAGTTGATCACAAGTATCGATCATCAAAAGGTACATAAACTTATGGGCTTTTGTGTTTAAAAGCAAAATTCTTGTGGGGGTGGTAGGCTGAATCTCTGCCCCGATTTTAGGCAATTTTTTTTTTCGGTGGATGGAGGAGCAGATTTGTGATTACATGTACATTGTTAGCATTAGCTTTCAATGTGCATTACATGTACACAATGAGTCACTTGTTTAAAAGTTCAAACTTTTAAACTTTTCAAAAGACCCGATTAAGCCTACTCTATTCCCTTTTAAATGTTTGGGTCTCTGTGGCCGAGTGGTTATACCATCAGAGTTTGTACCATGAAGTCAGTCACTGCCGTTTGATCCTCACTGTGACCTTGATGCTGATTTATTTTTGTGAGGAAGTTCGGCAGTTTACTTACAGCCGTCGTACTGAGTACATGTACTTTGTAATTGGGCTGTCTTCTTCAAGATTAAAAACAATCTACCTCCATATAAATGAACTCTTCTATAAATCAATGATTTAGGCCAGTCCAAACATGTCTTTAGGGATGAACGAGTTAAATAGTTCTGTATGATGTGCAGGTACACAGGGGTTCAAAATTCCCCAAGTCCGAAGTCCGGGACCTGGTTAATTCAGGTTAGGACTTGACATTTAGAAATACCTAAAATCCGAGGGACTTGCCTCATCTGCTTTCATTTAATTTTACTGTATTACTGGTACTTATTAACAAAATTCAGCACAGACTTAAAGATTTCTCAATTGGACTTGCCAGAAATTTACTCTCAGAGTTCTGGACTTCAGTATCTAAAAACAATTTTGAACCATAGGTACATTGTACATTGTATAAGCCTTTACAAAAATGTGTGAATCATTTTAACTGATAGATGTGCATTGTAGCAAATTAAGGTAAGACACTTTTGCTGGGCTTTTGAGATTTTGCTGAAAAATGAATACAGTGAAACCTTGTCTGAGGACTACTTTACTTAGGAGGCACTTCAAAATTAAGACTATCGGCATAGGCATCGGAACTAAGCCCCCCCCCCTAGCCCCCCCCCCCCCCCCTTTTTTTGGCAAAGATAGAAATAGGTGTTGAAAATTAAGGCTTAGCGCCTAGATGTTTCTGGCGTGTGTGTGTTTTAAATTGGTTTAGCACCCCCTCCCCCCCTTTCAATTTGCTTCCGACAGTGTTGATCAGTATTCAGGCCTTTGAAAACTTTTTTAATGACATTGAACTGTAGGCCTATATGTATACATGTACATGTACATGTAAACCAATACCCTCATTAACACATGTAACAGACCACCTCACTAATCAGACCACTACATGTATGAATAATGCAGTCAGATGGACAGTCATTATAAGTTTATAGCAAGGTTTCACTGTATGTAATATTACTACAGTAAAACCTGTATATAGGGGCCACCCAAGGGAACAGAAAATCTTGACCTTTATGTGCAGGTGACCCTTATACACAGGTTCAATTTAGTTGAAGTATGCAGTCAAAGGACTTGAAAAAACTGGCCTTTATAGACAGGTAATCCTTATATAGAGGTGGCCGCTATAGCAGGTTTTACTGTACATGCAATGTAAGATTTAAAAATTTTTTTTTAACAATTCAGGGCTTTTGGCAGCACAGTGTTTCAACGACATTGGAGGTTACTATGCCAACCTGTATGTCAACACACAGTATTGCGCGTTTGGTTGTTGTGGAGAAGTTGGGAACATCACCTGTTGCTCTGTTATAGCCCCGGTTATTGGGATTGCTATTGGTGTTATCACTTTCATCATCATTCTCATTGTTGTCATCTGTTGCTGTCGAAAATTTGCTATTCCAAGCCTCAAAGAAATGCATAGAAAACAAGACAAGTATGCAGAACCGTTACCGACACTTGGCAGTCTCCCAGATTCAAGTATGCAATACATGTATTTCTCCTCTTTTTTTTTTCCCAGAACCAGCTGGGCCTGAAGTTACTACCGGTAAATACTCAGCACTCAAGCTTAATAAATTTTTATGTGTTATAGGTGAAAAAAAAAGAATCTATGCTGCAACTTGAAATTTTTGTATATCTATCACGTACAGATTGTCAAATAAAACCAAAAATTATTTCATTTGAAACCTTGAGTACTGAGTAAATTTGTCAACTTCGCTTTAGGCCACTTGCATAAAACTTGAGTATTTCTCGACTTCAGCTGACCTTGAATTCTGATTGGCTTAGCAAGAAAAGTGAAGAATACATGGTTAAGAATTTAAGACTTGAGTGTATTCTCAAGTTTTGAGCTAGTGTGGCCAGATTGGGCTCAGCACCATAAAAATTCTCATATTGGTCTGTTCAGCCAATCAGGGTCAAAATTTTCCAAAGTTGAGTAAAATTTGTAGACTAACAGTGAAACTTGTATATAACGACCTCCTTAGGGACACAAGAAAACCGGTCTCTATAGAGAGGTGGCTTTTATATAGAGGTTGATTTGTACACAAATTGTACTATTCAGGACACCAAAAAAAGGTCTTTGTGACCAGGTGATCTTTATAAACTGATGGTCACTAAACAAGTTTTACTGTATTTAAGATTATTTTTATTTTCAGAGTTATGTTGCCAGGAACTTGGTATACATGTATGTATCATCATGTACGTTTGTTTTTTAATATTTGAACTGCCTGTAGTGATTAAGAAGTAGAGCGCTCTACTCACAAGTGGAATGTCCCAGGTTCGAATTCTAGTACCAGGTCATAATGTAACAGTACCAGGTCATACACATAACAGTACCAGGTCATACATGTAACAGTACCAGGTCATACATTTAACAGTACAAGGTCATAATGTAACAGTACAAGGTCATAATGTAACAGTACCAGGTCATACATGTAACAGTACAAGGTCATACATGTAACAGTACCAGGTCATACATTTAACAGTACCAGGTCATACATGTAACAGTACAAGGTCATAATGTAACAGTACCAGGTCATACATGTAACAGTACAAGGTCATAATGTAACAGTACCAGGTCATAATGTAACAGTACCAGGTCATACATGTAACAGTACCAGGTCATAATGTAACAGTACAAGGTCATAATGTAACAGTACAAGGTCATAATGTAACAGTACCAGGTCATACATGTAACAGTACCAGGTCATACATGTAACAGTACCAGGTCATACATTTAACAGTACAAGGTCATAATGTAACAGTACCAGGTCATAATGTAACAGTACCAGGTCATACATGTAACAGTACAAGGTCATACATGTAACAGTACAAGGTCATACATTTAACAGTACCAGGTCATACATGTAACAGTACAAGGTCATAATGTAACAGTACCAGGTCATACATGTAACAGTACAAGGTCATAATGTAACAGTACAAGGTCATAATGTAACAGTACCAGGTCATACATGTAACAGTACAAGGTCATAATGTAAAACAGTACAAGGTCATAATGTAACAGTACAAGGTCATAATGTAACAGTACAGGTCATACAGTACAAGGTAACAGTACCAGGTCATACATGTAACAGTACCAGGTCATACATTATAACAGTACAAGGTCATAATGTAACAGTACAAGGTCATAATGTAACAGTACCAGGTCATACATGTAACAGTACAAGGTCATACATGTAACAGTACAAGGTCATACATTTAACAGTACAAGGTCATAATGTAACAGTACCAGGTCATACATGTAACAGAACCAGGTCATACATGTAACAGTACAAGGTCATACATTTAACAGTACAAGGTCATAATGTAATAGTACCAGGTCATAATGTAATAGTACAAGGTCATACATGTAACAGTACCAGGTCATACATGTAACAGTACCATGTCATAATGTAACAGTACAAGGTCATAATGTAACAGTACCAATATGTACCTGGTCATAATGTAACAGTACCAGGTCAGGTCACATGTAACAGTACCAGTACATGTCTATAATAATAACAGTACCAGGTCATACATATAACAGTACAAGGTCATAATGTAATAGTACCAGGTCATACATGTTACAGAACCAAGTCATATATGTAATAGTACACATACATGTACCAGGTCATAATGTAAAAGTACCAGGTCATAATGTAACAGTACCAGGTCATAATGTAAAAGTACCAGTACATGTACCAGGTCATAATGTAACAGTACTAATACATGTACCAGGTCATAATGTAACAGTACCAGTACATATATTAGGTCATAATATAACAGTACTAATACATGTACCAGGTCATAATATAACAGTACTAGCACATGTACCAGGTCATAATGTAATAGTACTAGTACATGTACCAGGTCATAATGTAACAGTACCAGTACATGTACCAGGTCATAATGTAAGGTCATACTACCAGTACATGTACCAGGTCATAATGTAACAGTACTAGTACATGTACCAGGTCATAATGTAACAGTACTAGTACATGTACCAGGTCATAATGTAACAGTACTAGTACATGTACCAGGTCATAATGTAACAGTACTAGTACATGTACCAGGTCATAATGTAACAGTACCAGTACATGTACCAGGTCATAATGTAACAGTACCACATAAGTACAGTGTACATGTACAGGTCATAATGTAACAGTACTAATACATGTACCAGGTCATAATGTAACAGTACCAGTACTTGTACCATGTAACCAGGTCATAATAAATGTCATAACAGTACAGTACTAGTACATGTACCAGGTCATAATGTAACAGTGCCAGTACATGTACCAGGTCATAATGTAATAGTACCAGTACATGTACCAGGTCATAATGTAATAGTAACAGTACCAGTACATGTACCAGGTCATAATGTAATAGTACCAGTACATGTACCAGGTCATAATAAATGTAACAGTACCAGTACATGTACCAGGTCATAATATAACAGTACCAGTACATGTACCAGGTCATAATGTAACAGTACCAGTACATGTACCAGGTCATAATGTAACAGTACCAGTACATGTACCAGGTCACTATTCTGGCACTATAGTTCTAGTACACTGATTAGTGTGCCACATTTCCAGAAAATTTCGAATTTTGTAAGTGCTAGCTTAGCTTTCCTGGGGCGGAGGTAATGAATATATATGTCAGTATCAGACCTGATTCTTACATGCTTATAAGCTGTAAAACTAGAGTCTAGCTGTCGTCTTAATAATATTTCTATGTATTATTAACAGGTTTCTCACTTAATCGGAGTCGAACAGCAAAGAACGGTCGAAGCAATGACATTGAACATCAGTATAGTTCTGATGACAGTCGAATCTCGGATGTTCCAAAACGTCACCAACTGACAGAGAACAGGCAAAATCATAATAGAAAATCAGACAGATATCGTCGTGAACGACGTAAAAGTTTTGAATCCGAGGATTATCTTTCTCAAGATTCCGAAGATAGAAGAGATTACAAAAGATCGTACCGATCTAAATCATCTGAAAGATATTATGATTCAGAAGAAGATAACCATTATAGCAGACGTTCAAACTCTCGTAGACATCGAGATGATGAAATGAGTAGAAAGGACGGTTATCGATATAGATATGAGGAAAACCCTCAGCGATATCATGATGAATATAAACAGCACAGTAGCAGAAGAAGTAGGTCATCATCTCATAGACAGTCCCAACACAGTGAATCGCCACCATATAGAGAACGCTATTAGATAAAAATCATTGTATTACTGTTTTCTGTTACTGCTCTGTGTAAGATGTCTCTTAGTTTGTGCATGTTAAGTATCCTGTGAGGAAAAATAAGACTGTGGCTTAATTTAAAATTGAGTACATTTCGTTAAATATTATACTTTGCAATTCTTGTTTTTGTAAAATGTTTTATATAAGGCTGACATGATAAATGTACAGTAGAACCTGTCTTCTAAGACCACTGTCATGAAAGAAGACCTGAAAGATCACATAAAAAAAAAATACTACTGAGAGTTGTAAATGGCTGGTGGGCTGGTCTCTCAACTTTCAAAATGGGTTTCACTCCAAAAATCCTATCCCACATTTTTCCATGTTTTTATATTTACTATATAGTAAAAAAGAAAAAAAAACATATTATGGTGAAGTTTTTTTCATTCTAATTAGATAAAGTTGATCTGTTTTCTCATAAAAATCACAATAAATGGACCACTATATACAAATAAACAAGGCATGGTAAACACCACACCTTTTGATGTCAAGATTGATATTGTTTTATACACTGTCCTCTCAACATCCAACAGTTATCATCAAAACAGTACAGAATCACAGACAGATAACTCGTTCACCCCTAAAGACACATTTGGACCTGCCTGACTCATTGATTTTATATCATAGAAGAATTCATTTTGAGGGGTTGAAGAGTCAATTATGTGGTTATTTTAACAGTTAATGATCGTCACCGAGACAGTCATATGTATATTTTTCAATTAGAGGGACATTAGCTGTGTTTATCAAAGAAAAGTATTTCAATTTTTTTCTACTTTTCCTACTTGTACTTGATGTAAAATAACAAATAAGAGCTATATACAGGCGTAAAAGAATCTTTATATTCCTATATATTTTGTGAAAATAGGTTAGGTCCAGTGTAGTATTCACATACAAATAGTAAGTTTGAGTCAATCAATTGCAAGTGAAAAAGTGTCAAATCTTGGGTTTCTCAAGCAATTTTCACAAAATATATAGCAATTTCAGAATTTTTATGTCTGTTTATATCTCTTTTTTTTTTTTTGTTATTGTATATCAGTCTAAGTAGTAAAAAGGGGGGGGGCATTTAATATAAAAACACAGCTAATGCCCCTGTAAAATTGCCTAAAAGTTTCACCAAGTGAGATGTATACAAGAAATTGCTTATTGACTTTTCATAACATTCTGTTAGAGTTATAGTTCTTAAGAGATTTGTTGGAATCAAGTTTTGTCATCTTCATAGATTTAGTATATGTTTATGAAACAGGGATTTTCCACCCTATTGTATGGAGCTTAAATAAGACCCCATTCCAAATAAAAGAAAATACATTTTCTCCCCAATTTCCAATCAAACTTTCCATGTGAAGTTAAGTAACAATGAATTTGATCACTTGTATTATCAAACAGTTTTTGTGTATTTTAGATTTCCAATTTTTTAATGTGCTAAAATTCCCAATTCCAAAGATCCATGCCTCATTCCAAATAATGTGGAAAATCCCTGCAAATTTAAAAAAAAAATGTTCACCAGAATATTCAGTGTCATTTTTGGCTTTACTTTAAAATCAAATTTTGTATACTATGATTAAACATTGTTTTCCTTTTGCACAGTGATAACAATGATAAAAATATAGTTTTCAAGTTATTGTTGGTATACTGTAGATGCTAGTAACTTCCCTACTTTGTATATTACCCCCCCCCCCCATTTTTGAATCATTCCAGATATCCTTTGGAAGACAATATTTGTCACTTCATGTGACAGGATTCCCCATTACTCCTTCGGACTTGCATCACTATTGTACTATAATATGTAAAAGCCCTTGCCATTTATGGTTGTGACGCAGGGAGAGATGTCTATCGGAAGGGAGTGGGGTGCTGATTCCTCCCAATTTTTCAACAGTGTACGGTTCAAATTGCATCTTTATTACACACAAATAGTTTCTTGTCGTCTGCAATAAGTCAATAAATTGCTGTCCTTAATTTTCGATGTCGTCCCTTTATGCATTTACACAAAATTTAATCTGTTGTAAAATTCCAGAGATTTTGTATTTTGTAGGTTAATATGACAACTTTTGCATTATTTAAACTATACAAACTAATACCTCTACGGATTTAAATGGGTATATAGAAATTTATTATATACACCAGGTTTTTTCTGCTAATTTCGTCAAAAAATTTCATTGGTGACACAATTGGGAATTCAAATTTGTGTCGAATTGTGAAAAATGGTTTGCACACATGTATGTAAATCTAAATGCAATGGATTGTTTTTAAATGCATTTACCACTCAATTCATTCATTTTTTATTTTTTATTGGTCGCACACCAATTATTTTTTTCATCAAATTTTGAAAAAAAAACGTGTATTTTTTGTATTTGGTAATGGGCAAAATATTGGCCCGTGGAAACTAGAAAACAGCCTGTATACCAGTTTTTCTCATCAATAGCCAGTATCAAAACATTTGTCAAAAACTGTAAAGGTCTACCCAAGTCAAGTGCCACATCCAAATTCTGTCTAAAATAAAACAAAGTAAAAATTGAAGACATATTAATGGATAATCGAAACTCCAAGTCTATTTGAATATGACGAATTAGATATACAAATGGTCTCAACATAAGAACAGTTGCAAATTCCAAATGGGATAGGACCAAGTGTCCGAAAGGAGTCAGCGTCCACTGTTAGCATGCTACACCCTTTGCAAATGTAACATGGAAATCTCTCCTCAAGTTGGGTGAAAAAGTTCAGGTTCAGTGAAAATGTCTTCAGTTAATTTTAGATTTGGTTGGCAAAAGGGAGTCGCTGTACTGTATACATGTATGGTCGTGCTACAGATAGCCATCTAACAATACAGTCTATATAGGTTGAACAAATAAAACATATTGCCGTGTATGGATTCCATTCATTACTAAAAGCTCTAATATTTTTGTGACTACAGGTAGCCTGCCACCCCTGTAATGATTTAATTTAAACTCCTTGTGTTTGTAAACATATGCCAAATTACTTTACTTTACTGTACAACTAAAGTTTGACCTTTCTGTACTTTTGTCTTTCAAAAGAGAATACCAATGTCAAACTCCTCAACAACACTGTTGGCCATCTTTCAGAATCTCCATCTCTTATGAAGAAGTTCTAATCAAAAGTGAAAACTTCAATAGTAATCACTACGAGACTGCTGTTGTGAAATAAACATAGTTTATAATTGAGAACATAAGTTATTTGTTGTTTAATGAACATTTCGCACTAAATTGTAACATATAGCATTTATTCCTGTCAACTTTTTTATTCCATACATAGATTGCACAAATATACATATTTCAGATATAATGAAGTGTGGCATTCTATTTTTTTAAAAAACAAGACACAATTCACTCATCACATTCTTCGGTCTTTTATTCTGCAAACTAATAAATAAAAAAGTAGCTTTTATGTACATGTATAACTTAATATTGAGCAGAAGTCTTAGGGTCTATATAATGTGTAATATCACATTTAAAAAACAATATAATATGTTCATTATCATATATTTTGAGAATTTGCATAATATAAGATGAACCCATCAGTTTTCTAACCAAGTTCTTATTGTGCTACAGTCTAGAGTTTAGAAGATGACTTTTATGTGACATAAATTGGATAGAAGATAAGGTGTGTAGGAAAAAAAAACTCACACATAATTATCCATATGTCTTAGCCTCTGTTGTAAAACTTTAACTTTGGTATTATCAGTGATATTTATAGCATTTCATGGAAAGCAGTTATTCCGGCCCTGTACATCCGTTTTTACATTTTCGTAAATGATAACACATTCACAGCAAATATTTAGAACTCACAGTTTTACATCGAGAATTTGTAGATGGTTAGATACAGTACCATATTTCGTAAATGATAACACATTCACAGCAAATATTTAGAACTCACAGTTTTACATCGAGAATTTGTAGATGGTTAGATACATTATCATATTGGTTTACACTTAAGGTGATCTTATCATCTATAAACTGGTTCTGGTTGATAGTAAGTGATCTAGTAAGTCTTTCATTTATTGCACCAAATTGGTTTTTGATTGGTTAATATGAAAATAGAATATACATATCTCAAGAAACGAGAAATCAATAGACCACATGAAATCACAAAAAAGAATGTTTAACCACAGTGTCTGGTCCCTCTTGCTAGTCTATAAAAAGTACAAATACAGGGTGTTTCAAAATATGTCCCGACTTTACTGTATAATAGAATATGTTACAAGTTACATATCGAACTAAGGGATATAACAATTTAAAGAATGTTGCAGTACAATTCTGTTGGTGTACTTTTAATACATACACATTAAATATTATTTAAGTGAGCCACATTCTTAAATATTCAAATTATCGAATTTTACCAGTTTAACGTCGTTTTTCATTACATATTCCAAATGTGTACAGTTTTCTCTATCACTAACTGTAACTTGTCCAGGAAGTTTTGGGTCACATTATCACGTGTATCAAATGGATATCTTGCGATTTTATCGTTATTGCCTGTTTTAGGTCACCAGGATTATTTGGGCATGTTGGGTATACTGAAAATAAAATTTAAATGAAGGTTCTTCTTCAAGTTCCTATCATCCATGTGTCTGCACATTATGGACATTTGAAGTGGGGCATATTTTTTGAAACACCTTGTACCAAATTGTTATCCATTAGGAAATCCAGATGACAATGTACAAATAGAGGGATATTGGACAAATTTTGACCTCAGAAAAATGTAGAGATGGGATCAGGTGTTTGGGGGGGAATTAGCATTCCTTGCTAACTGGTTACATCCGCCTTGAGTCCACAGTCAAATTCGGATCACAGCACATGAGGAATAACGATCTGTAACAAACGTAAAAAGTGACAGGACGAAGTATACAAACTATGAAACGCGGAATTCTGGGAAATTGAGAGTTTGGACCAGGTGTTATGGAGGAGTGAATCTCATCATCCAATCAATCACATGCCGTCTTTATTATATGAAAACAGCATTATAGTGGTTATGAAAATGTTTCAGTGAATTTTGCTTAAACATTATTAACAATACCAAAGTTATAGTCTGACGAAAGATGCCAAAACAAATTCTCAAGTCGATCGCTTCTGTCATTAAGACTTCAACAATTGAGCTCGAATTAAAAATAAATGTATATTCCGGAAAGAAATGAGTGCACAGTTTAGTTATACTGTGCGCACTGTTTAAATTTGTTGTGCACACAGTGTAACTATATTGTGCGCACAGTTTAGCTTTATCTGAATAAAAAGAGAAGCCATATGTCGCTCACCTGGCAAATTTGATGAACATTGCATCATTGCAACAAAACGTCTAAAATAATATTTTCTGTTTAATTAGTTGATTTCGAAAAATGTTTCCAGTTGTGACTCCTTTTGGAGCTTCTGTGTGTATTAGCCCCTTTGCAAACATGCGGCATTATATGGGGATAGTTCCTGCAAAACTTCGTTCAACCATTATTTTTTTTAATTTGTAAATGTCTAAAAGTTGATTAAAACTGATATTTTCTATTTATTTGGTGCCTGTGTCTTTAACCTTCTATCTCATGATCTTGACACTTTGTCAAACATTTAATCCTATATTTATATAATTGAAATCTGATCATAAACGATCGTATGGCGAGCACTTCAAATGACCCATTGTATGATTTTATACAAATAGCTAATCATCCCAAAACTGACTGACCTTTTGCCTACACAATGCTGTCACATGATTTTGCGCACCTAAGACCCCGATCTCGAAAACTGGAGACACCAAATGGCACAGAATCATAAAATCCACACAGCATAAATCAATTATATCTTCGTTTTTTCATTTTTGTTGTTGACAAAACATGTTAATTTGTCTAAACAAATTCATGTAAAGTGAAAAACAAACCACAAACATCGTGTTCTAACCCGAGGTCCAAATGTCACATGATTTTGCGAACTGTTCAGTTTCCACGTGGTTGAAGATGTAAATCAGGTATGGTGGTCCGTATTCCTTCATATTATTTGACTTGAAATTCAATATGATGGTTAGATTGAGTACAAAAGGGATTAAAAAGTTTGCACCAATTTAGAACTAATTCTGCTGTCAACTTGCTTCTCGATTATGAATATTCATTATAAACTATTATCGCCATGATGACGTAAATGTAAATGCTGCTATAGCTAGTCGACCAAAAGGCTCAAATGAGGTAAAATACTTAGTGTGTTTTTATATTTAGGATAACAATCATTGATTTTATACAATAGTTGTACAAAAAATGCATTTTAACTTTTTATTTTGAAAGGTTTATGAAGACGCAGAACCTTTGAAGCAAAATTATTATCCGTTTTAAGGCGTTGAGACGGACAGAAGCATGGGTGCGCAAAACCATGTGACGCGCAAAATCATGTGCCACAGCAAATTGTTAGGAATTATCTATATAATCATTGTGGTAATGTTTCAATGTCACAGGCTCAAAGGTCAAGATCACAGACACCTAGGTAAACAGAAAATACGTTTATTGTCAATTTTGTTTTACTTCTTCTCAAGAACCAATGGGCTACCAAACTTGCCAGAAACTAACCTCGTATGAAGCCACGTAGCTTTTGAAAATGTCAAGGGCCTAGGATCCATATGGCTCAAAAGGGGGCAAAAAAGAGGTCAAAACTTGGTAATCTTCTCATAAACCGAATGGATGATTAATTTTCTTTCAACTTTGGTAGACATCATTGTCAAGTCCCTAGCTATACTATTTTAAAGCAGCATTAGCGGCGGCTAAGGCGTGATTTTTTCTTTAAGTGATAATATATCGTTATAAAGATACAGAGTTCTCATCAATTGCACTTGCACATATTGGCTTGTTTAAAAGTATAACGAATGTTAAAATAATAAATAATATTAGTGAGCATGGACCAAAACAACAAATGGTATTGTGGGCAATATTCAGAACGACCTCACATCACAAGGTTCGTAGACATGCGTAGTAGTTTATTTTCATCCTAATGGGATAAAATTTATTTCAAGTGAACCCAGTCTACTCGAATTTAGTAATTTTATTTAATCTCTTCGAAGAAAACACAAAATAAAACGCTAAAATAGCCCGATTACTTGGAGGTCTATTTATAGTATTGCTGGTCAACTCGTACCCAAGTCAAATGGGCACTGAGTGATTTCGGATGCTCGGAAATATGGAAATCGAATTTTGTGTGGTTGAATCGGCACTTGGATAATCGTTTGCGCATTTGTTGATATTAATTCGGAACTTGAAAATATTCATAATGTCACACATGAAGATTCATCTCAATGGGTTCTAAAAAGTAATTTTATGAGCAAATTAAAGTAAAAAAGTTGCATTATTGAATCAACTTACATTCCATATATTTTTTTAAGTTTAAGCTTTTATTGCTAATTGTTTTTAAAACATTATATTAGCCAAACAGTCGTTCGGATGTAATGAAAAGAACTAAAAGGAATCTAAATAAAATGATTTTGTAATTAAAGAGATAATGACGAAAATGTGGTTTTGTGAGGCCCCATCCTCATTCACACACACATTTTAGTAGACTACTAAAATCTAAATTCAAATTATTCATATGCATGTACTACACAATGCAGAATTTATATAAATGTTATCATAGTGTCGATAATAAAATTGCCGAAATCACTTGCACTTTCCGAAATTGCTTGATACTAAAACACCATAAAAACATTATAATATAGACCTATGGATTCTGTTTTATAGTACCGATGATGTAACTAGGTGTCAATATGTATAATCTCACTGAGGTGCCGAAAAATCTGTCGTGGCTCCACGGTAGAGTGTTCGATTCGTAACCGGAGGGTCACGGGTTTGGAATCTCGGCGGAGGCGACCGGCTTTCCTATCATTTGGGTTAGGCATTAAAAACCGAAGTCGCGTTTCACAGTAGGTATCGACACGTTAAATAACACTCACTTCTCAATGGCCGTAAGTGCCGAGCATAGGCCAAAATTTGAAGCCCTTCAGCGGCATTTGGTTACGTCTCCATCTGAGTGAGATTCTCGAGTGGGACGTTAAAAAACAACACAATAACAGCAACTAAGGTGTTGAAGTCACTACTGTCCGTGCAGCTCACTTCGAAAATAGGAATACCTGAATAAAAGTCGTATACCTTACAGGAGTTGTTGAATAACCTCTACATAATACAAATTTCATGGAGATGTGTGTTTCAATGTTAAAAATGTCTCCCGCCGGACCGGGTTTTGTCCTGTGCTTACTATGACGTCATTAGTCAGCGGTCCAAATATTCCCAGGCCTATCAAATGTTCACGGGAAGTACTCTTGGAAAATAAAATGAAAATTACCGATGTAGTAATAATATATAAACATATTCATTCACAATATTTAAGTATCATTGAATTGAAGTATTATTAGTAGCACCAAAGTTATAGTTTTACTAAAAAGGCAACGTACACACATGCTCAATACGACCGTTTATGTCAATAAGACTTCATCAATTCGACAGATGAACTCGAATAAAATGATAACTTTATATTTCAGAAAGAAAATAGTGGTATCATTAAAGGCGAAATAATAAACCTAAATGTATTTTTAAGAGTACCCACTCTTTAAAAAATGACAACCTTAGCTTTTGAGAAATTTAGAATTAAATAGAACAATACCAGCGAAATATTACTTTAGTATAAAATAACTCAATATGATGCAAGGACATTTTAATATGTATCTCGTGCACATCTACGAAGATGATCGGAAAGTAATCAGACGCCATGTCTTGTTTCAGTTTCCGTGTAAACACAAAAATATTGATGCTGTTTTTGGCATCTGCACTCTATTTTGACGGTAAATCGTATTGTCAGGTGATTTTTTGATGGTATACAATCGTTTCATGATTATTACACACTTTCCGAAAAAAATATTCCTAACTTAGCTAATGCTGCTTTAAATGAAATTGAGGTTTCACAAGACTCCACCCGCCAGGTTATATGGATTTTACTATAGACATTTTGTATCCAAAGATATATTATAAAGGTGTTTGTTGGACCTCGTCTTTAATATTCATAGGCGTCGGAGCCGGGGGGGGGGGGGCTTATTTTTTTTGGCAAAGATAGGCATATGTGTTGAAAATTGGTCTTAGCCCCCAAGACGTTTCTGGCGTGTGTGTGTTTTAAGTTGGTTTAGCCCCCCCACTTCTCGTGTGTGTGTTTTAAGTTGTTTCAGATCTGGCGTGTGTGTGTTTTAAGTTGATTTAGCCCCCCACTTTCAATTTGCTTCCGACGCCTATGATATTCAGATAGAGTTAAACTGTGCGCACAATATAGTTAAACCAGTTTGACAAAGTGTCAAGGTCATGGGGTCGAAGGTTTAGGTCACAGGCACGTAAGTAAACAAACAAATTTTGCAAAAACTATCCCCATATTAAGCCGCACAATGATTGCAAAGGAAAAGTGGCTAAGACACATAGAGATTCCAAAAGGAGCCACAACTGGGAACATTTTGGAAAGTCAACTAATTAAACAGAAAATATAATATTTTATGCATTTTGACTTGTTATGCAATGTTGACCAAATTTGCAAGATGAGCGACTTAAGGCCCCATTTGACCTCTTCTTAAATATTCTGATATGGTTAAACTGTGCGCACAATATAACTAAACTGTGCGCACTATATTGCTAAACTGTGTGTGCGATATAGCTAAACTGTGCGCACAATATAACTAAACTGCGCACAGTATAGTTAAAATGTGCGCACAATATAATATTTGTTAAACTCTGCGCACAAAATAACTAAACCGTGCGCACAATATAATTAAAAATATGCTGTATTCTATGTCACTAAAGGAGCGCCGTAAAATGAATGTCTTAGCTTTCGAGGAGTTAAAAAATTGAATGATAGTATCTGTGTGAAATATTACTTTAGTATAAAATAATTGGCTAGTACCGAAATACCAGGAACTGGGTTTCTATATACCCTCGGGTATTCAGACAGTTATTCGGGGAGATTCAACTTGAACCATATCACAGAAAAAGTAATAATATTGTAGTTTTCAACATGTGTTTGCTTTTTCATTTCTGGCGGTTAAACGGGCATCAACTTTTTTTTTCATTTCTTTTTTATCTTACTACTTACGACAAAAACATATACAAAGGTATGGAGTTTTTTTTACATTCTATAAACTTGGTGAAAATTGCTTTAATACCAGGTTTGGCACTTTTTCAATTGCAGTTGATTAACTCAACCTCACTATTTGTATTAACTTGTATTTGTATTATTTATTTAATTATTAATTTATTTAATTTGCTTGGTAAACACAGCTAATGTCCATTTAATTACATGGGTTGTAATTTCCATATCTTTTCTCTTGCATTACACGATCATGGTTTTTTGGAACTAGATTAAAATAATCTCAGGTCCTATAAATACAGTCCATTATAAATATTATTGTCAATGTTCCGTATGGTAAACGCTAGTGTAAAACATTTTTTCATGGTTTTATCATTTATATATATATATATATATATATATATATATATATATATATATATATATATATATATATATATATATATATATATATATATATATATATATATATATATACGTATTTGGTGTTGGTTTTCTTGGTATATTAAGATTTACTTTTATTCCGTTAGCGCTTTTACCATCGTTGGTCATCAGACTCACATTTGGTGTTGGTTTTCTTGGTATATTAAGATTTACTTTATTCTGTTAGCGCTTTTACCATCGTTAGTCATCAGA
The DNA here is from genome assembly GCA_030159075.1 of Atrina japonica. NCBI lineage: Eukaryota > Metazoa > Mollusca > Bivalvia > Pterioida > Pinnidae > Atrina > Atrina japonica. Next base: position 283,616 of record BROG01000396.1, on the reverse strand, counting down.
CTCACATTTGGTGTTGGTTTTCTTGGTATATTAAGATTTACTTTATTCCGTTAGCGCTTTTACCATCGTTGGTCATCAGACTCACATTTGGTGTTGGTTTTCTTGGCATATTAAGATTTACTTTATTCCGTTAGCGCTTTTACCATCGTTGGTCATCATACTCACATTTGGTGTTGGGTTTCTTGGTATATTAAGATTTACTTTTATTCCGTTAGCGCTTTTACCATCGTTGGTCATCAGACTCACATTTGGTGTTGGTTTTCTTGGTATATTAAGATTTACTTTATTCCGTTAGCGCTTTTACCATCGTTAGTCATCATACTCACATTTGGTGTTGGGTTTCTTGGTATATTAAGATTTACTTTATTCCGTTAGCGCTTTTACCATCGTTGGTCATCAGACTCACATTTGGTGTTGGTTTTCTTGGTATATTAAGATTTACTTTATTCCGTTAGCGCTTTTACCATCGTTAGTCATCATACTCACATTTGGTGTTGGGTTTCTTGGTATATTAAGATTTACTTTATTCCGTTAGCGCTTTTACCATCGTTGGTCCTCAGACTCACGATGGTGAAAGCGCTAACGGAATAAAGCAAATCTTAATAAAAATATGATGCTCTATACTTTTTGACAGGATCGTGAAAGAAATCTGGCTTGTGAAATGGCGAAGTCCGACTGTCCGTCTGTCTGCCTGTCCGTCTGTCTGCCTGTCCGTCTGCGCCAACAAATTGCGTTTCGGTCCATTGTGGGAAGACCATTGATGATATCTCTTTGAAACCTCGTATGTAGATCGACCTTGATGAGAATTATCCATCACAAACTTTGTTTTTGAATTTAGGAGGGGATCAAAGTAATAATGGAGGTGTACTTTGTCAACAATTTGGTTAAGGTCTTGCCTTTAAGTACATTGTAGGAAGACCATAGATGATGTGTCATGTAGATAGACCTTGATGAAAGCTATCCATCAAACCTTTTGTTTTGAATTCTGAAGGTGGATCAAAGATGTAATTTGGGATGGAGATTGGGTTTGCATTTGTTCTATAGGAGCCTATGGGAAATTTTTAATATTTCATTTAAACTTGAAAATAGTACAGTTAAAAACCATTTAACAACATATTTACTTATTGCATTTTTAAAGGGGGTCAAAGTAATAATATGGGATTGACTGTCAGCGTCTATAAAACTTAATATGTCAATTGATAGAGGTAAAGACCTCAAACTTGGTGTACAGGTTACCTTTGTTAAGTGCAATTGAATTATGTGAGTTTAAATTTCGGAGGGTGGATCGAAGTAGTAATTGGGGTGGGGGATCAACATTTTGGTTATAGTTTCAGGTTGAAGTAAATCCTTGGCAATGGAAGGAGGTAGAGACTACATACTTCTTTTCAATTTCTGTCAAGGCACCGCAGTCCGGCCATACCGGCCGTCTTTAGCGGTTTCTTGTCTTATCATATATATATAAGTATATAACTTTATCAAAACTTATTCACTGTTTCTTAAATTCACGGATCTATCAACACCATAAATATAGTAAATGTCAAAACCGCGAGTTATTTCCCCTGTACAATTTAAAAACTGAATTATTCCAGATATTCCTTATACAGACTTAGCTCAAAACAAATGCTCGCTTCTGCCAGTAAGACTGCAGTCAAAATTTAAAACAGATGTAGAGTTCGAAACAAAGAAGTGGTAGATCTATCATGCAAGGCAAAAAAAACCACATCCGTTTAAGAGTAACCACTGTAGAAATTATTTTCTGAGCTGTCTAGGAGTTCAGAATTACCAATTGTTTGAGAAAATCTTTCTGTACATACATACATACTCGTACTACTTAACTGAGGTTTAATGTACTTGACTATCCATATATCTTAGACAAGTTAGGTATGAAAGCTTGTTTATTGCAAAACAAACGATTTAGCCCTCGGGCTTTCATAAAGTTTCGAAACACGTGTTTATTGAGGACAAAGATGTGAGTACATTGGTTGACCGAATAATTTGTTTAATTTGTTGTATATTTCATTTATTAAAACTATGGGCAATCTGATGGGCATCAATTGTGCACTGTCTCTGACCACTGTACAAAAACACGGTTATAACGATTAAGAGTTTACCAAGCCAAATATATCAATGATCCATAATAATACAGACCAACACATTTAATTTAGTTTAGGAACAATATTAGATGGGTATTAGCTGTGTTTACCAGAATAAAATTTCCATTTTTGATACATATACAACATGTACTTTTACCACTTGTACTTAATGTACAATAAGAAATAAGAGCTATATACAGGCATAATAAATCTTATACACCTATATATCTTGTGAAAATAAGGTAAAGGCCAGTGTGGCGTGCATATATAAATAGTATGGTAGCGTTAAGTGGCATTTGTCACAGACTAATCCTTATATAATATAGACAGGTGAGACATCTCAGTTAGTTAATTGTTTATAGTATTAAAGGATTAAATATCAATTACTCACTATATATATTACTTGTAACATATTATAACAGTGCTATATATTTTGTACATTTTCACATTTAAGTCAGTTCGGTTTTTATATTGTACACAGAACATATGGTTATGGTTTAGGAAAGTCCTGAATCCACCTAACCGTTTTGCAAAATAGACGTTTAGTACATTTATACGACAACATCATCATTCACACTATTATCAAAATTAACAATGACAACAACGTAGAGTATGCATTCTATACAAGTAAAATACATTACCACTTATTTGAAACTTCGTTGGTTTTGAAAGGAACTAAAGTGCAGCTGTACGATTTACCAAAATATACCGTAAAAGTGGAAGTTTTAGCGAGACGCAAATTTAGCGTTTTGTCCTAAAATTTTGGTATATAATTTTAGCGAGAGGTAATTTTAGTGATTTTATGATTTAAAAAGATAACCATTTCCTACGACGAGGAATGAATCAATGGTAGTATGCATGTTCCTGTCATTTCTAACATAAAAGTAAATAATAATAGAAGTTACTTTATTTATTATCAAATACAAAATAGGATTTGAATTACCCCTGCACCATCGGGATTGCATAATAGCTCTGAATCACTTATACTGCTTACCCTTGTACTAACTGGGATTATTTGTATTATTAAGAAAATAAATTCTAGATACCAACTACAACATTTATTTAGGTAAATATTATTAACAATACCAGTTATAGTTTTACAAAGGAGTCCAAAGACAAATGATCAAGATGATCGTTTCTGCCAATAAGACTTCATCATCTGAGCTCGAATTTGATATAAATATTCCCTAAAAACAAAGTGGAATTTGTTATCAATATATTGTGGTGTATTTCGGTAATTACAGTGTGTGTTTCGGTAAATCGTCCAACCCATTAATGGGTGTCCGTGACCGTTTACGTTTTATATCATTGACGAGTGCTTCTCAAGTGTTATACCACTGTACTTGAAGTAACTCCGCCCTGTCAAGTTACGTGTATAGGACAAATATGCGAACTTACACAGTTTAACTCGACGAGTAAGATGTCTAAAACAATGTAATTCTCGACGTTTGTCAATTCACTTACAGAAGGTCATTTTTTAAGTAGAAGTGTAGAATTCCCACCACAACTGAAAATTGATCAACGGTGTACAACGGTTGTATAAATGAAAAAAGAAATGTTTGGTGTAAAAACCGGTTTAGTAAAATCCATATAATCTGGTGGTTAGAGTCTCGTGAACCCTTTCTTGACCTGGATGAATTTCAGTTTTATATACTAGTAATAAGATCTAGAGGCAAATAAGTTGGAAGAAATCATCCCTTACATGCTTACACCTAAACAACAAACCATGATTTGTTTGTCTGTTTATTGTTGTTTAACGTCCCATTCAAGAATCTTTCAATCATATGGAGACATTACCAAATGCCCATGGAGGGCTTCAGTGTTTTGTCTTATGCTCTGTACTTACGGCTATTGAGCTGTGAGGGTTCTTTAACGTGTCGACGCCTACTGTGACACGGGACCTCGGTTTTTACTGTCTCATCCGAAAGACAAGAAACGAACCTGCCGCCGGATGGACTCGAAATCACGATCGAGAGTGGAGCGCGCTACCGACTGAGCCAAGCTGACTCACAACAAACCATAAATCAAAGGTTATCTGATTTTATAGGGGTGTATTCTATTTATCAGTTAGATAATTAAATAATACTGAAATAGATCAAGTGTCAATAACAATATATAAGACACGTTACACCCCCGGGAGCCTACGTAGTTTACAAAATAAAAGACTGTTACACCCCGAGAACCTACGTAATTAACCAAATTAAAGATTTTTACACCCCGGTATCCCACGTAAATAGCAAAACAAAAGACTATTACACCCGACAACCTACCCGGCATCTTCTTATCAAGTTTTTATCTGTCTACGAAAAAATGCAAATACATTGTACATTGTAATTGTATCCATAATCATTCTCAATTATTTTGACATTTTAGGTCACATCAGCCAAAGACAATTATCTATAAAATTGTGTATGACGCCGTGCACCGTCCTTGTTAAGTTTCGGCCATTTTTATTTTCTTCTAATGGGCCAATTTTATCCAAACTTTGCTTTGATTTTGGTCCGTCTGTTTATAACATATTAGTATCCATCAAATAACGCAAGTTGTTACCTCAAATTTTTACCAAATTTGGATTGAAGCATTGCTTCTCACCAATAGTCTGCACGTGCTCGCAGAATCGCTGGATCATAAAGTGGTTATGAAAGGAGAGTAAATTAGACACCTTGTGGGTGATCGCCAACATAGCTTTTTTCTTGGGTACATTGTTCCATGGTTTTCTGTCATTAACATCCTGTGGCCAACGTATAACGTGTTCAACACACATATCAACATTTTATACATACTTTTTAATAAAACATTGAGGATAATAATATTCAGTTATTTCATTTGAATTGGACTGTAGACTCACGGTGGGTGTGACCGGTCAACAGGGGGATGCTTACTCCTCCATGGCACCTGATCCCACCTCTGGATTTCTGGAATTCCGTGTTTGTACAATATTCACCAGATTTGTATTTTGTGTTCTGGATATCTTGTTTTGGTTCTTTTACTGCCTCTCCCCGTAAAAAGAAAACCGGAAAATGTGTATAACATTTCATACCGTACATTAATCCATCAATGTAAAAGAAAAGGGAATCGTAGATATTAACTAAAATGTTTTATTATTTTTATTTATTCTTTCAACATTCATTAGGCATAATTTATCATGAATCGCTGATAGCTGGTGGAAAACGTCAAGAACATTTCCTTAGATAAAACCAAGAAATAAAACAAAATGACATCGTTTCTTTTAAATCGACTTTAGACAAAGAATAATCCAAAATGTATTAAAAAGTGGATAATTAAGCACCCTCATATCACTTTGTATTAAAAGTAATTATTTGACATCTCGTGAAATATCATCACCCATATACTGTTAGCAATTTTTTTCAAGGCCTTTTCTCAACAATTTGTTTCTATTTTTGTAGCATGAAATATTATAACTTTGGTATTATGTTTATAATATTTATGCAAAGCTTTATAATATAAGGCTCGTAATATCAAAAAATGATTAAAACACATTGTTTACATTCCAATTTTGAGTCAAAACACAATACATGACAAATTCTATAGGAACGGGAAATGTATTTAAAATAACATTCTGTTAGCGTCTGTATAAAGTTGAAAGTGTTTTGCAAGGAAATTTCGATCAGGAAATTCGATACATTCCCTATTTTCCGGGTGTGACCGGTCGACAGGGGGATGCTTACTCCTCCATGGCACCAGATCTTACCTCTTGGTTTCCAGAGGTCCGTGTTTGTACATTTTTACCGGATTTGTATCTATGTCCTGGACATTCTATTGATTTATACTTTGGTATCTGAAATTTTTATATCATAAAAGATGGGGGAAAGTGCAAAATTTCGTTAAATTGTTGATATAATCATTTTATATAATCTTATGTACATTTTGGTCATGCATAGCCAATAAGATTGCATGGATTCGACATGTGCTTGCATTCAATTTTCCAATACCTCTGTGCCTTTCAGTTTCAAATGACGAGCTTGTTTTTTTTTTTTTTCAACGCCACTTAACATCTGAAATATATAACATCTAATGCAATGGAGTGTTTAAATTTTATAAAATAACAAAAATAATATCAAGTTTAATTCGTCTTTACGATGACGTCAATCTCTACAAATTTAGTTCAGTTATGGAAGGTCAGGCACGATTTTGTTGACTCCGGTTCGTCATAGTAACATATTGCAGACAACCTCTGTGGAAATTTATGGTTATCATTCTGAACTTGTCAGTCGATACATTTTATGAATATTTTATGCAGTAACATTGTTGAACATTGGATGTTTCACAAAAGAGAGATATGGCTACCATCAATGCAACTAAAACATTGTTCATAAACTGCTAAAACAAATTGTAGACAATGAAGTTATGAATAATGACGTCACGTTTTAGCGAATAATAGATATTAATATCACCAATACAACTGAAGTAAAGTGGTGTTCAGTGGAAAGCTGGTTTATGTAGATTATATCCTAGTACTTGTATTACAATTATTTCGTATTTGGTCGCAATCATTTAGTGTTAATGGTGAAAAGGCTACATGAAATGTGTAATTATTGGGTGAAATATACTGTTTGAGATTAATTAGTTAGTGAGTTATAAGTTCAGTAATCATATTTACATTTTTGTACATGTATATATGCTCTGTACAAGATATCATTTTTACAATATAAAAATGTATTTCGTTCAACACCACTCTGATTCTACACAGAAATTTTCTGATAGACAATATATTTGTAATGTTTTGGAGACCAGGGCCTGGCATCATGAAAATTGAACATTACTTAAAAGTCAATATATATATATATATATATATATATATATATATAATTATATATCTCAATATATATATATATATATATATAATATATATGATATATATATATATATATATAATGCACTAAAATGACTTAACGACACGGCCAAAATGAATGTCAAATTTTCGGGACGACCTGTCCCTTCATCAGGACAAAACGATTAATATAACATGAAAAAACGTACACTTACATACTCTCACGCAAACATATCTCTCTCTCTCTCTCTCTCTCTCTCTCTCTCTCTCTCTCTCTCTCTCTCTCTCTCTCTCTCTCTCTCTCTCTCTCTCTCTCTCTCTCTCTCTCTCTCTCACACACACACACACACATACACACACACTCGGAGAGAGAGAAATGCTACATATTACAAGTACAGCGTGATAAAGCGATAAATAAACGAAAATAAAAATAAAACAGGAGGATTACTAAAAACTAAGCTCAAACTACCAACGAAATGTGAATCGATCTAGATCTAAGTGAAAATAACAAGAAACTGCAAAATTACTGAATAAATTTGATCTTAAACGAAAGTCCAAACACGAAAGTCAATCTGACAAACTGCACTCAATTAGGTGGATTCAATGCATAAAAGGTTCGATCCTTCGCTACAAAACAATATACAGATTCCAGTAATGGGCCGCACAACACAAGTTCGCACCCAAAGGAAGAACGACGGTGGATTCGTGTGAACATCAGTTCGAACTCGAATTGCATCGAGAAACTGTATCAGATACAAATTCCAAGCTCGGGCTTTTAAAGGCCCATGACCGGTCAAATTGAACTACATGAAATATCGTAAAAAGTTCTCCGATTTACTCATTATACAATTTTAAGAAATACTAATCAAAACTAGTGCACACATATCTTGCAATTAGTGAAATGATAAAAACAACATGATACAAAAACCCTCTAATTAGCGATCGCACGTGTACCGGTTATATCGATACGGAAAGCATGTCAAACATGAATCAACGTCAAATTGTGGAAGTATCTCACGGAAAACTGCAAGTATTCATTTTTCTAAATAAAAAGATTGAATTTCTATACATATATACTTTTACCACTTTCAAGTTAAATAGATAAAAACAAAAGAAAGTAATGGCATTCTTCGACCAGTTTGAGTCTCCACGATTGAACAGTAGTGTTATATAAGTAGATTTGACAGATTGAGGTTTCTTCAGGGGGAATTCAAAGAAAGGTGACAAATTATTAATTTTGTTTCAGTTTCATTTCCTTCCTTAAAACATTTCAACGCTCTATGCTCTATTTCTGTTCCTAAACGCGCAGCACAATTTCTTTATCTATCTCCCTTCTTTTTCTGTCCTTTGTGTTTTGTTTATTTGCTACCTGTATGGCAACGTGTTTACTTCTTTGTGGAGTGTTGGTAAACTCGGACCCATCTCAATTCGTACCCATCTCAACTCGTATTATTTTTGGCTAAGTCATGCCTACGGTTGAATTTTTCCCCATAAAGATGGTCATAACCGAAATTTGAGTAGAATCACCCTCAAGATTTTTATCTTCAAACTGAAATTGTTATTAACAGTGAATCACTTAAAAGCGTAATTAAAGGGAAGATAACAACTTTATATAAGTATTTTGCCAAGCACATTATCATCTAAAACTAAATTAACAATCTTGCTGAGCGTAAAACCGCCAGGCAGAACTGACGTACTGACGTTAACACGATTCCACCGATATATATATATATATATATATATATATATATATATATATATATATATATATATATATATATATATATGTGTGTGTGTGTGTGTGTGTGTGTGTGTGTGTGTGTGTGTGTGTGTGTGTGTGTGTGTGTGCGCGTGTGTGTGTGTATAATGTATATATAATGTATATACATGTTTATATGAAAATGGTCACCGTCTCTGTTTATTTCTTTAAAAACAAGAACGCAATTTCTGGACCATGAAATGAATAATATATTGAGTGCAATTAGGTCACAATTGTTTTCTTGATCAATTTCTACTGTAAATTAGTCACAACGTTAGATTCAAATGCTACGTTTCTGACATCATCGATTTCAGAAAACCGCAGGATTGTGATCCGGGGTCATTGTCATTAAACTGAATAAAATACTCAATTCTAGTTTTATGATTTTGAGGTGAAAATACACAGAATTCATGCATCATTCAGGTAAATGTGTGTTAAAGCAGTATGAGCAATTTGTTAACTGTCAAATCAATTTCATACCAATTTAATATAGTAAATGTAATCTGGAACACGATAAAACCTACATTTATCGTGTTTGTATAAAACTTGCCCTGTTTCCGTACAGCATCTGTTTTTGCATATTATCAAAATATTTATCACTACTTTACTTTTCTGCACGTAAAATGAAACCATTACATGTAATCTGAATCTGATTCTTTTTTTGACAGACACATACATAAACTGGAGATTTTGCGACTTACAAAATCTTAAAGTTTATTGAATGGCGAAGAGATGTAATTTATTTTATAAAAAAGGAAAAACCGTAAGTCCGCAAAATTCCATCCGGGAATATCTGTGGTATATCGAATCTATCCAAGGTTATGAAAATAATTCTGCACTTGCGGAGTTTCTGTTCTCGGCATTGTTTATAATGTTAAAGATGTTTATATCTTTGAACCATTTGATCGCTTGCAAAATCGTGTAGTTTGCATTTTTATTGACACACCTACGAGGTCATCCTCACTTGACTCCATAGCGGTTTGCGTTGGATCCTGTTACGCGAACATTCAGGAAACTGTGGTGTAAAACAATATTCAAAATAAAAAATCGAAATCAATATTTTATAACTATTAAAACTATTATAACTATTGCATGACAACTGTACTCATTTTTAATTTATTAAAAATTAAAAATTAGTAAAGAACAGATGCGTTATATTAGAATTATAAAAAGGACAAATATTTTAAATGTTAAAATAGTTTTACTCTCGAAATGAAATTTAAAATTATTTATTTTAAAAATTCTGATATAATTGATCCACATAAAATATACGTTTGTAGTTGACACGACATGATATCCAGACTGGGTGATTGTATTTCCCGTCATGGCATCCTTGAAGTAGGTCATCTGTTTACGAGGAAGCTTTCGGGCAAAGCTGAAGTCGTGTCTTCTGTAGATGTACGGACGTCATAGGAATTTAGTTGACCAACATAAATAATTCACGTCATACAAAATTCCCCCTTGAATTTACCATATTTGTGTTTTTCTACCTCTACCCTATCCATACAACTTACCGTAATTTGACCTGGGACATTATCGATTTGCAACAGTTTTAGCTGTCTCTCTCTTTAGGGTCTTTTGTGAATTATTTTGCCTTAAGTTTTATTTATTTATTTATTTATTTATTTATTTATTTATTTATTTATTTATTTATTTATTTATTTGTTTATCTATTTATTTATTTATTTATTTATTTATTTATTTATTGGGTTGTTAAAATAACAAATGCATGAGTTTTATCAGAACAAAGTTGTCAAACGTAACCGCCGTTGTATTTAATAGTTTGAATCCGCTATCGCAAATTTTCATTCGGTATTTTTTTCGAAGATAACAAGAGCCGACCTGGCTAAGTCGGTAGCGCGCTCGACTCTTGATCGTGAGGTCGTAAAAACCGAGGTCCCGTGTCACAGTAGGTGTCGGCACGTTAAAGAACCCTCACTGCTTAATGGCATTTAGTGCCGAGCATAGGTCAAAATTTGAATCCCTTCAGCGGCATGTGGTGACGTCTCCATATTAGTGAAAGATTCTTGAGTGGGACGTTAAACAACAATAAACAAACAAACAAACAAACAAACGATGATAACAATGTCAAGGAAGTACATGCGGTTTATACACGGACCGTGTGCTCATTTCCGTTTGTTCTTAGTCATGCCAAAATTATTATCGCATCATTTCTATATTGCTTCAGCTTCAACAAATATTTGACAATTCATGGTAAAGGTCCTCTTAGTGTTAAACCTTAAGGACGATTGCAATTTTGAAATGAATAAGGTTCCCCGTGGACAGCAGAAACTGTATTAATTCCGCTTCATACGAGTACAAAAAGATATCAGCCGGGGAAAGGGGCACAATTGGTACCCATTGGGATGTTGATGATATCGTCTTCAGTGTACTTGTTATTGGAATCAGAGTGTTCCTACACAAAAAAAAATGTTCTCCGTGACCTAATACTAATGTTTGTGTCTGCGATTTCCATCTCTTTGGTATACAAAGGAGTTTCGTTTAATAGAAATGAATCTGTTTTTCAGTTTCTGGCGAGAAATTTTTGTGTAATAGGTCGGAAATTCAAAAGACTTGATATGTTTGAAATTTTGAGACTTAAGATGTTCTAACAACTCTTCTGAATTATTGTGATCTATATCTGATGGACTCCGTTTAGAGTTGATTTGAATTTGTTTCGAAAATTCCGTCGGCGACACGACTGTAATTGTTTTGTTCTTGAAAATATAGGTCTGCATTGTACGGAAAATGGGCAATGTGTTATTTTTGTGTCCAGAGCCATGAGTCACACAGCAATCTTAGACTTCAGTCAAAGTTTGAAAACTGTTTCAACTTTGTCTTAACATCAACTGTTACCACAGGAAATATATAGACTTGCTTCTATCGATAGGGGGGTCGAGGATTATGCAGTACGTAATTGTCGACCCCAATTACTATGGTGTCTCCCCTGAGAAAAAAAATTAAATATTGAAATTGAACAAAACTGTCTTACTATCATTGGTCCAGGCGGTGACATCACACAATTCAGGCTAGTTAACATTGTTTTGAGCCTGGTTGACGAACGATTGTTTATATTGGAGGATATGAAAGTTTAAATGATGTGACAGTGTTCTTTTCCAAAGAAAATTGAATGAACTGTCGCGCTTTAAAGTACATTTTGTATTCATATAATAATCATTTGAATAATGACGATAATGAATAGTTACGACAATCCACGAATGAAAACACGACATATACAATTACACGTACTACTACTACTCCCGAACGTTGCTACTGCTACTGTTGTTGCTTAAATTCAGTTACTGTATTCCACTAACTGCCGCTGCTGCTGCTGAGCTCTTTAATTGTGGATGGTGATGATAAGGAGCAGAAAACAGTATAATATGATAATAATAATGTTGATATAACAATTATTTGTCATCTGATTATCAGACTTGCCAACCTTGAAAATTGTTCATATGGGGGGTCAATATCATGGGAGAGACTCTAAATTTTGGTAAGAATTAATAGGAAAATTAAAATTGTTCATGGGGGGACAATGCATTTTTCTTGAACACATTTTACATAAAAAATTAGGGAGTCTCCCTATTTACGGGGGAGACTTGGCAAGAATGGATTATTTGATAATGCGTACAGAAAGGTAACGGACACCTTATTGATAAACCAGTGTCATATGCTTTATAAATTGCTGGATAAACCAAGATTCTGTCGTCGTTGTTGTTGTTTCAAATTACTAACAATATTGGTATGTCGGAAATTGTCGTCTTCAACGAAATGCTTATCATGAACTGAAAGCAGTAGTATCATCTTCCGTTATTCCTAAAAATTACAGTAGATCTATCCGTAATCCGTAATATATTTGTACATTTTGCTCTTGCATTATTGGTCCAAACAATCACAAAAGTAAGTATATATAATTTTTTCTTTATATATATATATATATATATATATATATATATATATATATATATATATATATATTATATATATATATATATATATATATATATATATATATATATGTGTGTGTGTGTGTGTGTGTATGTATGTATGTATAATATATATTCCATGAAAATAATATTACAGTCATTTCCTGTTCAATTTCAATAACAATTTCACTATCAACCAATCATATATTGAAGTCTGTGTTTGTTATGATGTTTATTTCCATTGTAAAGTTCATTTTAAAGTATTGATGAGTTTTGCGGGATACAAAATTTCAATGCCTCTTGTCAATGCGTGTAAATAGGGAATTATGACATGTTAAAACCCCTGAATCTTGAAAATAGAAAATTTTAATTTTTATGGAATGAGATTTACCCAAATCGATTAATTATTGGCTTAATTTGAATGTTTTGAAAATTTGCAGATTTACATGTAGAGAAAACTAAACATTATACTCACTAATGTTAGTATACTGTATATGTGAAAAAAATATAAATATACATAAAATATCGTTTTAGACCAGTGATATAATTATAAAGCCTGATAGTTTTTATAAATCGCTGCTTAAACAATAATGCTGTTTCCCATATACTCTGGTTGTTTTGGATGATTTTTTAACGCTTAAATTATCCAGCTTCCCTTTGCGACATTAATTTCCGGTCGATTGAGTGACCTCTGACTCCGTTCCGACATTTCATGTTATAACTTAATGTGGAAACGAGGTTGACCTACTTTACTTATTTTTCTGTATCAATTTCGCAGAAAATTCTAAATTAACAAACGAGTGAAGTTGAATGCCTAGTAACGAGGGGATTATCATTACAGGTGAGTCTTAATTGTACTTTGTTTTCTATGTATTTTTAAGTGTTGTAAAATGTAAACATGGACATTTCGAATTATGCTGTTTATTTAGGTTGTTGGCGGATTCGTGAACAGAAACTCGCGACGTTTTGTTGTGGTCTGTCTCCGAATACCGTAAGACCACGGGCACTCTAACCCCTTGTATTGTGCAATCCCCGATTATAGTATACACTATATGAGTGTAATTAATATCGGAAATTGCATGACACAAGTGTCTGTCAGTAAGACTTGTTGTATAAATAAAACGAAATCGTAGTTGTAGACTGTGAGGCGTAAAAATTATCTCTGTGACTGTGGAATTTTTAATGTGTTTCTGACTTTACAATAATCATGATATGGATCAGTCGTACATGTAATTTATGATTTAACCATCATATATATTTTGCCTGTTTTAGTTTTAAACAGGGACTGGCCACTGTCACTGGGTAAGTCGGAGCAGGTCACTACTTTTTTATAGTCAGTCAGTCACTTGGTGGGTAGACAAGACATTTGGATTTAGGGGCTTGGGTTAGAAGAACAACAGTCTCGTAGTGGTAGCCCTTTCCCCCTCGCCTTCACCTGTTAGTGTTACGCATGCATCTCTGCCTTCGTGTGAAACTATCGACTATCAGCCCAAGTATTAATAGGGGACTAAATGTACATGCGGAGTAGAGCATATACAGACACCATGACTTAATAGTTATACTTATACTTATAGTGAAAAGTCATAATGATATGAATCAATCTGAGTAAATGTAACAATAAGCAGACTGCAGTGATATATTTAATTTAAGCTAGGCTTTATATATCACTGCTATAAGTCCTCAAGTTACAGCAGTTACGTATACAGTGGGTGTCAATCAGAAAGCTTTTTAATGATAAATGACATTTCCCTATGAAATCTTAATCTGAAACATGTATAGTCCGGTCCCACTGAATCACGGGTCCCATTGTATAGCGGTATATTTTATTTTCGGGAATTCTGCAGAATGGCATCGTTTTCTTTAACTCAGTAATTTGTGGAAAATTGTTACAGCCATGTTGCTTTCCAAAAGACTTTTTCTGTGAAAATGTCACAAGATTTTTGTAAGTAAATGACATGAATATTTTTTTTCAAACTATTTTTATAAATATGGCAACCGTTTCGAAAATCTCCTGTACCACCCCTCTAAAATTGGTCCTCATAATCCAGAAAACAAAGTTTACAAAATAGAAACAACTTTAACAGTTATTATCCGAATCCGACGTAAGCCATTCTCACCTCAGTTCCAAAGACCAAGTAAACTTGGCCTCGCTATGAGAGTACTACTTTCGTAATATGGCAGACTTTCAAACAAATGTAGAAAAAATAGAATGGTCATATTTAAAGAACATTTGCGCAAATTGGGAAGAAAAATACGTACATGTATAAAAACATGACAAAAACTACACTTGCTGTTTAATAATTCATGATATGTCACATATTATGTGTCAAAACAAGGAAAATCGTTAAGTAACGCCATACAATGGGACACCATTATACATGTACAACAATGGGACACCATTATACATGTACAAGATCCATCACACGAAAATTGATTTTTGCTGATACATACATGTATCACAGGAATCGGTTGTTTAACTGGTGAAAAAGGGCTACATCAGTACATGTAGTTGCCGGCCGAATGCGTTCCCTGTAATAAAAAACAGGGTACCCGTTCGGCCGGCAACTAGCCCTTTTCCACCAATTAAACGAGCAATTCCCGTGATTGGTCAATCCATACCTTATGGGTTTTCACATATTAAATTATTCACCTTTTACATGTACCCAAGTTATCCAAGCCAGGGTAAATTGACTCATTGTACAGTGGAACCTGTAGTGAAATACCACCTGTCTTGAGAGACCAAATTTCAGTGACAGATGGGGTGCACATACATGTAGTCTCTGCAGACAGGTTTAACTGTATATCTACAAGTATATGTTGATCAGGCAGGTCATGAGAAATTTTCCTATTAAAGAACAGTAATTTCAATTAAACAGTCAAATGTACACATGTATATATATATATACAGTAAAACTTGCTATAGCGGTCACCTCTATATAAGGATCACCTGTCTACAATAGGCCAGTTTTTTTAAAGTCCCTTGTCGAGTACAATACTTACAACTAAATTGTGGTCCTGTGTATAAGGGTTTATATTTGAGCCATGAACTGGCCAGCATTTTCTGGTCCCCCCCAACCTGGGTGGCCCCATTATACATGCGCATTACTGTACATGTAAAGGATAGAGCTCATATAAGACATACTTAGAAGCAATGTAGGGCAGTTTTTATGGCAGTGAAATACATGTACATGTACATGTCTATTGTTAATAGTTTTCATGTAGGTTTTGTGGGCACACATTTGCATGATTTGGTGTTTATATTTGAGCCATGAACTGTGGTCAGCACCTGGATGGGTGACACCCCCAACCCTCCGGTGCACATTACAGACATGCGCATGTACTGCATGCATGTAAAGGATAGAGCTCATGGCAAGACAGACTTAGAAGCAATGTTTGTAGCAGCTGCCAGTTTTTATGGCAGTGAAATACATGTCGTACAACATGTTATTGTTAATTTGTTTTCAATTATCACATGAATCAAAAAACCTGGTATGTATAATTACCAGACAAACTGAAACACTAAATCAACGATACAATGTACATACATGTAAACTAGAATTAGACAGTGTATGTTTTAAAGCATTTGTAACCCAATCTGTGTTAGTACTAATATTAAAATTATAAAAAATTCTATTTTTTTTTTTTTTTTTTGAAAAACATCTTCTGTTAAACATTTTACATGTAAGGCCTGCATACTGACTTGAAACTTTCTATTTGCTTTTTTTTTTTTTACTGTAGATCTTTTATTTTTCTCCCCCAGGAATAATAAAATTCATTTAGTAAAAGACCATGGTCACGTGGGAACAGTATTAAATATGTTGAGCTTATAACTGCAAATAAACTGCCACTAGTGTCAGATGTAAAAAAAAATAATTGTCATTTGCATGTATGTATTATCTCTGCAACTATTGTACATGTACATGTACATGCATTGTATAATCTTAGAATGTAATTTCACTCTACGCTCTGTGTAGTATATTGATATAATAAAAACCAGTATTGTGTTGCACGAGTCATGTACATCAAGGAGTTAAAGTTACATATAGTTGTACACATATATACAGTAAGCAGTGTAGGTACATGTACATACATGTATAGAGCCGGCCTGGCTCAGTCGGTAGCGCGCTCGACTCTGGATCGTGAGGTCGTGAGTTAGAGTCCCGCTGCCGACAGGTTGGTTTCCTGTCTTTCGGATGAGACAGTAAAAACTGGAGGTCCCGTGTCACAGTAAGTGTCGGCACGTTAAAGAACCCTCACTGCTCAATGGTCGTAAGTGCCGAGCATAGGCCAAAATTTGAAGCCCTTCACCGGCATTTGGTGACGTCTCCATATAAGTGAAATATTCTTGAGTGGGACATTAAACAACAATAAACAAACAAACAAACATGTACATATACATGTACATCAGTGCTATATGCGGCATTGCCATTGTGCATGAATGTTTCTGCATGGGGTGCTGACATGTACTGTGAATATCAAGACCTCTACTATAGGTACATTGTAATATAGTGGAACCTGTCTTGAACGACCACCTGTATTCTGAGACCACACTCTGAGAACCACTTGTTTAAAATTCAAAAATCTTTTAAATAAAACCTCTTTTGAGAGACCATATGTCTTGAGAGACCACATTTCTGTGGCAGATGGGGTGGTCTCACAAGACAGGTTCCAATGTATAATATATGTCTTGAGAGACCACATTTCTGTGGCAGATGGGATGGTCTCACAAGACAGGTTCCAATGTATAATTCTTTGACAAATTCATCATCACCTTGGCCAAAGATAAAAGTATTTAGTGTTTGATGTGACCCCTTAAGTGTCCCAATAAAAAAAAACAAACACTTTAAGCACTTTTACTGAGTGGTTGGAGCATCACACTTTAAATCATGAAGTCTCTCACCTTTAGTCTTAATCATGCAGCAGGAGTTTGAATCCCGCTGGTTTTGTGAGAAAGTTTGCCAGTTTAAGGAAGGGTAATGGTCTCTTTATGGGTACATTGTACCATTGTTCTCCCCTTAAAAACCACTAAACACTGGCCGCCACCAAATGATGGAAAGTTGTTGAGTGTAGTGTAAATCAACATTCAAAATTGAAATATTAAAAACCAGTACCTGAGTTGATTTTTTATTTGATTTTTTGTTTTACGCCATACTCAACAATCTTTCAGTCATATGATGGCGTCCAGTTTTTATTAGTGGAGGAGAAACCCCGGTTACCCGGATAAAGACCACCAACCTTCTGGAAGAAAACTGGCAAACTTTCCCACTTAATTCGAAATGACCCTAGCGGGATTCGAACCAGAGGTGAGAGGCCTTGTTATTTAAAGTGCAATGCTCTAACCACTTGGCCACGGAGGCCCCCTGTACCTGAGTCTAGAGTACAGTTTTGTACATAGACAAATACTTGGTATAATGAAACCTGTCTTGTGAGGCCACTCTCATTAAATTAAAGACCACCTACATGTATCTTCTGAAACTTCATTCTGAAAACCACTTTCAATATTCAGTGGACTTACATGTACAGTAGAACTTTGATAAGTCGAAGTTCAAGGGACCACCTGGAAGTTCAAGGGACCACCTGGAAAAGTTCATAACATACATTGTAGGACTTCGACACATGCATGGTAACTGAGAACCATACGTTTTTAGTTTCACAAGTTCTATAAGATGTTACCGTCGGCATGTATATGACTGTTTCGATACCATTTAAGACATGTATGATCATTATGAATATGATTAATAATTAGTGCAAAATTTAACTGAATTTTCGTGAAATTAAAACATTGAGTGTTTATGAGAAGGAGAAAATTATTTTGGGACAATTTCATATATGTGCAAATTTGGACTTTGAATTACATGTATATGTAGGAATTTTTGTTGTTTTTTCAGAAATGGGCCCAAATATTTATTCGAAAGATCGAGAAATTCGACTCATAAAAGTTTGAATTATAGAATGTTTATTAGTAGCGTTAAATAACAAAATTATTCAGGACTTTGTGAATAGTTTGAAACATAGAGAAATTTGACTCTTTGAAGTTCGATTCATCGAAGTCCTACTTTATGTGTATAATAACATTTTGTATGTACATGTAAAATGTACAATGTACATATGTACATGTAGGCCTACATCATGTATATATGTGAACAAATGGTATGTTAGTGATGGCCAGGTCTTATAACATCATTTTGTAGATCATCTAGATGTACATGTAATCAAGTTTTCAATAGTTTAGTGTTCAGTGGCCTTATAACAAGATTTTGTACATGTAAACAAATGGTATCACCATATGTTGGTTGATGGCCAGGCCTTAAACATCTTTTTGTCGATGTAATCAAGTTTTCAATACTGTAGTGTTCAATGGCCTTATAACAACATTTTGTTGTACATATTTTACATGTGCATATACCATAAAACCTGCTTGAGCGACCACCTGTGTATAAAGACTGTGTTTTTTGCTGTCCCAAATAGAACCATTTGTGTACAAATCAACCTTTATATAAAGACCACCTCCCTATAAAGATTGTTTTTTTTGTGTCCTTAAGGAGGTCATTATATACAAGTTTCACTGTACATGTACAGTGGAACTTCGATGAGTTGAACTTCAATGAGTCCAATTTCCCAATGTTTTGAACTGTTGACAACGTCCCAAATATATTTTGTTATTTAACGCTACTTATAAACATTTTATAATTTGTACTTTTATGAGTTGAATTTTCTCAATGCTTGAAGTACGGTAATGTTTTGGGCCCATTTCTAAATGTATAAAGTCAATAAAAATAATATAACTACTGGTTAGTCCAAATTTACATGTGTATGAAATCGAGCCGGCCTGGCTTAGTCGGTAGCGTGCTCGACTCTGGATCGTGAGTTCGAGTCCCGCACTAATTATTAATAATAATGGTTTCCTGTCTTAAATGGATTCGAGACAGTCAAACACCTTGGAGGTCCCGTGTCACAGTAGGTGTTGTCACGTTTAAAGAAACCTCATTGCTCAATGGCCGTAAGTGCCGAGCATAGGCCAAAATTTGAAGCTATTCACTGGCAACTTTTGACGATCTCCATATGAAAACATGAAAATTTATTCTTGAGTGGGACGGTAAACAACAAATAAACAAACAAACATGTGTACGAAATCGCCTATTGAAAAAATTCTTCTCCTTCTCATAAACTCTCAGTGTTTTAATTTCATGAAAATTAAGTTAATTCTAGCACTAATTATTAATCATAATGTGACCAAAAATTTATCTGTAAATGGTTTCGAAGCAGTCATATACATGTACACCTTATAAAACCTCTGAAACTAAAGACCGTATGATTCTCGGTTACCATCTACATTGTGTATGAGTCGAAGTCCTGTTGTATCCAACTTTTCTAGGTAGTACCTTGAACTTTGACTCACCAAAGTTTTACTGTATATGTGAACATATATATACATGTATATATATATTAATATAATGTATTAGTGAGGCTATACATGTATGGGTTATACAAGGATTTTCCGCCCTATCAATGGGGGGGCTGAAGTAAGGCCCCATTCCCAATGCAAAAATGCATTTGTTCCCAATTTGCAGTCAGTTTCCCAACTTGAAGTCGGGTACAGGTACAGGTAACAATGAATTTGAAAAGAACTCCTTTATTTTCAAACAGTTCAATGTACATGTACATGTATCTGTAGATTTCCTAATTTCAATAAAACTTTAAAATGTTGCTAAAATTCCCAATGCAAAAAGCCCAGGCTCCATTAATATTCTCAAAAGTGTGGAATATGCATGCCTGCCTTGTGATAACATTTTATACATGTACATGTAAATAAATAAATATTTTGCTGATGATGCAAATCTATAAATACACAAAACCATTCAGATTCATCATCATTGTCTTCAACTGGGAAATTTTGACTGCAAATTGTGAAAAAATGCATTTTTTTTTTTTTTTTTTTTTTGGCCTTGGTAATGGGGCTTTCGTGTATTTCGGCCTCTACAATAGGGTAGAAAACCTTGTACATGCACATTTATACATATGTATGTGTACAAATGTATGTACATGTAATTAGAGTAAATATAAACAAATAATATTTTAGTTATGGCTGAGGACCTCGTGGTACACGTACATTAGTATACCGTTAATTTGCCGTACAAATTACATCCTTCTGTTACAGTATAATATAATACATGTTAACATGGATGTTATCGTTTTACTATGTGAAGATGGCCTCATGCAATCTACATTTTTCTGTGTGGTTTATCAACAATGTTCTTTTAAACAGAATTAACACAAAATCCACTGTTCTTTTTACCAACATTTTGAAACCTAGCTTGTAAATGTAGGGAGAAGAATTAATATAAGCTTTAAGCTTGTTTTCTTATCCCTGCATAGATTTGTAAATGTATTCTTGCCTATGTGTTTTCTGTAATAAATACAGTTTAAACTAAATGTAGGAGTAATTGACAAAGTAATGTGTAAGTGTGTAATTGAGTGTGAAGTATTTAAACTTAAGCAGTTGATAGATAACAAAATTAGATCAGAAAGTCTGTTGAAGTAAACAGCAGTATAAAATATTATGTGTACATGTATAATCTCAATTAATTATTCACTGCATGTACGGTGTATACCTGGACAGAAAGTGGTGCAGTTCCTCAGGTATCTCTTACTGTACAAATGTCGTATTATACAGGACTTTTCTGCCAATTTTAATTTGGGAAAATGCCATTCAGGCAACAGTTAGAAATTTTAATGTGAATTTTTGTCAAATTGGGAAAAAATAGTTGGCACCCATGTAGATTTTAATGTAATGGAATTTCTTTTATTTTGCAATATTATTATACTTTTTAAATGCATAAATTATTACCCCAGCATTTTTCTTCACTGTTCGTTTGTTGCAATCTATATACCAAATTGGGGGAAAAAACACATGTATCCCTACTTTGCATTTGGAATGGGGCCAAATATTGCTAATTGCTTTAATCTTTTACTCCAGTGAGGAGCATAAGCCACTGACAACACCCTTCCACCTCCTCTGGTCTTGAGCCAGTGTTTCCAGTTGGTCCATATTATATCCTCCCAGTCTCCCTTCACCATCTGTGCCCCTACACTCCTTCGTCAGGTATTATTTGGCATCCCTCTCGATCGTTTTCCCTGTGGGTTCCATTGGAGTGCCTGCCAAGTGATGGAAGATCTCGGCTAGCATATCGGCTTTCTTAATACATGTATATGTTTGTTAAACTGCAACATTGTTTACTTGTTTGGTAACATACTTCCTTGATACAATGTCAAGCACTATATGACAGTGAGTGGTTTGACCACATACAAACATGCAGGTCAGGGTAATGTGTATGGTGAGGGTAGCGCACATGTTCGTGTAGATTTGAGGAAGTTGTCTGGCTACAGTAGCGGTAAAGACATGTAGATTTGTATTGTTTACATTGACATCTCTATATACAAGTATGCTGGACATGCATCTGATGATGTCATAACTACCTTGGAAATTCCAGTAACGATCTTTATACCAATAAACACGCATGAGTAATCAGGTGTTCTGAAGGTTGTTGTCCAGTTATATATTCAACTCATTAAAATGAGATATGGAAATTATTTGTATCAGATTCAGCATAGAAATCCTTTAGTTTATGTATTATAATCTATATACATGTGTGTGTGTGTCAGTGTTTTTATATATATATATATATATATATATATATATAATAATATATATATATATATATATACATGTATATATATATATATATATATATATATATATATACACACGTATATATATATCGGTTTATCATATACTTACTACAAAATACAGGCTTTTTTCATCCATGATACAGGAGCCAGCACGTGCCCTTTATCACATACCCTGTATCATCCCTCCCTTTATCACACCCCTGAAACCCTTTATCATACCATATTTGGAACGCTTCTTGTATCTTCTTGTATTTTTATTATTCGGAACACCTCGATTGTTTTCCGCTTCAGACAAAAACCTACATCTTGCATAAACGCCAGGTTAAGCACATTCTTTGAAATATTAGGCTTGGTTGTGAACATTGTTAAATGAAAATGTAAAGAAATCGTTTGATAAAAGTGTAATGATAGTCCGTAGGTGAGTTCAACACACCGCAAAGTTGTGCATTTCATATTTTTAGATCTAGATTTGAGTGTACACGGAGAAGGCCTACTACGTGTAGGTACCGTAGGCTAGGCTATTCCCTTCAATACAATGTTCTGCCGTGAACAGTCTCACAACAGGGTTTCTTGAATGTTCTTTTCAAAGTTTCTGTAGGGCCCTACCGTTATATAAATCTATCCTAATAAAATATTGACTCTAAAATACAAATCATTTCAGCAAAAAACCTTGAGGAATGCTAATTTTTATGTCGTATAAACAGTTTGTGTACTCCGTAATTTTACTGAGATCTGCCCACATATAGGCCTACTGTACTGTAGGAATTTCCATTGATGGACGCAAGTCGCGATATTTACAGCAAATTTAAAACGGCCCTCGGGCTGATATTGGATGCGCGGGTTGATATGGCATGCGATACAGATTTTGCCATGTGTTATTTCTATATATATTATATACATATATATATATGAAGACAGTGTCACATGTAAAACACTGATAAGTTTTACATTGTGCATGTGCATGTACAAATTAAAAGTGTAAAATGTAAATGATGACTGATGTACATGTACAAAATATATAAATGTATATGTACGTATATTTATATATATATATATATATATATATATATATATATATATATATATATATATAATATATATATATATGTTTATAAATATATACATGTATGTATATATATATATATATAGATATATACATACATTATTTATATACTAGCGGAAAAAAGAAACTGTATACTTAAAAGTTAAATAAAAACATAAAAAAGTATTTTTTGATCGCTCTTTATTCTTGAAGGCATAGTTTAAAATATACTACATTGTAAATGCGTGTTTGAGTACTCTAACGGTATTTGTTAGATATCGCGTTTGATTTGCCTTGATGGCCACAGCACGCTTTTCTGGAGTTTCAAGCCTAAGCGACACATGGTTACCAATCAATTAGAATTTCTTGTATTAATTGACAGTATTCAATGTATTAAAACAGAAAAACATTGGTTCTTGGAATGAAATTTTGATTGAGAGATGCCTTGCATGATTGAAAATGATTGTTTGCGTGCTATTGGGATGCTGGAAGCTAGGATGTCTCAAAGCAATCCGTCAAGGCAGTTTGGAGTTCATATAAACACTGTAACTGCTTTATGGAGATGATATCAGCAAACTGGCACCATTCATTACAGCTCATGATCAGGACGCCCACGTGTGACTTCAGGTCAGCAAGATAAGTATATACTGATGTCACATGCTTAATCGATTCCAATTGGCTTCTTTGACCACTAGAAGCATCCTTGGGCATTGACAGATAAGTTCTCGTACCATAAGGAACAGATTACGAGAGGCCAACATCCATCCTCAACATTCTCCTATCTGTCCTGTTCTGCTCTGACTTCACCGTGTTGCGATGCTAGCATGGTGTAGGAGGCATCGTCGTTTCAATAACTGTAGTGACGGTCGTGTTCGGGCTTATCATAGTGTTGGAGGCCGTTACATTGATGCCTGCGTTATTCAGTGCCGCCAATTCGGCAGAGGGAGCGTTATGGTCTGGTGTGGAATTACAAGACATGGAAGGACCCCTTTGGTGATAGTGGAGGGCAATTTAACCGGCTTATGCTACCGTGACAAGATTGCATGTCAGCATGTCATTCCATTCTTTCACAACAACCAGCGTAACGTCATTTTGCAGCAGGACAACGCATGACTGCACATCGCACGCGTTGTAAGTGACTGTCTAGAGCAGCAAAAAGTGAATGTGCTACCCTGGCTTGCGATATCACAGGATTTATCAATTGTAGAACATTTTTGGGATGAAATGGAACGACGTCTACCTCAAGAGTCAAACCCCCCTGCTACGTTGGACGCTTTGCGTCATTCTTTATTGCGCTTATGGCGAAACATTTCCTAGGCATTCCTGCGTAACCTGATTCGTTCAATGTGTCTTACATTTGTAGGTGTGAAGAATATGTCGGTGTAAATGGCGGTCATACACATTATCAAAATTATAAAACTTGTACACCCCCCTTACATTCAGTGGCTGTTCCTATCAACCATAATGGACATAATCCGTGAATTGATGTTTGAATTGAAAGATACTAGGAAATGACCTGAATGAAGACTGTGCACACTTTTGCATAATTCGCTTTGCGAATTACAGTGTGATATATAGAATCGATGCTTAAATAAAATGCAGCAGTAGATGAGATATGAAATGTTACAAAGTTTTTTCCCCAGCTAAAATATACAATGCACATGTATAATACATATACATAATTTGTTTGTTATGTGTACATGTACGTGTACAAATGTATGTCAATTAAAGTGGAACTGTCTTGAAAGACCACTCTCATGAAAGACCACCTGTCTCGTAAGACCTAGCTAGCTACAATGTACATGTACATGTAGCCAGGTATACTACATGTACATTTACAAGAATATCAGTTGAAATTTGTGAAAGTGCAAGATTTACACCCAAATTTTCAGTAGCCACCTGGGCTAACTTTGAAATCTACTAGCCCAGTCCAAATTTTACTCGTCATGAGCTGGGCCCTTGCTTATTGGTAATTCTTTGTTCCACTGTGGGGTTAGTTATTTTGTCAAAGGGCTAGTGAAATTTGTTTCCAACTGACTACCGGTAATGTTGAATTTGACCCATGTATACATGTACATTTAGACAGGAACAGGAATACAAATGTAGGCCATTTCGGCACTTGACTTCATGACGAAACTGGTACAGTGTGATTGTATGAACACTATGTATACTACATTAATGACATGTATGTATTAAATGATATGTGATACTAGCAATTATACAGAGTGGGATTCAAGTGACCATATACATGTGTCTGGCAGTGACATTTAAATTTAATGCATCTATTCTAATACATGTATGTACATGTATACATTGCTACTGGTACATGTATTGTATATGTTTTGTTTGTTTGTTGTTGTTTAACGTCCCACTCAAGAATTTTTCACTCATATGGTGACGTCATCAAATGCCGGTGAAGGGCTTCAGATTTTGGCCTACACCCAGCACTTGTGGCCATGGAGGAGTGAGGGTTTTCCCAACTTCAAAGACTGCCGCTAGTTTCTCATCAGTTAAGATCACGTGAATAAAGAATGACGCAACTTCTGTGTCCAACTTCACAGACAGATCTTGCAAATACACAGTAATGGAAACTTGACCAAAACTCATTTGCATATTAACGGTGTGCAAGAGTTGTTAACAGTCCAGTCTATCACTTTTAATGTCAGTTCTATCACAAGAGTATAATGATAAAAAAATAATTAAAAAGTAACATTCTAAAGCAAATTTATAATATCTTAAAATTCATAAAGGATACCGAACTGACCTTTAATAGCATATATTTCAACAAGTCTTGTAGACCTATATTTTTCAATGAATTGTTACTATATTTTTGTCATTTTAAAAAGCAAAAATATATGAATAAAAGTGTGATTTGGAAATTTCAATCTTGAAGTTGAGTTTATGTTGCTGAAATGCACATACATGTGTAATTTTGCGTCAATATAATGTTTATTAACCCCATACTGCAAAATGTGCTTTGACTTGTTCCCAGTAAACAACTTAGCATAACGTAACTGCGTGGATGTTCCATCAACTCATGAAAAATGTAAGTGATTACTGTAGGAGCAAGAACGTTAACAGTCACTTTGTTCCCACCTGTGGTCCAGGGAAGGACATAGGCCACTGATCTTAGTTTTAACACAGTGTCATGTAGTGTCATTACAATATTTTACATGCTTAACAAGACAGTTAACACACGTCTACTGATCTAGAATCATTACAATATTTTTTATGCGTTATAAGAAACATGTAGCATCATTACAATATTTTACATGCTCTATTAGACTTCTAGCATCATTACAATATTTTATATGCTCTATAAGAATTCTAGCATCATCACAATATTTTAGATGCTCTATAAGACACATTTAGCGTCATTACAATATTTTACATGCTCAGCAAGTGTAAGACACATCTAGCGTCATTACAATATTTTACATGCTCTGTAATAATACACATTTAACGTCATTACAATATTTTACATGCTCTATAAGAGACATTAAGCATCATCAAAATATTTTACATGCTCTATAAGACACATTTAGCGTCATTACAATATTTTACATGCTCTGTAAGACACATTTAGCGTCATCAAAATATTTTACATGCTCTATAAGACACATTTAGCGTCATTACAATATTTTACATGCTCTGTAAGACACATTTAGCACCATCACAATATTTTACATGCTCTATAAGACACATTTAGCATCATCACAATATTTTACATGCTCTGTAAGACACATTTAGCATCATTACAATATTTTACATGCTCTGTAAGACACATTTAGCGTCATTACAATATTTTACATGCTCTGTAAGACACATTTAGCATCATTACAATATTTTACATGCTCTGTAAGACACATTTAGCGTCATTACAATATTTTACATGCTCTGTAAGACACATCTAGCGTCATTACAATATTTTACATTTATCATGATGAGATTATGTGTGTCACTGACTCATTTTTAATGTCTGTAACAAATCTTCAAGAGAGAAAGGAAATGTTGTAGCTATAAACATGTGTAGTAAGGAAGTTCAAACTCAAGATGATGACAAAATTGTGAGGAAAGTTTAGACAAGATATGCATGTGTGTTGCTGTACATGACTGCTTGTAATTCATGTAAACACTAAGGAGTAAATGTTAAACAAGAAGGAACAAGTATGACAGGGTTTTATACCAGGGGTGTGTCACTTGTCAACATTCATAGGGCAAAAGATTGCTGTTTACATACAAGATATCTAAAGAAACATCTGCTTGGAATGCCTGAAAGTAAAAAATAACATACTGTAGAATCAGAACATTTTCTTGTGCTTTTAATTTCATATAACTCATTTACCCCTAAAGACACATTTGGACTAGTCTGGGTCATTGATTTACAGAAGAGTCCATTGTTTTCAGGGGTCAATGAGTTAATTCGTTGTTTTCATTTTTCAACAAAATTTTACATAAATTTTACCTAGTATTAGTTAGCCGGCCTGGCTCAGTCGGTAGAGCGCTTGACCCTTGATCGTGTGGTCGAAAGTTCGAGTCCAGTTTGTTTCCAGTCCTTCGGATGAGACGGTAAAACTTGAGGTCACGTGTCACAGTAGGTGTCGGCACGTTAAAGAACCCTCACTCACAGCTCAATGGCCGTAAGTGCCAAGCATAGGCCAACATTTGAAGTCCTTCACCGGCATTTGGTGACGTCTCCATATGAGCGAAATATTCTTGAGTGGGACGTTAAACAACAATAAACAAACAAACAAACCTAGTATTAGTAATGGTAAAAGGTTCCTTTCATTTCAATGAAATTTAATGTCAACAAGATGTTTCACTTTTAAAAAAAAAATGAAATTTTTTAACCCCACAGAATTTTTTTATTCTACAGTAGCTGAAAATAAAATACAGTAAATCCTGTGTATAAAGAACACCTGATTTTTGGTGTCCTCATTAGTACCATTTGTGAACAAATCATCCTCTATCTAAAGACCACCTCCCTATAAAAACTGGTCTTGTTGTGTCTATGGGGGGTCTTTATATACAAGCAGACATTTTGAAATAAACAAAAAAATTACTGGTCAACCAGACCAGTGAACAAAGGTATTTCACAAGTCAAAGAAAATTATTTACTGGTCTGTATATATACACAATTGAAATGAAATGGAAAATGTCTGGTCATTTGGACCAGTCATCAGATCGATTTCATCGGACTTTTGTATAATTTACCAGTTTTTTTGGTAAGACTCTGTACAAGTTTCACTGTATTTCAGTGGCAGAAAGTGTGGTCTCTCAATCTAGACAGGTTCCACTGTACATGTCATGGTGTTCTTGTTTTGTACGATTCACGTCAAATGTAGGGGTGGAGAAACCTTTTGACTATAATCATGCAGATGATTCTACTCACTTTCCGGTTATGGCAAGCTGCACGTTTTGTTCCTCACTGGATACTCTCTATATATGGTGACAAGTAGGAACGGTTACTCTTGTCTCTGTAAATTATAATGTTATGCTTTATTACCTAAAATTTAAACTCATCCGGGTCAAGAAAGGGTTCACATCCATCTTAGATAGACCAGTCCAAATGTATTTTTAGGGGTGAATGGTTTAAAACAACATACCTGAAACGAAATGGTTGCTGAAAGAGAAAAATGAAGTTGTCAAAATTTCATAAATTGATATAATTTCCCATGTGTAGCAGTCTCCCATATGCATAGACTCAGTGTTAATCTAGACACGTACGGCGTTTAGGAGTTCCTCATATAACGTCACTCTGTGATGTAGCTTCATTCATAACTTGGCATCACACCTGTATAATTTACTGTTATACCTTGAACATCGTTGCTCCATCATAATGAGACTGATCGCGTATAATTTATACGGTAGGATATTCGATTCCGTTCTTTTGTTTTTCAGTTGTTTGGGTGACATAAATATTCATGGTGCCCTAACAGGCGCCATTCTGTTTATCTGTCACCCAAACGGCATCCATATTGACAACAAATGCACTCTGACAAGCGTTGATTCGTTAAATGGATGCAATTTCCAAAATTTGTACAAAACCGTATACACAGTGAAACCCTGCCATTGAGATCACGTTACTGACAGACTCGAAGTAATTTCGGAAATGTTTACTGCTATATGGACCTGTATAATCATAGATTCAAAAATCCTTTTTGTAAAAAATACATATAAACAATTAATATATCAAATTATAGTCTCAGGAAAAGAAAAATGCACTAATCCTAATTTGTAAATATTACATGTGTTTCCCCTTAATTTTCTATTGCATTGTAATACTTGTACAATGTTATTTATCATAAATACAAAATTCTAACCAGTTTGGTTTACACTTGAAATTTGACAGTTTTACATACATTTATTAATTGCAAACATTTACAGGGAAGTGTATTGATGTTTTGCTTTAGATGCTGTCACTAAATGGTCAGTGGGCTATGGTCTGGCTTAGCACTGCCTTATTTGTATTAGATTACTCATCTAGTGGCTTTATTACAGGTATTTTAATAATCTGATGGGAGTATTAATATTTTCTGTCAGACTTACATGTACATGTATATAGGCGCAACATATCTTAGAATATTTTTATATTAATGCCCACGCAATGAGAGGTTGGTGGACATGTTGATGTTGGTTTATCAGGTGGTGACATTTTTATTCCTGTCAAATACTTGTCACATTTCATTAGAATCTATCTTTCATTTGACAAATTTGAACCAAATTTGGTATATGTGTAATACAGTGTATACATGTACATTGTACATGGATGATGCTTCATATCAGAGAGATCTCAGATGACCTTGACTCAATGTGCAGTCAGTTCAGTAAATTTGGATAACTGTACAAGGCTTGTATGTACATGTAAGTCATTTTGAAAATTTTAGCTAAGTCAAACATACACAAAACATTTATATATGTACATGTACATGTATAGGTCTATATACAATTTACATGTATAGGTCTATATACAATATACATGTATAGGTCTATATACAATATACATGTATAGGTCTACATGTATATACAATATACATGTATAGGTCTATATACAATGTACATGTATAGGTCTATATACAATGTACATGTATAGGTCTATATACAATATACATGTATAGGTCTATATACAATGTA
Organism: Atrina japonica; assembly: GCA_030159075.1. NCBI lineage: Eukaryota > Metazoa > Mollusca > Bivalvia > Pterioida > Pinnidae > Atrina > Atrina japonica. Next base: position 253,177 of record BROG01000396.1, on the reverse strand, counting down.
CATGTATAGGTCTATATACAATATACATGTATAGAGCTATCTACAATGTACATGTATAGAGCTATCTATTCTATAATATACATGTATAGGTCTATATACAATATACAATGTACATGTATAGGTCTATCTACAATGTACATGTATAGGTCTATATACAATGTACATGTATAGGTCTATATACAATATACATGTATAGGTCTATATACAATATACATGTATAGGTCTATATACAATGTACATGTATAAGTCTATATACAATGTACATGTATAGGTCTATATACAATATACATGTATAGGTCTATATACAATGTACATGTATAGGTCTATATACAATATACATGTATAGAGCTATCTACAAGATACATGTATACATGTAGGTCTATATACAATATACATGTATAGGTCTATACAATGTACATGTATAGAGCTATATACAATATACACGTATAGGTCTATATACAATATACATGTATAGGTCTATATACAATATACACGTATAGGTCTGTATACAATATACATGTATAGGTCTATACACAATGTACATGTATAGGTCTATATACAATGTACATGTATAGGTCTGTATACAATATACATGTATAGGTCTATACACAATGTACATGTATAGGTCTATATACAATGTACATGTATAGGTCTATACACAATGTACATGTATAGGTCTATATACAATATACATGTATAGGTCTATATACAATATACATGTATAGGTCTATATACAATGTACATGTATAGGTCTATATACAATATACATGTATAGGTCTATATACAATATACATGTATAGGTCTATATACAATATACATGTATAGGTCTATATACAATGTACATGTATAGGTCTATATACAATATACATGTATAGAGCTATCTACAAGATACATGTATACATGTAGGTGTATATATAATATACATGTATAGGTCTATATATAATATACATGTATAGAGCTATCTACAATATACATGTATAGGTCTATATACAATATACATGTATAGGTCTATATACAATATACATGTATAGGTCTATATACAATGTACATGTATAGAACTATATACAATATACATGTATAGGTCTATATACAATATACATGTATAGGTCTATATACAATATACATGTATAGGTCTATATACAATATACATGTATAGGTCTATACACAATGTACATGTATAGGTCTATATACAATATACATGTATAGGTCTATATACAATATACATGTATAGGTTTATATACAATATACATGTATAGGTCTATATACAATGTACATGTATAGGTCTATACACAATGTACATGTATAGGTCTATATACAATATACATGTATAGGTCTATACACAATATACATGTATAGGTCTATATACAATGTACATGTATAGGTCTATCTACAATATACATGTATAGGTCTATCTACAATATACATGTATAGGTCTATATATAATATACATGTATAGGTCTATATACAATGTACATGTATAGGTCTATATACAATGTACATGTATAGGTCTATATACAATGTACATGTATAGGTCGATAAACAATGTACATGTATAGGTCTATATACAATATACATGTATAGGTCGATATATAATGTACATGTATAGGTCTATATACAATATACATGTATAGGTCTATCTATTCTATAATGTATATGTACTTGTACCTAGGTAAAGTGTCTCATCCATGTTTTGTCAGAAATCAAATTAGTACAGACTTTTTCCCAAAATTAGGAAAATGCAGGTAAAACTTGTCTCCATGAATTACTGCAGCTCTAATTTACTAATTTTTTTGTTGTTGTTGCTGAAAACAAGTCTGTCAGCCCTGATATGATTCATTTTAGAGTCATTGTGTTTGTAAACATGTGTCCATATAGGCATATAATTAACTTGTAGACCTGTATCATGTTTATCACAAATGTTGTTGTTGTTTAGTAATGTTACAGGCTGTTTTAATTTTCATTCAATTTATTGTGGTCGCCAATATATTCGTACATTGTAGGTAATAAATGCCGGTGACGGTGTGTTATTTATAACAATAGTACAAATGATTCCTGGAAGAATAATAAGAATCTGACAATGTCTTTGTGTTACTTGCGTATTAGATATAATTTATGTAGATTAATTTTCGGAAGGATTGCCACAAATTTTGAACTCATGTCTTGGGGAACTTTTACAGGCTAAAAAAAAAATAGTAAAGTAAAATAAAATATTTAGAGAAACACTACACTAGAATGACAAAATTTATTTTCACTATATATTCTTAGTAAATTCGTGTTTTTTCAATAACTCCTCTGGAATTTGTTGTTTATCCGATTTTAACAAAACTTGATTCACAGGAAGGTGAGGTTTTGGTTCTCATATGCTCAAAATCCCATTGCAATCTATTTGTTATTTAAGGAGGAATACACTATTCTTCCTGGGAACAAAATTCTAGGATGTAGTTTCAATGTTTGTTACAAAGTCAAAGAATGGATCTATGATGTAATTGATAAACAGCAAAATAAACCCATTGATACTTTTAAGTAATTTATGGATGTAACTTAACAGAATCATTATCAAAATTAGGTCCATACTTCTGGTGTAAAAAGTGCCGTTTATCATTTATTTTGGGTATCTACCAAATTTAGAGGACAAACTCAAACAAATGCACTGAAAATTACTAAGATTATGTACATGTAGTGAAATTCATTATTTGGGAATTCATTTATGTCCTAATGCTGTACATGTATTATTTCCCGTTCTTATTTTCTAATGTTGTATAACTTGGCTATATACATGTACAGTGGAACCTGCCTTGAGAACACACCCCCCCCTTCTTACTTCTGCCTCTCGAAATTATACAATACGATTTGTAGTTATGGTAGTTTCAACAAAACGTCATCGATCTATTTATAAATATGGAATTCCACTATAAAAGATTCCAGTGATGTTGAGTCTGCCTTAAAAAAACTGCAGTATTACTCTGCCATTCATCATATTCATATTAACAGCTACATGTACAAGCATACAACGATGTAAATAGAAATAATTACATATCGCTGATACCAACATGAAGCTAAATCAATTTCTATTGAACTCTCAAGAACATGTATGTTTTCAAGCCCACGGAAAAATGAAAATAAAAGCAGAATAGAGCACAGGGGCTCATATTTTGGTCAGAAGTATATGTCCGTCGACTGCCATGTGTTCTAGATTGTGTTTATACCTATTAAAACAATCTAGAATGCATGCCAGTCGACGGACATATACTTCCGTCCAGAATACGAGCCCCTATGAATAGAGGGGATAGCATCGAGTAGGAGGTGCTTGTTATGCAAATGGCGCATGAAATTCATTATGAATACATTCATGTCCATTTTGAAAACTATCAAATTGATGTGTTTGTCAACTAATACTAATAGCTATACATAACCGGCCTTAATGTGATTCCCCATGCATATTTCCTTTATTTATACACCTTATATGGTGATCACATGCCTTACATAACCAGCAACTGCTCAATTTTAGCCGATGGTCACTTGTATACTGTGTGTATTGATATCGCAACAGGAGGTAACTCGAACATTGAATGTTACAATTTCCAGTTCTCATTTCAGCGGAAGTTAGGGAAAATCGCCATGTCGATTGTCAGGTGTTTACACAAGATTTATCACAACTTTTGAAGATAATCACAATTGGATTGGGATGTATAAGCCTAAAATTTTTGTGTATTTGGTCTGTTCATAATGAATTTTAAGCAGAAACTATGTTTGCAACAAAAACCAAATTTTATGCATTGCTGAAAACGTTGAAATTGGTGATAGATCATTTTGCTACATGGCGACTGTAGGCCTGAATTATGTTGATGAAAAATTATTTCTTTAACAATAAACATTGGGTAAACTGTCTTTTTCACTCTGTAGAGTTATTTATATTAATTAATACAAGATAGAGAACGGTGTTTGGTTGTTTATTTAGTCTAGGCAGAGTATATGTTCGTGTACCATGGTAATAGCCCTAAATAGAATTGTTTACGTTTGATATTACAAGCCCTAAAATTTGTTATGAATCACAGGAATTTTTCACGATGAAAAAAATGATTTTACCTGTTCCCAGTGTTATGTTTGGTTTAAATTTAAGTAGGTTCCATAAATGCTCACATTTTATTTTGAATTGAGTGTTAATGCACAACAGACAATATTTAAAGTTATTACGGAAGTAGGCCGAACTTTCTGCCCCGATTTAGCGATTTTTGGGGGGGTTAAATCAGGCACCAAAGAAATCGCTTAAAATCAGAGCAGAAAGTTCGGCCTAGTGTGAAAGATACAACAAATAAAATTTAGAGCAGAAAGTTCAGCCTAGTGCGGAAGATACAACAAATAAAATTTAGAATGTTAATTCTGAATTTATTTAGAGGCAGGAAATTGATTTTTTTGTTTAAATCTACATTAATTTGATTTATTTTCATTTTATATATGTTAGATAGAAGTAGTTTAATTCCCATGGCTGTTTTGCCAAAATAACAACCCATTTCAGTACTTTCAGTACATGTACTTTGATTTTAAATGTGGTCTCAAAAGACAGATGGTTTTTCAAGACAAATGGTCTTTCATGACAATGGTCTCTTAAGACAGGTGGTCTTTGATGACAGTGGTCTGTCAAGACAGATGGTTTTTCATGACAGTGGTCTTTCAAGACTGGTTGTCTTTCATCATTCATGACAATGGTCTCTTAAGACAGGTGGTCTTTGACAACAGTGGTCTGTCAAGACAGATGGTTTTTCATGACAGTGGTCTTTCAAGACTGGTTGTCTTTCATCATTCATGACAATGGTCTCTTAAGACAGGTGGTCTTTGACAACAGTGGTCTGTCAAGACAGATGGTTTTTCATGACAGTGGTCTTTCAAGACTGGTTGTCTTTCATCATTCATGACAATGGTCTCTTAAGACAGGTGGTCTTTGACAACAGTGGTCTGTCAAGACAGATGGTTTTTCATGACAGTGGTCTTTCAAGACTGGTTGTCTTTCATCATTCATGACAATGGTCTCTTTAAGACAGGTGGTCTTTGACGACAGTGGTCTTTCAAGACAGGTGGTCTTTCATGACAATGGTCTTTCAAGACTGGTTGTCTTTCATCATTCATGACAATGGTCTCTTAAGACAGGTGGTCTTTGACAACAGTGGTCTGTCAAGACAGATGGTTTTTCATGACAGTGGTCTTTCAAGACTGGTTGTCTTTCATCATTCATGACAATGGTCTCTTAAGAGAGGTGGTCTTTGACGACAGTAGTCTGTCAAGACAGATGGTTTTTCATGACAGTGGTCTTTCAAGACTGGTTGTCTTTCATCATTCATGACAATGGTCTCTTAAGACAGGTGGCCTTTGACGACAGTGGTCTTTCAAGACAGGTGGTCTTTCATGACAATGGTTTCTCAAGACGGGTACATTCCACTACAGTATCCCATTACATTGTACATACATATTTGTACATACAAACACACTGACCACAAACCAAATCTTTTGGGCATATAAAAATCCTTTGAATAGCAGGTGCATCTACATTTTTTAACAACCAATATGCATATAATTTAAGTGCATGTACATTTATACATGTACATTCTGTACAGTTCTGACATATACATGTTCGAATTAAGTGGGAAAGTTTGCCAGTTTTCTTGCGGAAGGTCGGTGGTCTTTACCTGGGTAACCGGGGTTTCTCCTCCACCAATAAAAACTGGACGCCATCATATGACTGAAAAATTGTTGAGTGTGGCGTAAAACAAAAAATCAAATCAAATCAAAACATATACATGTACAATGTACACATACCTGGCAATGGCACTCTTACAAACATGTAGTACTACTGTATGTGTGATGCTGAAATTATGTTAATTACATGTAATGTACATTCAATACATATACAATACATGTATGTTACAGTGTTAAACATACAGTGTACATGTGCCTTCCATTCATAATTTCAAGTTGATTGTTTATTTAGACTTTGGCCATCTATATAGGCGGACATAAAGTGTGACACTAGCACTTTGGAATCTGTTTTACTTTAACTGTTCACTTACTGTACTATATTAAACATGTACATGTTTATGTGCATATGCATGCATGAAAAGGATTATTTCCTGTTCATAATATAAAAAATTTTTTTTTTTTAAAGTGGCATTAGCTATATTTTTCAAAACTTTGTTTTCGTTTTTCGCTCACCTGGCCCAAAGGGCCAATTGAGCAATTGCTATAAGCCAAAGGTCCATCATCCATCATCGTCATCCGTCTGTTAACCTTTTGTGTTTAAACATCTTCTTCTCAAGAACCAGTGGCTCAATTTTAACTAAACTTGGCATATAGCATCCCCATGTGAAGCTGCATAAAGTTTGCGAATGAAAAAGGGATAGGACCAATAGAGGCCCTAAAAGGGGCCAAAAAGAACCAAAACTTGGAACATTGTACATCTTTAAAAGTCCTCTTCTCATGAACCAATGATCAGATAAGTTTCAAACGTTGTATGCATGATGGTAAAATCAATATCTACAAAGTTTGCGAACAAAAATGAAATCTGTCCATAAATGAGCCACTAGGGGATGCATCAGTAACACAGTGTAGATTTGTATTACAAATAGTTTAATAACTAAAAACTGATCAACTTTTTTTATACAAAGATATATGAGAAAGCTGTTAGGAATTATCTGAGGATTATTTTGACAAAATATCAAGGTCATGGGGGTCAAGGTCACAGGCACCTAAGTAAATGGAAAATACATGTATGAGTTTATTTTGTAAACTTTTCGACATTTTTGACTACTTCTCCAGAACCATTGGACAAATTTGAACCAAACTTGACAGGAAGTATAACCATGTAAAGCCGCATAATGTTTGCAGATGAAAAGGGGCTAGGACCAAACATGGCTATCATGGCTAAATATAGAATGAAAGAGTCAGTAGATATTTTTTATTTAATACATGTACATGTATCTCCAAAATTATTAAAGATAGAGAAAAAAACATTACTTTAAAATGAGTGGCTTGCAAAAATCTACTAATATTTCATTTTGGTGGAAATTTTTCGGGTCAACTCTTATGCAAGTTATTTCCCTGTTTTTGTGAATTTTCCATGATTTTGGATGTTTTTTTGACATTATCTTGAAAAGTATAATAGGTAAAGTAAAAGTGAAACAAGCAAAAATGTTCAGCATGCAAAGATCTACAAAAAAGTCAATAGTACCGAAATTGTCAGGTCACTCCTTATGGGAGTTTTTCCCTTTTTAAGTAGATTTTTCATGTTTTTGAGAGTTTTGTCCTACATGTATTAAATAATGTACCTTGAAAAGTATAATAGGTAGAGTATAAGTGAAAAAGGCAAAAATGTTCAGCATGGAAATATCTACAAAAGTCATAAGGTCAAAATTGTCTGGTTGCCCATTATGGGAGTTATGTCCCCTTTTACATGTACATGTACATGTAAGTGGATTTTTCATGTTTTGGGTTGTTTTTTGAAATTATCTTGAAAAATATAATAGGTAGAGTTAAAGTGAAAGAAGCAAAAATGTTCAGCATGCAAAGATCTACAAAAAAGTCAATAGGGCCAAAATTGTCAGATTGCCCCTTATGGGAGTTATTTTCCCTTTTAAGTTGATTTTTCATGTTTTTGGATGTTTTTTTACATTATCTTGAAAAGTATAATAGGTAGAGTAAAAGTGAAAGAAGCATAAATGTTCAGCATGCAAAGATCTACAAAAATGTAAATGGGGCTGAAATTGTCAGGTCAAACCTTTTTGGATTTTTTTTTTCCATTTTAGTGGATTTTTCATGTTTTTGACAGTTTTGTCTTACTATCTTGAAAAGTATAACAAATAGAGAGAAAGTGAAATAAGCAATAACGCTCAGCACGCAAAGATCTACAAAAAAGTCAATAGGGCCGAAATTGTCAGGTTGCCCCTTAAAGGAATTTATTTCTCCTTTTAGTGGATTTCTCATGTTTTTGTCGGTTTTTTCCTATTACATGTATCTTGAAAAGTATAATAGGTAGAGTGAAAGAAACAAAATTGTTCAGCATGCAAAGATCTACAAAAAAGTCAACAGGAATTAAATTGTCAGGTTGACCCTTATGGGAGTTATTTCCCCTTTCAAGTTGATATTTTCATGTTTTGGGCTGTTTTTTACTATTGTTCAGTGATCACCACAAAGATCTATGAAAAACTTATTGTGCAGAAATTGTGAGGGTGATCCTTGTGAAAGTTATTTCCCCTTTTAAATGGATTTTGCATGTTTTCGACTGTACATGAAGTTGCACATTATCTTGAAAGATCTATAGAAAAATCATCATCAAGGCAAGTGTACCCTTTTGCAAGTTAATTCTCCTTTTCCATGACTTTGTTCATGCTTTTGGTTGCTTTTCAATATATTGTCAGTAAATACATTTCACTCAGGTGATTATTAAGGCCCAATGAGCCTACTGTTTTTCATGTTTATTTGCCATTTTATCTTTTACTCATTTTTTATGTTTTCTGCAATGTTGACCAATTTTGCCAGGTGAGTGACTTAAGGCCCCTTGGTCCTCTTCTTTACTACTTATAGTTATATGCAGATTGATATACGATAACAAAAAAAAAAAAGATATACACAGGCACAAAAATTCTTAAATTCCAATTTTTTTTTGTGAAAATTGCTTGAGAATTACAATGGATTACTTTAGCCTTAATGTTTGTATATGAATACCACACTGAACCTAACCTTATTTTCACAGAATATGTAGGAATATACATGTATATAAAAATTGTTATACTTGTGTATAGCTCTTATTTGTTATTGTACATTTGTACATCAAGTACATGTGGTAAAAGTGGGGGAAAAAAATGAAAAAAAAAAATTTCGGAAAACACAGCTAATGTCTCTGTAAGTTTCATGGAGGTTAAGAAGTCTTCTCAGAAACAAGTTTAATGAGCAAATCAAATCAACCACATCAAAATCCCAAAACAGGATAAATTCAATGTACTTGAAATTATTTGTTTGTTCTATGAACATTTTTGTGAATTTTCAGTAATTTGTATCAACATTTTCATTTACACATAGATCTAGAGTGTATCACATGTTCTGTGCCTCTAGTTGATTTTACATGTACATGTATCATGATCAGCTGATAACAGATATATACCAATGTACGTGTATGATGTCAAACACTTGCCATGATAATTATGTCTTGGTAAAATGTTTCAAATATACGTTGTGTAGTACTAGTGATAAAAGCGGAATGTGTGACTGTTGCCATACTTTTTAAAAACTTGATATTCTTAAACTAAAAGATATCATATACCACAGTACCAGTAAACAAAATCAGAGCAGAATTCTGTCAGTCATTAACTAGAGCTGATTGGCTAGATTATGAAATCTATATAACCAATCAAATTGCAGTGTTTTATAACAAAGTAAGAGATGTGTTTTTGTTAAAGTGAAATGTTTAAAAATAATTTCATTTCTAGATCTAATCCATCTGTCTAAGAATACAAGTGTGTTGTAAATCTTTGGTCACATGTATAAACAGTACAGTTGATGTTTCTTGTGTATCTAATTGAGAACAAATGTAGGCCTACAGTAGAATTTCACTCACTAATAAAATTACAAAGCGACCATCTCACAAACGAAGCTCTAATTATCCATTCTCTTGAAGATGTCTTACTAACTAAGTATAATATAAGTGCAGACCCACACAAATACTTGAAGAGACCACCTCGTTTATTAACCAGATCACTTTGAGTCATTCAGTTACAAGTTAAGTAATAGTAAGGTTCAATTGTACATACATGTATACCGTAAATACTATAACATGTCGTGTATTGTAATTCCATTTACGTGTACATGTATTTGTTTTCACGTAATGGTCCTAAGCTATGTAATCATGTACGCTTTGTACCTAATTACGTTCCGAGCCATTATATATAGCCTCTGTGGCCGAGTGGTTTTAGAGCGTCATACTTTAAACCATGAAATCTCTTACTTCATGTCAGCTCAGGTTTGAGTCCTGCTGGAACCTTAAAGTTAAATGATTTTTTTAAAGAAAGTTGGACAGTTTACTTAAACTTGCGGAAGGCTGGTGGTCTCTTCCCCGGAAAACTGGGTCCTTTCCACCACCATTAAAAACTGGCCACCGCCATATAACTGAAAAATTGTTGAGTGTGGCATTAAACACTATTTAAATAGAAAATGACTACTGGCTAGATTTACAAATGCAAATTACATCTTTACAGCCAATACAAGTAAAAAATGTACATTTGAGTATGCAATAATCATACATACATGTATCAGCACAAAGTGCATACCTTCATTTAATGGCTTATTAATATTATACATGTAGGTTTATCAATATATAACAATGTATATAGCTGATTTTGTTTGCTCACAAAAAAATTATTTTGATAAAATCTTAAACACAATGTAATAGCTACCTTCCATTGGAAAAGAGAAGGTCTGGATTATTGTAATAATCCCAAGGGAATCTTTGCTAACTTATGGCCTTGAATTCTGTTCTTGTTACAGATTACATATACCAGTACTACGCAATATTAAAACTTACAACCTGACTTAATCTGATAAAATTGTACATATGGTAATTACAAGCTTTGGAATGTTCTATTCAGAAATTCAATATCGAAATGGAAATCTTTCAATGTCGTGTTTTTATTGGCTGTTTGTATAGTGTATAGTGTTATGTGTACCAGCTTAGGGCTGTATATATCCGGTTCTGTCAAACGATACTGTCTGTGTTCCGATAATGCAAAATGCGGATATACATTAAATTACCCTGCTTTGATTTCATGTTTACTGAAACCCCCCTGTGATTTTGTTGAAAACTAATCAATCACCCCTGTTATGATTTAAATCAGACTTGTTGTGTTTCACTGTTTGTAAAGATAACATGTTTACCAATTCATCTTAGTCCAATTACACATGTAAATTCATGTATGTACGTACATGAATATAATTTATGTTATTGCAAGATGAAGATCTTCAGCGCTGTTACATGTTCTGTACCTCTACTTGATTTATCATAATCAGCTGATGACAGATAAACATGTACATGTACATGTATGATGTCAAAACTTACTGTAACAGTGACATGTCTTACTGTAGTTGGTGCCATAGATTAGGCCAAAAATAAAAATTGACAATATTTTTTTTTTTTTTTTGAAAGATTTTTTTTACTTCCAAATTTAACTAATTGTGTGGAAGAAAAAAATGTAAGCTTGCATGATTGGGATCAGCAGTGCCAGCACTGGGGAAGTATTTATTGTAGCCAATTTCATATTTTTCAAACGAATTTATTTCACAGGTTCAAGGAATATAGGTACATTGTACAGTAAAACCTGCTTTAGCAACCTGTGTATAAAGACCACCTGGTCACAAAGACCATTTTTTGCAGTCCCCAGTAATAACCATTTGTGTACAAATCAACCTCTACATAAATAAAGACCACCTCCCTTTTAAAAATAGTTTTCTTGTGTCCCTAAGGAGGTCGTTATGTAAAAGTTTCACTGTACATATGTACATGTAGATTTGGGGAATGATTTGTAGTCAACATTAATTTGTGAGCATCATTGTAGCCAATTCTACAGAGTAAAAATGAACAAGTGACTACAATACATTATCTACCCACAGAGGCAGCCTTTGTTCGACCTTTACTCCTTTGAAAGAGATGAAGATTGAAGAACCTCTGTCTGTCATATTGTTTATTGATAGTGTGAATACCTCTTTACTTTCAGATAAATAATGTGAAAATCAAAATGTAAGCGGCATGGGGTCCGTACCTCAAGAGAGGTACCAGTACAATATCTTCCTAAACCTTATACAGTCCGGTCAAGTACGTTGGACACAAAGTCGGCAAGTACGAATCCAGAAAGGAGCTAATGGAAAGCTTGGCATTAAATTGAAAGTCGTGACAGTAAGTGCTCGCTTTATTCATATATCTCGGTTGATTCGCTTCCTGTTTTAGGCCATGCAGAAAGACAATTGTGAAATTTGACACATGAATTTTAATACCCTTTTAATATGAAGTATGTGTATTGTATAAAATTGTGCATTCTTGTGCACTTTCCTGAGGAGAATTATGTCTCCCCTCCTCCTCCTCCTCCTCTTTCTTCTTCTTCTTCTTTTTTTTCCTCCTCCTCCTCCTCCTCCTCTTCCTCCTCCTCCAATGGTTTTGTGTTTGAGCATAACTCTCTTCCTACTCAAGGTAGGATGATGATATTTGGTATACATGGAATTGACATCAAGATGTTGTGTCATGAACAAAAGTTACAGGGATCTGCCCTTTATTTACAGAGTTAGTGCACTTTGCTAAAAAATACTGTCCAGGGCATACTTGTCTATGTATTTGAGATAGGATGATGATACTTGGTATACATACATGTAGTAATGACATCATACTTCATAGCGATGTGTCATGAACAAACATTACAGGGATTGGCCCTTTGTATACAGAGTTATTGCCCTTTGCTAAAATAAATACTGTCCAGGGCATAACTGTCTATGTATTTGAGATAGGATGATGATACTTGGTATACATTGTAATGACATCATAGCGATGTGTCATGAACAAACATTACAGGGATTGGCCCTTTGTATACAGAGTTATTGCCCTTTGCTAAAATAAATACTGTCCAGGGCATAACTGTCTATGTATTTGAGATACGATGATGATACTTGGTATATATTGTAATGATATCATGGCGATGTGTCATGAACAAACACTACAAGGGTTGGCCCTTTGTATACAGAATCCTTGTTGTTTGTTTATTTATTTATTTCATGATTTGGTTTTTTTATTCAATTGAATTTTTACTAATATTGTTTGACAATCACTTAGAAATGTACTTATGTATAGTGGGGTCAAGTTTTTGCTGCTTTATTCTGGATTTAGAAGCAATGTAGAATCTTTGGTTACTTCATATTCAAGTTACACATGTAAAAAAAAATTTAGATAGGCCTTGGCCTTTAACACGTAAAATGACAACAATTAGGTGTCACAAAAATCAAAAGATGCTAATTGAAAACCTACAGTAAGAGGCTTTTGTAATTTAAAAAATGAAATTTAAATGTTTGGCCACACAAGCTCTCCAAGAAAATATTATCTGTTTGTAGTGTGTACAGTGGGTGTTAGGGTTAAACTATTTTTCTTTTAGGTCTGTTATCATGAAAATTTCAATTTGATAATGATAAAACATTTTGGGACTTTTTGTAGGAGAGAGTTAATATGTTGTGGCTCCATGATGAAATAGTTGCTCTGAGACATGGGGGTGGAGGGAATGGTTGTTCTGAGACAATGGGGTGGAGGGTTTGAGGCCAAGTTAAATTTTAATCGTGAAACAAGCATGATACCATATTTCCCTTGAAGTGATTATTTTACATACATGTCCCACCTTCAATTAAGATATAGTTCCTCAAAGCCCCAATTATCAACAAACTACACCAAATTAACATAGTTCAAACATTTCCAAAATCCGATATCATATCACGACAGTACAATAGAAATTTATGGGGTTCCGATACAGTACATGTAGTTGTGTTTGTCCATCCATCCATCCATCTGAGCTCATATCCCTTAAACTGTTAATCAGAATTTTATCATATTTCACACTGCTGTTCCTTAAGAAAAGGACTTTCAGACAGGTATCACTCAAGGTTATTTCTGAAAGGTCAAGGTCACTAAGTACAATCATATCCCCAAAATATCGGGAAAGGCCTATCAAACTATTCATCAGAATTTTATCATACATGTACATTTATTTCACACAAATGTTCCTTGGGACAGGGACTTTTGGATAAAGGTCATTTCTGAAAGGTCAAGGTCACTTAATACATACATTATATCTGTAAAATATTGGGAAAGACTTCATTTCACTTAAACCGTTTGTCAGAATTTTATCATACATTGTATTTTACATAAATATTCCTTGGGACAGGGACTTTTAAACAAAATGTCACTCAAGGCCATTTCTTAAAGGTTAAGGTCAGTCAGAACATATCCATAAAATATTTTAAAAGCCTGGTAACCAACCATCCATAAGTTTTCTAGATATTCTTGTTTTTAGGGATGCAGTTATAATACACCTGTTTTTAGATGGGACATACACAAATGTATTATGATATGACGATGTCTGTTTGATCGTCGGGCCCGTAACTTCTTTATTCTTCAGCAGTATATATTCTTACTTCACATAAAAGTTGTTCAGGTAAAGGCTGTTTGTCATGATCCTGACTCAAGGTCTTATCTCAAAGATCAAGCTCGCTGCAGCAGTTTGCCATTTTTCCCCTAACACATACCAACATTTCCATCATAGAGAAACCCTTTCACAATTTGATGAGTGCATACAGTCTCCAGTAATTTTGTTAAAATAAGTAATGACTTAATTTATAGTAAATATATGTATCTACATGTAGATAGGAGAGGAACAGAATCATTCACTTTTTGAACCCCAACACTCAGTTACATATTCATGTAATCAAATACAGTTGTACAATGCGCATGTGATTCTTGATTTGAAGTCATTAGCTACCTTTCACAATTCACACAATTTCATAAAATTGAATAAACTCATTTTTTAACTTGAAATGTTTTTATCTGCATGAAAGGTAGGTTTTTCCTATTAGAGAAACTCTGAAGGCAAACTCTATCTTTCATGTCACATGATGTAAATACCAAAGCACAAAATGGTAATCTAGATACCAACTTACTTGGTTCAATAATCCAAGAGAAATTACTTGCTTATTGTTGACATTTTTTGCTATGTTTTGTCTCTGACAGAATTGATCATCTAAAATACAAGACGAAAGAAATCGGATATCTATTCACTATGGCGAGTGATGGTGGTATTTCATGGAAACTTTTAATTTTCGTCTTAATGGGAACAAATTTCATCATCATATTTCTTTGTATCAAACAATAATAGGCATGAGGGATAAAGACTCATTTATTTGTTCCCATGAAGATATTCAAACTCTTTTATACCTGTACATTAAAGCAGTTCCCATATATATATATAACAAACTTATATATGATTCTGTATATATTTTTTTTAACTATATTGACAAAAATGTAAAGTAATTCTACCCATGAGTTGCATCAAGTTGTAAAACATTTGACATATATAACTCATGGAACGTGCTGCTTTAACATATAAAAAACGTGGGCCAATTTTCAATTTCTTCATGGGGAACAAATATTCATCCTAAAGGGGCCATGAATGAAAATCTTTAAAAATCCAGATGAAGTCAGATTAACATTTTTATTTTAGATATTAAGATGATAATGGCAGATATGCTTCAGGATGTTGACCGATATTAAACTGAACGAATTTTGCAAGTTTCTCATCCTTTGTTACAAGGGCAAATATTGAAATCTTCTTTAGTTTTTCAAGAATCACATCACACTTTAAAAAAGCATCTTTCGTATGGATTAGAAGTCCCCTTAGATCCTCCAAAGCAGCCTGCTAAGCTATTAGTAGAACATACATGTACACAAGTGCAAGAGGATGATAAATGAATTCCAGTTGAATGTTGATCCATGTGCAAACATTTATGTGACCCTGAACAAACTTATTGAGATATGATTCTGTATACTAGCAGATGCCATGTTGATTTTTTTAACTACAGGAGGCAGATGACATACATGAAAAAAAAATGTCTAGTTCATTAAGAGTTAGATTTAAAATAAAAATTCCCTCTGTCAACCAAATTTGGTAGAAAGCATTCCCAATCTCTCTACAAATCTCTCCCTCTGTCATAGGCATGTCTTGTCAGAGACTCTTTCTCTCTCTCTCTCTCACCGCTCTTGATCTCTCTCTCTCTCTCAAGAAATCTCTCACCATCTCTCTCTCTCTCCTCTCTCTCGTTATTAACGAAACAGAGATCTCTTAAATCCACCGGTCTCTCTCTCAATGGTGCTTTCTCTCCATGCTCCCCCAATTAGATTCCCATAAGGTTTCGGCTTGCTCATCACTCACATTCTTCTCCTTTCTCCCCCAGCATTCTTAAGAATCTTAAGTCTAGAAATTTTACTCAAGTGTGGCCTCTCGCTATCTTCCCTTTCTTCTCTCTCCCCTGTCATCTCCTTATCTTTCTTTTCCTCTCTCCCCTTCCTTTCTATCTTCCCTTTCTTTTCTCTCCCTTTTCCTCTCTATCTCTCTTTTCTTTTTTCTCTCCTTTCTTTCTCTCTATCTGTTGCTCTTTTCAGGTCTCTCCCTTTTGGGCCTCTTTTTCCCTTTCTATCTCTCTTTTCCTCTCTCTCCTCTTTTTTTCTATCTGTCTTTTCCTCTCTCTTTCTTTCTCCCTATCTCTCTTTTCCTTTCCCCTCTCTATCTGTCTTTTCTTCTCTCTCCACTTTCTTTCTCTCTATCTCTCTTTTCCTCTCTCTCCTCTTTTTTTCTGTCTTTTCCTCTCTCCTCTTTCTTTCTCCCTATCTCTTTTCCTCTCTCTCCTCTTTCTTTCTCTCTATCTCTCTTTTCCTCTCTCTCCTCTTTTTTTCTATCTGTCTTTTCCTCTCTCCTCTTTCTTTCTCCCTATCTCTCTCTCTCTCCTCTTTCTTTCTCTCTATCTCTCTTTTCCTCTCTCTCTCTTTCTCTCTATCTTATTATTCTACTTTTCTCTGAATTAGACACAATGTTTATCTAAAGCACAAGTAAATATATTCTGTGAGGATGAAATAATCCTGATTTTATATGTCAACATAATTTCTAATTAATGTGTGATGATACCAGAAATATCTGACTTATGTAAACGTAGCTTCTCCCAGGATTAAAAAAAATTCTAACAGAAATAAACATTAATCCAGTCCATACGAAATATATTCGTATTTTCAAGCGATTTATATGCATTCAATCCTTCATTAGTCTTGAAGCGGTTTACCTTCCCTAGAAAAAAAGTGGATTCTACATTTTCCTGTATTGTCAGTTACATGTACATGTAAGCTAGTCCAAGTGTGTTTTCAGTGGTGTTGGGCATTTTATGGAGTTAAGCCAGTCAGTGTAATACATATTCCTAGATTGAACACCAGTGCATCCCATGTCAAATTAAACCTAAGTTTTTGAGACAAGTTGAATCTGTACCGGTACATGTATGTAGTACTGTCAAAACTGTCTTGAAAGACCACCCCATCTGCCACTGAAATATGGTCGTACTTCACAGGTGGTCTCTCAAAAGAGGTTTTATCTACAGGATTATTTAACCAACCGGTAAGTGATTTTTATGTGGTCTTACAAGTTACACTGTACAATGTACAACAAGACAGGTGGTCTTGTGTGACAGTGGAAAAGTGTTCGAATAGATGCAAAACAATTACTACTGTATAATATATATATATATATATATATATATATATATATATATAAACAGCTGAATTGCCACAAAAATACATGTAGCAAATAATGTTGCTTTGATTACATACTGTGATCTGTCTTTGTGAGTCGCCAAGTGGTTAGAGCATTGCACTGTGAACCATGAAGTCTCTCACTTTTGGTCAGTGCGGATTTGAGTCTCGCTGGAACCTAAGCTGATTTTTGTGAGAAAGTTTGCCCAGTGGTCTCTTCCTGGGTACACTGTAACCTCTGGTTCTCTCCTCCACCATTAAAAATGGCTGCCACCTGATATAACTGAATAATTGTTGAGTATGGTGTAAAACACTAATTAATATAAAAAAAAAATGAAAAAAAACAATATGATAAGTGAAAAGATAAATAACAGGTATTACCTGTGTTATAATTACAATGAAATAAGTTAACATCCTGAGTCAAGAAACTTTAGGATAAATATTGATTCAGAAAAAAAAAACAGCTACTGTTACAGAAGCTAATTGGGAGAAAAAATCCATTACTTTGCTTCATCTTATTTCACAGCATGGACCTATTGATTATGAAATGAACAACATGGAAATGATCTATTTCTCATATAGGCAATGAATCTGACACTCCAAAATTAATCATTCAGATTTAATTTCAGGGATAGCTGTAGTGATCAGATCCAAAGGACTGTTTCACTAATGGATGTTTGTTAATAAACCCGTATTGAAGTAATTTTTTATTTTTCCACAAATAAAAAAAAAACAAAAGTTAATTTTGTGCCTTGCATCAGAAAATATGTGCCCTACACCTGAAAATCTATGCTATACTGCTATATGTACACGTGACAATTTGTACCTTACTGCTACATCTGACAAAATCAGAAAATGTGCCTTACACCAGACAATATGTGTCCTACACCTGACAATATGTGCCTTACTGCTACAGCTTACAATAGGTGTATACTGCTACACCTGTCAATATGTGCCTTACTGCTACAGCTTACAATAGGTGTATACTGCTACACCTGTCAATATGTGCCTTACTGCTACAGCTTACAATAGGTGTATACTGCTACACCTGTCAATATGTGCCTTACTGCTACAGCTTACAATAGGTGTATACTGCTACACCTGTCAATAAGTGCCTTACTGCTACAGCTTACAATAGGTGTATACTGCTACACCTGACAATATGTGCCTTACTGCTATAGCTTACAATAGGTGTATACTGCTACATCTGACAATATGTGCCTTACTGCTACAGCTTACAATAGGTGTATACTGCTACACCTGTCAATATGTGCCTTATACTGCTGCATTAGGGAACCAGGGAAATGATCTATATCTCATAACATATACATTGTACACTTTAAAATATATGCTATACTGCTACACTTGTCAATATGTGCCGTAGTCTTACACTGTACATCTGACAATCTGTGTTACACTGCTACACCTGACAAATTGTGCCTTCCTGCTACATCTGACAAAATTTGTATACTGCTACACTTGTCAATAAGTGCCTTACTGCTACACTTGTCAATATGTGTCTTACTATGACATTACATTGTACACCTGAGAATCTGTGCTTTACTGCTGCACCTGTCAATATGATTATGTGCCTTACTACCACATTACATTGTGCACTTTATAGTATGTGCTATACTGCTACACCTGTCAATATGTGCCTTACCACATTACATTGTGCACTTTACAGTATGTGCTATACTGCTACACCTGTCAATATGTGCCTTACCACATTACATTGTGCACTTTACAGTATGTGTTATACTGCTACACCTGTCAATATGTGCCTTACCACATTACATTGTGCACTTTACAGTATGTGCTATACTGCTACACCTGACAAATTGTGCCTTACTATGACATTACATTGTACACCTGAGAATCTGTGCCTTACTGCTACACCTGTCAATATGTGCCTTACTGCTACACCTGTCAATATGTGCCTTACTGCTACACCTGTCAATATGTGCCTTACTGCTACACCTGTCAATATGTGTCTTACTGCTACACCTGTCAATATGTGCCTTACTGCTACACCTGTCAATATGTGCCTTACTATGTGCTGCTACACCTGTCAATATGTGTCTGCCTTACTGCTACACCTTACTCACATTATGTGCCTTACTGCTACACCTGTCAATATGCCTGTTGCTACACCTTATTATGCTACACCTGTCAATATGTGCCTTACTATGACATTACATTTTACACCTGAGAATCTCTGCTTTACTGCTACACCTGTCAATATGTGCCTTATTGCTACACCTGTCAATATGTGCCTTACTGCTACACCTGTCAATATGTGTCTTACTACACCTGCTACACCTGTCAATATGTGCCTTACTGCTACACCTGTCAATATGTGTCTTACTGCTACACCTGTCAATATGTGTCTTACTGCTACACCTGTCAATATGTGCCTTACTATGACATTACATTGTACACCTGAGAATCTGTGCTATACTGCTACACCTGTCAATATGTGCCTTACTGCTACACCTTTGAAAGAGCTCTTTGAAGTTGAAGAGCGACTGTTTTTTAGTTCATCTTCCAAAAAAAGGTATTGGATAGGTTTTTTTTTTTTATCTAGTTATTTTGGGAATTGCCATCTGCCTTGAATTGAGAAAAAATTATGACGTATTTGGTTTTAAATTAAAAAATTGAAACAACTGGTACTTGATTCACGTACATGTATGTAAACATACCATGAACTTCCTACACATATTTAATTAATAAGAAAGTTTAACATACACTGTGCATTTGTAAATACATATATATGTATATGTATTATGAGTTTTTATAACGCTCAATATTTATTCATACAGTTTGAAAAAAAAAAAAAAAACAATAACAAAACATTGGAATTTTGGAATTGTGGGATACAGTCGAAATTTGCTATGTCGAGATCAGTAATCTCTATTTACCCAGTTAACTCGAGATCAAGTGATGGTCCCAGTAATTTTCCTTCTGTATCTTACTACATGTATAAACAGACCTGATAACTCGAGATTGGAAAAGTCGAAATACCATTAATGTCGATGTAAAAAATATGGTCCCGATGCTTACTTTCAATGTGAAAGTGACCGGTTTTCTCGAGGTTATATTTTCATTAAATTATCATGTGATGATGTGATGATTGTTGAAAAAATATTACCCTTGTATCATTTTTTGAGTACATACAGTGATTGAAAATCTTCACAAAATTTCGGTTTACATACGATATACATGTAGGTCTTCAAGTGTTCTGGCAATTATCAAGATACTCATGAGAGAAGTTAGGATACTATTATAGTGACAGACCTTTTAACTCGTGGACCCGTTTATCTTGAATTTTTTACTTGGTCCCGACGACTTTGCGATAACGAGGTTCGACTGTATTTTGAAAATTGGTGATTTACTAATGATTACATGTACATGTATTTCTTTGATTATGTCAGAATGACTTCAAATTTATTAAACATCTGTAGTGGGTCTTTAAGTACACATGTACATTATGATATATACATATACAAGTATGATTTTAGAAGTTTATGTACATTCATCATCAGATTTCAGGGTGTAAAAAAGCTGTCATTTTGAGGTATTTACAAAATTGATCAATAACGTCTTTCATCAGCGTTATAATGACTTCAATAAAGTTTTTAACTATATGTATTTCAAATGCCTAACACAACTTCTTTTGGCAAAATTTTCCATTAATATGACATCAGAATATAATTAAATGGCCCATTAAACTTTTGTGTGATTTCGACATCACGATCGATTGACGTCAAAAAAAGCATATGGTGAGAGCCCAATTGACCCGTCACCAAAATGTCCGACACAAGACCTTTTGGCAAACTTTTCCATTATGATGTCGCAATTAAATGGCTCTGCAAACACTTGTGTGATTATGACATCACAATCAAATGACATCAAAAAAGCACATGGAAAGCCATGTGTTGGACACTTGGCAATAGGTCAATTGCTTGCCACACTGGTACACCAAGTTTTATGCAAGATTTAAGTTTGATTTATTTTCTATGAAAATTATATTTCTAGTCTTGACTCTCTTCATCAACTTTGGGCATGGCCAGATCTATAATTACATCATTTACCCCTAAAAACACATTTGGACTGATCTACAAATGTAAGTCATTGATTTACAGAAGACTCCATTGTTTCTCAGGGGTTGGTGAGATAGATATGGTAGCAATAGATGATCTTTACTTTTCTCAATATGTACGTACAACTGTCTTGATACAATGCGATTTCTTGATGGAAATTTTTCTGTCAACAGTTGTAAGATTGATATATTTACTCCATCATTAATAAGATTGATATTTTTACTGGTTCAATAAGACCCAATTCTTATCTTATGTGTTGATATATATATATATATATATATATATATATATATATATTCACATGTATATATATGTATATACAATGTATATATATTCCATCTAAAAAGTCAATGCATGTCCATGTATATGTATATGTAGCTGTAACTTAAGTGTTGCTTTGTTGTATAGAGAGAATGGAAAAAGATACAGATGTTCGGTCTTGGACTAATTAGATGATCACACATACATTGTATACATTTCATTGTTTCCATTTCAGGTAGCCAATAAAAAAGAAACCTTTTGCATTGTCACACGGGTTAAACCGGAATGTCGTCTTCTGGATGATGTGAAACTGAATACCCAGGAACGAGTTTTGGAAATAAATAATTACCCGATAATTGAGTGCACCGAAGAGACCATATTTCAGTTAATTGAGTCTCTTGACAATCAGGTCATCAAGCTAACAGTGTGCGGATTCGAGAAAGTAAAACGCAGTCGAGACCAGTTGTCAAATACCAGCGAATCTTCAGCTTCTATGGAAGTTATGAAGAAAATGAAGGATGTGAAACGAGGCCTAATTAAACCTAACTGTGTGGATAAAAAAGAACCGAGTGAACATGATGCCTTGTTGAATATGGAACAACATGGTACCCATACAGATGGCTGCCCTAAAAGTGGTGTCGGGTGCATCACTGGGACCAATGTTATGACAGTTTCTCTTCCTCCACCATTGGAGAGTCCACCAATCATAGAGGAGGAGAGATTTTCCTCACTCCCAAACCCTTCTTTTGCAAATTGCCCCCAGTGCAAAAATAATAACATGTGTTGCGGGGGTAACAACCATGTTGTGCAAATGTTGCCTATCTGTAAAAGTGGTAGCAACTGGACAAAATCCGTGGGATTCTCGGGAAGTTATGAAGACTTATTTAAATATCCACACCGAGTGAAATGGGATTGTGAAACGAAAGCGGTCACTTTATCTACTTCTTCTCAAGGAAAGTTCGGATTTGCATACAAGGTCAAGGAATTTAAAACGGTATTTAATTTTTTGCTTATTCAGTTGTTTACTATTATTGTTTATCTGTATTTGATTTGTTTTAAATAATTACATAAAAACATGCATTTGCTCAACAGTAGAATTTCAATAAATGTAACGTGTACGTGTATTGATCAGTTGTAAATGGATCAAGACACAGATATTTGGGTTATACGTATATCTCCAAAGTCACAGATATTTGGGTTGAACATATATCTCAAAAGTCACAGATATTTTGGTTGTATTAATACATATACATATATGTTCGTAGATGCAGATATTTTGGTTGTACGTATATCTCCAAAGTCAGAGATATTTTGGTTGTACTAATACATATATATACGTAGACGCAGATATTTGGGGTTTTACTACATGTAGTACATGTATACAGTATATACGTTTGTAGACTGTGATATTTGGGTTGTACTAATATATATCTCCGAAGACTCCGATATTTAGGTTGTACTAGTATTTATCTCCGAAGACTCCGATATTTGAGTTGTACTAATATATATCTCCGAAGACTCCGATATTTGGGTTGCAGGGTTTTCCCTGGGATTTTCAAATTAGGGGTCCATGGACTCCCACAACTACAAAATTAGGAGTCCATTTTGTAATTTAGGAGTCCATTTGCAGTCCACTTTAATTCGATCAGAATTAAACTGAATGTCAAATGTGCACTTTTGTTGATAATTACAGACATCCCTATAAACCTATAAACATGAAATTTAATAAAATTTAGTTGTTTTAACTATATCTGAAATCATATGGAAATTTTATATCAAAAATCTATAAATTGTAATACAATTACATGCTTTTAGAAATATAGATGCAAAACTGAAAAGTTACTAAAATACATGTAGCCTACTAATTGATGCCTCAAATTTATTTATTTGAAAATTATATCTATTTTATCCATTTCAAGTATTAAAGTACTTTATCATATGTAAGATTTACATAAACATTTGTGTAAATAAATCATTTTATATAACCATCATTAGTATTTTCATTATTATTTTTAATTTCCATAATTCAAATGAAAGTCGGGTTTGGTATCCCTTCTTTAATTTATACTTCCGAAAGTACCCATAAAGTGATGATCGATGTTGTCTTGTTGATTCTAGATCTATATTAGAGGTAAAGATTTTCCTGTTTTATTGTAAATAAAATGATGAATTCAGTTTCTTGGTTTTCTTGTGGAATTGCACTAGAACATAAGAATTAAAAATGGACATAAAAAAAAGCAAACTGGTAGAAATAGGTCGCATGCTTGGTTTATTTACCCAAACGATCTTGAAAGACATCAAGTATTTAACGCGTCCACTAGGACGCAATAGATCTTAGTTTAGGCGTCATTTAGGATTTTTACGCGTAAAAATACGCAGAATTATATGCGTCAGATATTTGGGGAAAACCCTGGGGTTGTACTAATATATATCTCTTATATACCAGTACCAAAGACATAGACATCTCCGACTCCGATATTTGGGTTGTACTAATATATATCTCCAAAGACTCCGATATTTGGGTTGTACTAATATATATCTCGGAAGACTCCGATATTTGGGTTGTACTATTATATATCTCCAAAGACGTAGATATTTAGGTTCTACTAGTATTCATCTCCGAAGACTCCGATATTTGGGTTGTACTAATATACATGTTTATCTCCGAAGACTCCGATATTTGGGTTGTACTAATATATATCTCCGAAGACTCCGATATTTGGGTTGTACTAATATATATCTCCGAAGACTCCGATATTTGGGTTGTACTAATATATATCTCCGAAGACTCCGATATTTGGGTTGTACTAATATATATCTCCGAAGACTCCGATATTTGGGTTGTACTATTATATATCTCCGAAGACTCCGATATTTAGGTTCTACTAGTATTCATCTCTAAAGATGCAGATATTTGGGTTGTACTTTGCGATGATCGTATGTATCTAAATGAGAGCCAGTGTGGTGTATCGTACACATTAACGTGATACATTTTTATGTACCGCACAACGTATCTTTCTATAATCAAACTTTAGTAATATATGATGAAATTGTTAAGTGAGCATTCCTTCACGTGTTGAGTATTATAGATGTACAATGTATAGTTTCATTTTGACTTTGTCCATCTGATCAGTAGAAAAACATAAAAAAAACAAAAACAAAATAAAAAACCACAAAGTAGAGGGAAAATTAAAATTCATACATGTAGTTTTAGAATTCATGATATTTAATCTTTTTATGCCTTTGACCTACATTGTGTTTAAAGATAACGCAGAGATATGATACCTGTAAAACTTTACAGGTGAATAACCATGTATTACATTGTAGTATATTGTATTTTATTACACCTAGGCAGATAAAATGACAACAAATGATAATTACCTGTACGTGTGAATACATTCCAGTACAATCTAGGATTGTCTCTAGTCTCTACTAACTACTATATACATGTACATTACATTGTATGTATAATCAACAATCTCATCTACAACTTACATACCTGTATATGATAATGATGATGATTGCGTGTGTGTGTGTGTGTGTTTGTGTGTGTGAGAGAGAGAGAGAGAGAGAGAGGAAGCGAGAGAGAGAGAGAGAGAGAGAGATAACTTTTACACTTTCTAGTGATTGTCATGAAGATTTCTTCACCATCATACGGTGCAGCATATTTGTATACTTGCAGGGTTCAAAATTATCAGTAGAAAGAATTGCTAAATTCTACCCCTGACACGTACACATACATTGTACAGGTACATGTATATCTGTTACCTACCTGTACGTACCAATATACATGTATATATAAGTTAATGTATTCATACTCATTCTTTAATCAACCAACCTCAATAACTGAAAAACAGATCAAAATTTAAGTTAAATACATTTACAGATGTTTTTCCTTCATGTACATGTACATATAATATTACAGTTTAAATTGCTTTCCGTATGTAATGATGTAGATAGTCTGATCTAGACCTCCTCTGAGTGTCACGGGTACCGTAGAATGTACTTGCTGAACAATGTGTCTATTCGATATATTGAAAATTATAAACCTATATAACAAAATATAATATGCGTAAAATTTAATATTTGTACTTGTAATTAATTTCTACTTAATCGCCTGTCATGATGTGAACATTATATATGTGAAATCTACATGTATTTATCACTGACAGATACTTTTTTTGTGTACATTGTACATGTACAAACAAACCCTGATACATTTAAATCGAGGGAGAATTAATTTTTATTTCAAATAAACAGGTTTCAAAATAACAAAGTTACATTTACATGTACATGTACATTGTGTAATGGAAATAAAAAAATTGGCCGGGAAATCAAAATACATGTATTTTCAAATAAAGTGTTATTTCAACGTAACAGGGATCGATGTTTGTCTGTATTTTTACTTATATAATTCTTACAAATGTACATGTACAATGTACATATATGTACAATGTATTCATGTACATACAGGGATATCCAACCTATTGTAGGGTTCAGAATAATGCATTTTTCACAATTTATTCAAAAGCAAACTTTAAAATTCTTTGTGAGTAGATCTTTGTTTTTAGTTGACCAGCTTGTAAACCGACACCCCCCCCTTTCAAACATTTTGAGTAATTTTTTATAGTAAAAATTTTGGATACAATTTATTTGGTTTAGTTTAAACATATTTATTTGTCTCAATATTATTTACAAATACATTGTGATCCGACCTGGCTCAGTCGGTAGCTCACTCGGCTCTTGATCATGAGCCCGTGAGTTCGGGTCCAGCTGGCGGCAGGTTGATTTCTTGTCCTTCGGATGAGACAGTAAAAAATTTGAGGTCCCGTGTCGCAGTAGGTGTCAGCAGGTTAAAGAAACTTCACTGCTCAATGGCCGTAAGTGCCAAGCATAGGCCAAAATTTGAAGCCCTTCACCGGCATTTGGTGATGTCTCCATATGAGTGAAAGATTCTTGAGTGGGACGTTAAAGAACAATAAACAAACAAACAAATACATTGTATAAATAGTTAAGATTTATATAATTGCATTGGGTCTGAAAAAAAAAAAAAACATAACATATATATATAAGTTCTTCTCCAGTTAATTAGGTTTGATATATTTCAGTTTAATCTACATTTCATTTTCTTTCCCAATTGTGCGGATCTCCGGATCTCCGTATTTGTTATCAGTAACTTTTTAATGGACAATAATTGTTTGACCTAGATGATTATCATGGAATTCTTTTGTCTGTAGAATGTAGAAGAATGGTACACACTGGTTTCAAACGTAACTTATGGTGGTCCAGCTGATGGAAAATTAATTGTTGGCGATTGGATACGATCTATTGATGGCCATGCTCTGACGTCAGCAGTCGAGGTAAATATTGTCTTCTTTTTTTAAATCAATGTCTCGGGATATCTCTGTATGTAAAAATGTACAGTAGAACCTCGCTGTTAATATAAGACTCTAGTTGATCAACACAACGTGAAAAAGTAAAACCTGTTTTAGCAACTACCTGTGTATAAAGACCACCTGGTCACAAAGACCATTATTTGCTCTCTCTCTCCCCAATAGTATCATTTGTGTACAAATTAAATCAACCTCTATATAAAGACCACCTCTCTATAATGACCCCTTTTTGTTGTGTCCAAAGGAGGTTGCTATGTATATACAAGTTTCACTGTATGTTTATTGAGGTGGTCTTTTAAGTCAGGGTTTGCACCTTTTTGATATCCATTCAAAAAATTTCAAGGGACTAAATGTATACTGTCTTAAATGTGAGGTATTTTATCAAATGAACTTGTCTAACGACGAGGTCGCACTGTATATTAAAAAATAAAATGTATAGTACATTTGCATACGTCATATTAAATCCAATAGAAATGTTGTCTGAATGCATTTTTTGAGGACCGCCACTGAAATGTGAAAGAACTTTCCTGTGAGTGTCTCTTTTTTAATTTGTTTCATTACATTGTTTTGGGGCTAACAAGGTACATGTACTGATAGGTTAAACATGCCACTTGAAAGTTCTTGAATAACACTTTGAAAAGTCCTTGAAAAGTCCTTGAATTTTTTCTTTCATTGGCTGTATGAACCATGCTTCATCCACCTTGGGACTTCTCATGTTACTGTAATACATGTATATGTATGGTTTTGTTGCTCTTGACATTAGTAAGGTTGCCTATGTTTACTTTATCTTCAACAGGCTCTGAATTTGGAACAAAGACTTGAAAATCTAAAACAAGTTAGAATTGTCCTACAGAGACCAGAGGGAATGTTACCCAAGTTTCAACAGGTCTTGGATAAGCAACCCAGAAGTCCCGAATCAGACTTACCTGTTCCCTTTACAACCGTTTTGTCCCCTTCAATGCATCATGACGGTTGTATGAAACAAGCAATTTCAGTTCCAGGTAGCTGTTCTCCAAAAGACAAAAATTCTAAAAGACAGGAAATTTATCGTAGACAGTCCAGTGCAATGTCCCAGGGTTCTGTCTCATCGAAACGGAGTACAGGGAGCAGCGAATATGGATCAAAACAAGTCCCGGTAAACAGACTTGACATTAAGCCCAAGTCCATGAACACTGCCATGGAGGAAATGTTTTCAGTGGGCAGAAAACAAAGTTCATTGGACTCTGAATCAGTAGATAACAGAAGTAATTTGACATCACAGACCAACGTTGATGAGGTACAAATAATTGTACCAGATATTCAACAAGCACCCGCTGATTTGGCTTCCAATGGACTACACGTATATGAAATTAACCAAACTGTCAAATTACCTAAAGTTAGGATATTCATTTGTGGCAGTGAGGCAAGACAGTTCTCCAAACTCTTATTTCCTGATCATCTCTTACCCTCTGATCATGCCCCGAGGTTGTACGATCATATCAAATGTACGATGACAATGAACATGTCTGGTCAAATTATATTTATGCCATGGTCACAGTACAGCCACCTGCTCCAAAATGAGTCGAAATCCATCTTTAGCACTAGTAATGATCCACACAATCAAAATGATATTAATAATGCGTATATGTATAGAGGTGCAATTAACACAGAATTCTTTATCGTACCTGACGAGAAATTCTTCAACAATTGTTGTCAGTATTTGTTTACCAGGACAAGTATATTCCTGTTGACATTTGATGGAGCAAAAGTATTGCAGTCAGCGGCAGGGGAAATCGCAAAAATGCAAAACATGATCCATACAATACGATGCTTTGTGCCATACGAATGTCCAATTTTGACATACGGTCTGCTGGGTTCTGATCAGTCGGAAATCGGATCACATGTGACATTTGATGAAGTTCGGACATTGTTTTACACATCTTACGGAAATCAAATCAAGAAATATAATGTACCCATTCCAAATCTCTTTTGCACATATCCTTCAGCTCATTATTCAATGGAACTTCGTGTTAATGTATGGAAGGCCATCTGTGACATAGAACAGAAACAATATGTTTTGTTGGTGTCAGTTGCTATGATGCAGCAACTTGAGTATAAACGGCAGCAAGGATTGATGTTCATAACAGAAGATGAGTTTACAGATATGATGCAAGATATTGTACCAAACACAGACCAAGGGACTAAACAAGTCGTGCGAATTGAACTGCAGGACTTCGGAGAGATCATTTTGTCAAGTAAGTACAATCGAACCCTGGATATATTGAAATCTCGAAGGGGAATGAATTTTTCTTTTGAAAAAAACAGGAGTTTCAAAATAACAGTGCTTTAATGATAAAGAAATAATTCGGCTGGGGAATTAAAATCATTTGAAATAAAGTGAGTTCAATATTTGAGTGTATTTCAGATTTCCAGGCAAATGTGTAATACAGCCAAACCTTTCAAAATAGACCACTCAAGGGAATAGGCAGAAGTGGCCGTTATAGACAGTTGCCCTCTATAAAGAGATTTCTTCGATATAAAAATGTTAACAAAGGTTATGGGTTTGAATGGCCTTTACAGGCAGGTCGCCTTTTATACAGAGGTGGCCTTTAATGTAAGTTTGACTGTACAATGTACCTACATGTACATGTATCCTCCCAAGAAGGTAATGGAGTGTACTTCTTTTAAACATATTTAGAATGTTGGGATGAAAGTAGTCAATCATGTATTCAGGCTTACCCTACATATCTGTCTAAAACGGAACAAAGAAGAGTATCATCAGTGATTTCCCCTGTTATGAATAAATTTTCACCACAAGAAACTTCTTTTCTGACAGTTGAGTTGCCAGTACCCTCTCAGGTTTTGTATGCCTTGTTATGAAAGTTCATTTCTGTCAAGAGATTTGTTGATACCCTGTCAGTGTTTATAAGACGGCATACGCAATGCTATTAAGCTCATCAGAGTGATGTGCAAAGAACATGAGGTCAATCTACGTCTTGTTTACGTCACACGTGAACGAGATTGTATCAACACCAGGAGATACTTTTAAAATCATGTACACAAATACTACACAGGTACACAAGTCCATGGCAAACATATACCATGGACGGATTTTAACCGAGTTCAAAAAGTTATTTTAAAACACATGTCTTTTATTTATTTCTTCTTGAAATGTACAGTAGAATCTCGTTACATGTATCTTGAAGTTCGTGGGACCACCCAAATTACTTAGAGATATCCGAAATTCGAGTTAACCCGAAATATTAATTAATATATTGGTCTAGCCATAAAAAATTGAGACCAGTCATATAAGTTTGATATAATCGGAATTTTGACTCATCTGATTTTGCCATAATAAGATTCCACTGTATTTTGATTAAAGGAACGACCGTATATTTAACTGGCAACCACACCTACCATAAGCCATCCATGTAGCTATTATCGTTGCAATTTGCTATCCATTCTTTTCAAAAACATTCTGTTCCTGTACATGTATGGATAGTCAGGAAGATGTGAATATAAGATTTGATTATCATTTGACTGTGTATTATAATTTTTATATACATGTACAATGTCTGTTAAATATGACTGCAGTTGGTAAGGAACATATTCTTTATGGAGTGCTGACACGCACCATAGAATATGTCCCTTTCAAACTGTGTTCATACTTGTACTAAAGTAGACGCAGTCAAAATTATAATTAAACAAATTATATATACATTTGTACATGTAAATGTATATACATGTATGGACTGTTGAATTATATATATATCGGACAGCTATTGATTTGGGATTGTTTAAACTGGTTGTTCATTTCTGTCGGGAGATTTGTCGATACCCTGTCAAAATTTATAAGATGGCATACATAATGCTATTAAGCTCATCAGCGTGAAATGCAAAGAACATTGATGACGTCACTCTACTTCTCGACAGTTTATGCTATCACCTCAGTGTCAGTGTCAGAACCCGGTTAAGAAGATCTGGGTGGTCCAGTTTTCTACAGGTCTGCTTTTACTGTTTATACAGCAACAAAACTTGCATATTGTAGTTTGTACAGTGAAACTTGTATATAAAGACCCCCTTATGGACACAACAAAACCAGTCTTTATAGGGAGGTGGTCTTTATATAGAGGTTGATTTGTACTAGGGGTAAAACGGTATACCGCGGCAATTTTTCTTTCGGTCCGGTACACGGTACAGTGACTCCAATTGACGGTACGTACCGTACCCATGGTAAATCTAAAGCTGGACGACTATTTTCATTAACACCAGCGTAAATCCAGCCGCTTATAAAAGCAAGTCTCTGATTGGTCGAAAGACTTTAATAAACCGATCGAAAAATCCACTCACCCACTCGTATTGGTGAGTAAGAAATCGTTTCAGGAGAGTAAACTTACATAATGAACTCGCCCATGTGGCGAGTGGTGATGCCGTACTGAAAATCCGGATTCCCTTTTAATTTTCAAAAGTGATCTATTTTTAGTTCAGAATACATTACAAAATAAAATTAGAAACTTAAATAATCATTTTAATGACAATTTAACACGTTAGACTTTACCTCATGGCCGAAAATGTTACAGAACACATCGTATATTAACTGCTGATACTTGCAGTTTGTGGAGGAAGTGAGTGGAAGTAGGATGTGTAATAATGGAACCGATATGGAACGGACCTGAATTTCAGCATCTGGTAAAATAACTATAACACTATACTTTGTATAAAGTTGTAAATTCTGAATTAAATGTAAGTGAATGATAAAAGTAAAAGAAGTTACTGTAATACATAGAAATAGATAGCTATTATTTTCATCTAACAATAGTGGAAACTTACTTTTGTAATTAACATGTATTTTGATTTAAACACATAGTAGGTCTACTACATAGTATTAGTAGTAACATCATGAATCATGAAATAGTGCATTTATAATTAATTTAGATGTAGCGGTTAATGCATCATTCAGAGACAATATATATTGTATTATATAAATTTATCTAATAAAATAACATAAAATAAAAAAAAAAGATAAAATTCTGTACCAAACTGAAAATAACCGAACCGTAACCTGTGTACCGCAATACGTACCGAACCGTGGAGAAGGCATACTGTTTCACCCCTAATTTGTACACAAATGGTACTGTTGAGGACAGCAAAAAATTGTCTTTATGACCAGGTGGTCTTTATACACAGGTGGTCACTAAAGCAGGTTTTACTGTATATACATGTTTTATAATTCTGAGCACGTCACAAGCTTCAGATGCTGGATTAAATTGTTATTGTTCTCTTTGCAAAATTGACCCTTTTCTGGGCTTAGTCTTTATCATCAATACTGTGAATAAGACGATTGGTTGAGTTCATTTCAATAATGGAGGGGGGATGATGCTTACTGGGGACCTTTGTAAACTGTGATAACTCAATGTTTCGTTTGATTCGTTGATAGATTTGGATGGGTGAGGTCATATAAAAATGTGAATCCCCTGCAAGCTTAACTGACCAATGAAATCATGTGAAACAAATAGCATGCAAGTAGAAATTGTGATATCTCCATACATGTACAGTAAAACCTGTATATAGGGGCCACCCAAGGGACCAGAGAATATTGACCTTTATGTGAAGGTGACCCTTATACACAGGTTTAATTTAGTTGAAGTATGCAGTCAAGGGACTTTTCAAAACTGGCCTTTATAGACAGGTGATCCTTATATACAGGTGGCCGCTATAGCAGGTTTTACTGTATATACACATACAGTCAAACCTGGATATGTTTATATCAAAGTGAAATGGATTTTTCTTTCAAATAATCAGGGGTTTCAAATTAACTGGGTTATAATGGTCACATGATCACAAAGAAATTTGACTGGGGAATTTAAATCATTTCAAATAAAGTGAGATGTCAATGAAACAGGGTTCAGTATAATTGGATTCTACTGTATATGACCAAAATGATTGGGGATGCATCAAAATTTAAGTAGAATCTCATGTATGAACAATCAAACAAACATTTTTTTTAACTTTTTATATTTGTTAACTTACAGAAGCAGCTCCTATAACGGGTATGTTTCCAACCCTTAATCAACTCGACAAGTTGCTGTTCATCGATCCTCACTTCCTGCTGACAAATATTCATCACCTGCAAATGATATCACCGAGAGAAATCCAATCCAACGAAGCTACGAAACAAATATGGCAGAGACTAATCGGCATTGGAGTAATATCACATGAAAATCTCCGTGGCTTAATACCAAATTACATCTTAAACACTGATCAAATCGTGTCATTGTTGCAAGCGTTTGGATTGATATTTGAACACTCGATAGCAGCCCATGACTGCAAACAGTATTTCATTCCCTGTTTTCTGCCAGAACAGAATGTATCGGACATGCCCAAAGCAGATTCTTACGATGGATATTTGTGTATTCAGTTTCAAGGTCATATGCATATATCTAGTATGATATTCTTTCAACTAGCATTTAGCTTAAGTAAAAACAGTAGCTCAAAAAGTATATCCATTCCCAGCACGTCTTGTTGCGTCATTCAACATCTCGGAACGCAAGTTACGCTGCTACATCATAAGCTGAAGGAAAGAATCCAAGTTTTGATAAGCAAGTGAGTATAAAGAAAGTTTAGTTTAGTCGTTTTTCGTCAATCATGTTACCAAAAAAATGTAATTTTGCATCATGACAGTGCTGCAAAATGTATAATAAAACCCATATAACATGGCGGGGTGGAGTCTTGTGAACCCTTTCTTGACCTGAACGAATTTAAATTTTCATATGCCCTGAAACGTTGACCAATCAATACAAAGCTTACAAATTTTGATTCTTTGAACTAAATTTTGTGTTAACTTATCAACCCCTGAAAAACAATTGACCCTTCAAATGTGTCTTTAGGGGTGAATAGGATAAACATGGTCTTCTACCATTAACTGAAAAAATACCATTTGTTGCATTGATTTAAAATTTGATCCCCAAATAGAACGCAAGGTCATGACGAGGAAATGTATCATTTCGGAGGCTATATCAGTTCCTTTTACATGTATAAACACTTTTTATACCCCCACCACTTACTGTTACCCTTGACCGTCCTTCCATCTGTCTGATCTTCGTTTCCACACTCAAATTTTGGATTTTCGTTTCCACATTCAAATTTTAGTTTGCCTCCAAATTTTATGAAATTCATACACAATGCACAGACAGTTAAAATTATGGTCGTGGATCATATTCATGTACTGTTCTTTAGTTATCAATCAACTTTCTCGAGTTCTAAGATCATCACCTTGCATATTATTTTAATTTAGGGATAAAATTTTACATCAAAGCAACAAATACTTTGTTTACCAAATACATGTAAACAAGTAAAGCTAACAAAGAGATTAGAAGTAAAAGACCCAAAGCATTATTCAAGAGCTGAGAAATTTTAGTGGACACAACAGAATCACAGATCTTATCACAAAACTGGAGCCACTGGAGGAGAAAATTGGTTTACAATGTACTTAGGAGAATACAAATGTATATCACTGGCATGGTCTACCACCAGTAAACTGGCAAATCTTCTCACAAAATTAAATCAGCTGAGGTTCCAGTAGGGCACGAACGCAAGCTGACCCAGGATAAGGAGCGTTATACATGTATATAGTTTTAAGTGGGATATTCTAACCACTCTGCCCCTACACATGTATATATATACAGTAGGAGAGACATTAATAATAATGGTATAAATTGCCATAACTTGTTTGTCAATCGTTGTAATATCAATAAAATTTTATCAATGCAGAAAAATGTCAAAGTTCATTGTATATGTACAGATTTGGGGGGGGGGGGATATTACTTACATGTATATACACGTACATTACTTTAGGTCAATGTAATTACAGTATGTTAAAGGCTTGAAGTAATTACCAAGTGTCTCCGTAATTCTTTTTTAGGATGACTAAAGCAGACAGATTACTGAAGTGGCTTTGTGATGTGTGTGATGCATGTGTGGCTAACCTTGGACCTGACGTCAAGTATGTTCTTGGTCCCGCCTGTCCTCTGAAAGAGAGATGTTGTAATGCAGATCGATTGCATCAGAACTCGAGAGATATCCATGTTCTCGATCTCTCTGAAGGAATTCCCATTATGTGTGGAAACATCAAAGTGGATAATCACAAGAGTGTCAAAGAGTGGCTCAGGGTTAGTAAAATGTTTTGATTAGTCTCTCATTCTTCCACCAGTTCCTGATCAGATGACTGTAGTTTTACGCTGTATCCATTCATCCTTTTTCTCAACAAGGCTTACAAAATATTACCATATTTGGTGCAGGTTTAGATCTTGGATGGAGTGTTGCATACAAAAATTGTACTCCTACCACCTTTGTTCTTAGAGTTATTCCCCCTTTGTTGATTTTATTTGTCTGAACCATATTCAATATATATTTCTTCACCTTGGCTCCGAAATATCATTAAGTGTAAAATATTTAGGTAGACACTTGCAGAAGTATGATTTTATACATAAGTAAGTTGAACATATACTTTTTTGCACAAACACAACACACTTATACAGATATACACAGAAAAAAAAACCAACAAATACATACACTAGACACTTACAAAAGTAACATTCACACAAAAATTACGCTATTGTACATTTTGTCTTTATGTTTTATTTAAGCTACATGTATTTAAATTTTACTTGTAGCCGGGCAGTAACATATATCCCTTAAGCCTAAATCAAAAACTAGACAGACAGAGCAGCCTCAATCGCAGAGATTCGGAGACGGGGTCCAATGCCAGTTTAAAGTCTGCAGAGGCTCCACAACTGCAGATGTACATCAAGGACATGCCGTACCATCTGTTCCATAACGTCTTTAAACTGCTGCAGGTTGAATCAATAGGCCGGGACTGGAAGTGCTTAGCTGGTGTGATCTTTAAACTGCTAATCAATAGGCCGGGACTGGAAGTGCTTAGCTGGTAAGTTGTGTATGTCTTTAAACTGCTGCAGGTTGAATCAATAGGCCGGGACTGGAAGTGCTTAGCTGGTAAGTTGTGTATGTCTTTAAACTGCTGCAGGTTGAATCAATAGGCCGGGACTGGAAGTGCTTAGCTGGGAAGTTGTGTATGTCTTTAAACTGTGTTAGAGTCAATAGGCCGGGACTAAGTGCTGTGTAAGTTGTGTATGTTTAAACTGCTGCAGGTTGAAACAATAGGCCGGGACTGGAAGTGCTTAGCTGGTAAGTTGTGTATGTCTTTAAACTGCTGCAGTTTAGAGAATCAATAGTGCCTGGTAAGTTGTGTATGGGAATCAATAGGCCGGGACTGGAAGTGCTTAGCTGGTAAGTTGTGTATGTCTTTAAACTTCTGCTGCAGGTTGGAAGTGCTTAGCTGGTAAGTTGTGTATGTGTTAAAACTGCAGTAGGTAGAATCAATAGGCCAGGACTGGAAGTGCTTAGCTGGTAAGTTGTGTATGTCTTTAAACTGCTGCAGTTAGAGAATCAATAGGCCGGGACTGGAAGTGCTTAGCTGGTAAGTTGTGTATGTCTTTAAACTGCTGCAGGTTGAATCAATAGGCCGGAAGGCCGGGACTGGAAGTGCTTAAACTGCAGTATGTAGAATCATAAGTTGTGTAAGTTGTGTATGTCTTTAAACTGCTGCAGGTTGAATCAATAGGCCGGGACTGGAAGTGCTTAGCTGGTAAGTTGTGTATGTGTTTAAACTGCTGCAGTTAGAGAATCAATAGGCCGGGACTGGAAGTGCTTAGCTGGTAAGTTGTGTATGTGTTTAAACTGCAGTATGTAGAATCAATAGGCCGGGACTGGAAGTGCTTAGCTGGTAAGTTGTGTATGTGTTTAAACTGATGCAGTTAGAGAATCAATAGGCCGGAACTGGAAGTGCTTAGCTGGTAAGTTGTGTATGTGTTTAAACTGATGCAGGTTGAATCAATAGGCCGGAACTGGAAGTGCTTACATGTAGCTGGTAAGTTGTGTATGTGTTTAAACTGCTGCAGTTAGTAGAATCAATAGGCTGGGACTGGAAGTGCTTAGCTGGTAAGTTGTGTATGTGTTTAAACTGCTGCAGTTAGAGAATCAATAGGCTGGGACTGGAAGTGCTTAGCTGGTAAGTTGTGTATGTGTTTAAACTGCTGCAGCAAGATTCAATAGACAGAGACTGGAAGTGCTGGCGTGTTGTGTATGTCGTGTGTGCATTGTTGGTAGTTCAGTCCTATCATTTTAAAAGCAAAATAAATACACTTCCAATTGAAGTTGGGAGTCGTGTTGTTTTTGTGAAATTGTCTTTCTAATGTTTCTTCTTTCTCACACCAAAAATTGTAGATAAGCAGTGTTCAATCTAGGACCATGGACATGGGACCAGACGGGCCCATGCTATTAAAATCAGGGGGCCATTTTCAAAAAGAATGGGCCATAACATATAAAGAAAAACTGACCAGTTGTGATGAGTTTAGAGTTTACTGTAACCATCGTAACTGTCCATGTACATTGTTCTCCAATATACAAAAATTGGTACACCCTGTAGTGAAAGGATTTACTTTTTTAAATTTTGTGCATACACTACAGTTCACGGTACAAGATTTGTCATCATACGTCAACCAGTTTTCAAAACGTTCGCCGTGTAACCACTGATTTTGAAACATTCGTTTCTGATTCTCAGAGACAGATTCTGATTTTTCTGCTGTTTTTTTTTTCACTTGATGACGAGCTTGGGTTGTTTTGAATATCATTTCGAGTTTTTTTAGAACTCTGGGTGACTGAGAAAAAGTCTGATTTTCTCTTCATGTTTTAAAATTTTGACAGAGAAAAACGTCGTCTGCACATGGACGTAGCACATAGCAGACCTTAAGCGTTTGTCAGACTCTTGACACTGAAGCCTCGTTTTAACTAATAACACCAGGCAATTACTTCTGGCTATGTGATTTGCTCAAGACTATCCATAACCCAAATAATTCAGTCGTTCACTTATTCACTGCATTCGATCACCATTAACCTAGTAGTATGGAGATAATCGGAAACTGAGTGGGCTTGAATTATTCGCGTTAGACTATCCACGATTTTACATTTCAAGGTATTATTTCAGGTTATACGCGGACATTTAATTGAAATAAAGTTATCACTTGGAAGATTAGCATTGCGCCCGAGTGGCCCATCATTGAATTTTAATTGCGCCATGTCTGATTTCAGTGGACCATTGACGCAGTTGTTGAATCACATACCTTTTGTCTCACATGGTATTTCATCTTGTCTGTTTCAGAGTTAATTTTGTTGTTGTTATCAGTCTGGTAAGTTCCACATTTGAAAAAAAAAGCATTTTAGGTCATTCATCAGGTTTGAAATAACCAAGAGTCCAATTGCCTGTACCGTGTCACAATTGGCTTGGACAAGTTTATAAATGTACTTGTCCACCAGCAAGTCGTTTTTGTTTTTTTGTTTTTGTCAGCTTTAAATGTTAGTACATATTTTAGTCTGAGTAACAAGTCTTTGTATTCCACTATGTCATTGGTCAAAGTTAAAAAAAAAACGATGATGACCAGCTGATCAATTGTTATTTTCTTTATTGATTTTGACTCCTTTTTGGGGACAAGTGAATTCATTTTGGGATAACCAAATTTCTAAAATTAGTCAACTCCCCCCCACCCACCCTTATTTTTCACTTTGATCTGTCCCATATATTTACAGATTTTGGTCTTTTGTCTAGAACTTGATGTCTGAATCAGGCAATTTCATAGATCAGTGGTCATACAAGATAGGAGGTTTTAATGTAGATCTTCATTCTAATTTCAGGTTTAATGGGGTTCACTGTTGAACAGATCCTTTTATATGAAACCAAGGATGATCCTGCAAAATTACTACTAGTGGACTTAGACCAGACAAAAAGAGTTACGATTGGTCAGCTTATTGAGCACCTGGGCATGCCACAAATGGAGAGATTCGACATCATAGAAAAACTCAATGAATGGTTGAACAATGGTTGATATTTTGTAGAACATTTTCGGGAAAAAATGTCTGAAAGTTTAGCATTTACTTTGTGCCTAAAGATGATGTGGTAAAACTTCAGACTTGATATGAAGGGTAAAGATGTTGGCCTACAACTTGTATACCCATTAATGCAGTGTAACATTGTTGAAAAATGTTGGTTGAGATGAGATCAGAGCCTGGTGCCAACAAATTTTGTCAGTTCTTAAGCTTGACTCATTTTTTTATGATTTTGAGATGAAAATATAAAAAAAAATTATAATGCATTTTTGTACATTTATTGTGTACAATTATGAATAACCATGGAAATTACCCCTCATCTACGGAAAATTTCAGGAATATCAAATATGGTTTTAGTACGTTGACGTAGAAATGTAATTACCATATTCAAGGTACATGTATTTTTCATTTGTTGTCGGAAATCATACATTTGTTGCAATGTTTCAGTTTAAATAAAAACACTTTTTTTCTTTTTAACCACATCAAGAAGGGTTGCAAACAATGGTATTGTCAAATTGATAAAAGAAAAGTTGAGCTTGATTATTTACAAAATTTGGTGGTGATGGATCCTGAAACAGCCGAAATAGAAATGTATGTGAAATATTTGTCTGTGTGTTATCAGTGTTATAGTTAAACTTGTTTATAAAGGCCTATCAAGGGAACAGGCAAAAGTAGCTGTTATAAACAGGTGATTTTTATAAACAGGTGTTTTCATTATATATATATATATATATATATATATAAACTTAACAAAGGTTATATTTTAACGGCCTTTAAAGGCAGGTGCCCTTTATACAGAGATGGCATTTAATGCAAATTTGACTACCGTACCGTATATATGTGTAAAACTATCCATAGAATTACATAGAATACCACCAACCCAATCTAACTTTTATTTAT
This sequence comes from Atrina japonica, assembly GCA_030159075.1. NCBI lineage: Eukaryota > Metazoa > Mollusca > Bivalvia > Pterioida > Pinnidae > Atrina > Atrina japonica. Next base: position 213,233 of record BROG01000396.1, on the reverse strand, counting down.
GATATATCACGTTAACTCTTTCACCCCTGAGTTTCTGAGTGGTATATTCTTTTGTTTAAGACTAGTCTATTGCAGTCTGTAGGGATGAAAGGGTTAAGTTGATTAAGTTACCAACTTTAGTGTAATGCTTGTGATAGAAGTAACATACTGGAGTGAACTTTTACAAGTATGTTATGATTGGTGTAACATATACCAGGTGTGTGAGATAATAATGTTATAAAGACACAAAATATTATGTATCCATAGATAAGCATGAAAGGTGTTAAATCAGGAACCTCTAGGCACTCAGTTTTGACCATGGTCAGTGGTCAAGGAAATCCATTTTATTGAAGTATTCATGAATATTTCTTTATATTTAGTCATAGATACTATATAAATCTTGATATAGTTACTCAGGAGATCTTGAAGGAGTATTGAAAAGTAGAGCACCAGTGTATTTTTGTCAATTCATTTTTTTTGTGTCCCCCAAAACCAAAAACTTAGTACCTAGTATTTTGTGTCTGTCTGTTTGTTTGTAAACGTTTTGGTTTTCATAAAAACAATCTACAAGAATTTTTTCTTTTGATATTTCAATAACTTGAAAATAGCACAGTTTACAACCATTTAACAATATGGGAAGAAATATTCATGATTTTACAATAGGATCCTTGGGGGATATGCCCCACCCCCTTAACATTATGTACTACTTGAAAACCATTCACATATCCACCCCTAAATGATGTATGTTCTGTATGGAAAAACACATTCAGTGATGTATAATTTATGTTTTTTAACATAACTTGAAAACCAATTCCATCCCCACCCTAAACCATAAGTATAAGTCTTATTCCTTATGGAAAGACATGGATGTATTCAGTTTCGTGTATGAGAGTCGTGCCCCAGCTGGCTTAAATTTCACAAACACATCTTGTTTTCAATTTCTGTCAGTGCTTTGCAATCTGGCCTCATCGCCATTCAGTGTTTTGTTGTTTTTCAATTTAAGTAGCATTTCACCATTCTCTTTTATCATACACATGTTAGAAATTGCTGAAAATTAATGGTACATTTTGGAGAATGGTGTATATCACTTACCCCCTGGTGTTAAAAAAAAAACCAAACATACAACAACAAAATAAACACTTTAACATACAGTGGAACCTGTTTTTGAGCGATACCCCATATCACTGAAATGTGGCCTCTCAAGACAGGTGGACTCTCAAAACATGTTTTACGTAGAAGATTATTTAACAAAGTGGTTTTCTGGAATGTGGTCTCAGAAGACAGGTGGTATTTGATGAGAGTGGTCTTTTAAAACAGGTTGAACTGTAGTAGAGTCAGACATGGATTACCCAGGCTGGGGAACATACATGTACCAGAAAGTCGGGAAGGTCAGCTTCAGTATAATTTGTGTTTGACTGTACCAGAAGATCATGAGTGTATCTAACAGAAAATTTTACAGAAAATAATTTACATTATAGAATATTATTATAAAGATCTACTTATATTTTTTTTTTTTTAAAAAAAAGATGTATTTTTTAGAATGTTTTAGATTATATATCGAATAGTGTATTGATTAATAATGACATTTGGACATTAATATCTATTTTATACTCTTTGAACACGGAATACATAATTCAAATAGTGCAAAAGAAAATTATTTTTCACATTTATTTTTGATACATCGGTATATCTTGTATATCGGTATAATTATCCCCTCGCGACGAGTCGTCGAGGGGATATAGGGATCTGCCCGTACGTACTATATTTGTCCGGAGCATAACTCTCAAACCATGCATGATAATTTCATCAAACGTCAAGACCACATCGAGGCGGAGTGCAGTGTGCAAGAACTCTTGTTTCCGTTTTCAGAGTTATTCCCCTTTGTAAAAAAAATTTAATCATCATGATTCTGCCACAAGGGGATTAGTATCGTTAGCGATACCTTGTTGTACTGATATCCAGATAATTTAAGGATCCACTGCTGAGCCATGCTGGGTTCTTGTACCCTAGTAGTCCCAGGATATTATACTAATGATATCACAAAAAAAACTGTCATATAAAATCTTAACTTAATACAATAAAGATGTCTCTGAACATGAAATTGCTGACATTTATCATGGCATTTACCCTTTAACTGTAATATGCAAGTGACCTCTAGATCTAACGGGACATCTATGATCCGTGGCCAAGTGGTTGGAGCATCACACCTGAACCATTAAGTCCCTCACTTCAGGTCAGTGTAGGTTTGAGTCCCACTGGAACATAAAGCTGATTTTTGTGAGAAAATTTGTCATTTTACTTGCGGAAGGCTGGTGGTCTCTTCCCTAGTACTTTGTAATCGGGTTCTCTCCTCCACCACTATAAACTAGGTCACCGCCATATGAATGAAAAATTTTTGAGTGTGGAGTTAAGTGCTGTTCAAAATTCCAAAAATTATTAGGTCAAACACTAAAGTGACCTTTTACCTTTCATGTTCAAATATTTGAAGCAATATCAGAAAAAAAGCATGGTCCAAAGCTTTGTTCCTTATAATGATTTTTTTCCCCATTAATATGAAATAAATTGTCAGCTTCCGTCTTTGATATAAGTTTGTTTATGGCAATTCGCACATGCTTCCATGAGACCTCGTTATCTTTGTAAAAATACATGAAATACCAAACGTTAATTCGTGACAAAAAAAAATTCAAACTTAACAGTTACAACGGTTACATTTGGCAAGTTTATTCTAATAATACGGATGTATATGTTCTTTTAACTACCATGTGATCGCTCTCTGATGTACATCTATATGAAATGAAATATATAAAATGTACATGTAAAAGTTTTGCCCATGACAGGTCATATTGCATTATACTCCTACGTTTTGTGACCATAAGGTCAGTGCCAGTATGGTGTGCGTATAAAAATAGTAAGGTTGAATTAATCAGTTACATGTTAATAATGTCCAAACTGGATTTCACAAGCAAATTTTCACAAAATATATACTATAGGAATTTAAGAATTTGTATGCCTCTGTATATCTCTTTTTTGTTATTGTATATCAATCTAAGTAGTAATATATACATGTAGGAAAGAAAATATTTTGAAAAAAAAACCAAAAACACAGCTATTGCCCCTTTAGTTTAAGGATCTACCTCTTAACTGTAGATGTAAGTCAGTCAGGTGCCTGCCAAACATTATATCAGATCAGGAGGCATGAGTAATAATTGAAAATACATGTAACCTGACTTCAAGATTAAATGTCTTGATAATTATTCAAGTATGCGTCATCCTCAGACAGTGGGTGTGTGCAAGAAAAATTCTAAAAAAAATAATTTATATTTCGATAGTTTGATTAAATAAGGTATTGAAGAACACTAAATTTTTATTTCCAAAAAAAAATCTAATTCTGTCAAAGTAAAAAAAAAAAAAAATGATAGTGAAATGTATAAAATATTTAAAAATACAAATGACGTTGCTATTAGGTCGAGGATATACAGTACCGATAGTTTTAATTATCCTATATCATTCTGTTTATGTATGTATAAGCCACTATACTGGTACACAATGTATATATATGTTTGCTGTACAGTTTCCGTTTTATTCATAAATGCAATGATAAAATCTAATAGGGTTGTTTTGTTTTTGTTTCTTTTTTCACTATTTTTTCGATTTTTTAATTGATTTTTGTACTTATAGTTACGTTACGATTTATTTTGATAATTTTTGCTGTCATATTGAACATTCCATAATCATGGTATTTGACTGTCTTGGTGTTCAAGACATTTTACCTGTGGTTATTTGAGGTCTTTAGTTGTACCCCTACTGTACCTTTCTTCTCATTAACCCATTGATCTACTAATATCTCCACAATGTCACGGCTGTATGTGTACATTCTAATATCAGGAATTACAGGAAAAGATAACATACCAGAATCATGATAGAGATCTAGATGTGGTGGGGATACTCTCAAAAGTAATTGTGTACAATTTATGATTGTGAAAAACATTGTTTTGATATTGCCCATTTTAGTTCTTGGGGAAAAAAAAGTTTTAGTTCCTTTAGAAGTGATAAAATCTGATTTGATTTTTCAGTATCTATAGGGAAGACCTCATTCAATAAAGTTGTTTTGTGTTTATGTGTTAAAATTTTCCCCAATTTTGTTTATCCATAAGTGATATTTTATCCTATAAAGCCCTGTCTGGGTTTTACCATGGTGGCCCTAAGTCGAATAATTCAAGCCCCCTCCATTCCCCATTCTCTCCACGTTTCTTTTTTAGATCGCTCAGTCTAAAGGCTCCTGGTGACCTATTGTGATGGTATTTTGTCTGAGGCCGTGACTGACTGCTTCTCAAGAACCTTGGGGCAATTTTAAAAAAAACTTTACTGGAAGTATCCCCGTGTTGAAGCTGCATTAAGTTTGCGAATGAACTGGGGATTAAACCCATAGGGGCCCTTGAAAGGGTCAAAACTTTGTACATCTTTAAAAAATCATGAATCAATGATCAGTCTATTCTCATTTTAATCATGTTTTACTCAGGTGACTGATAAGACCCATGGGGGGCCTCTTGTTTAATGCAGTGATCATAGTGAGTGGAATGTAAAGACTGGATTATCCCGGTTATTCTGGCCTCAAAGATCTCCATGGGAAAATATGACTTATTTTCCAAAGAACGATTGATGTCAATCATAATAATAATGTAGTACTTGGAAAAAAAAAAACTTGTTTGTATTTGTATTTTTTGATGTCAATCATAATAATAATGTAGTACTTGGAAAAAAAACAACTTGTTTGTATTTGTATTTTTTTGTTAAGAAATGTCAGTTGTACATATAGATAAATGTGAATTAGGAGTTAGTGTTTTATATAAAGTTTCGGGTCTAATGTGATACATGTATATCTTAAAAATAGAACTAAAAGAAAATAGAATTCCATGTTTTGGAGGTTATCATTTAAGAAGGTGTGTTCATGTGTGTGTGTGTGTTATGTATGTATAGGTGTGTTTGTCAGTGTGCATGTGAATTTGTGTGTGAGAAAACTGTCATTAGTGTAGTTAAAAGTGCTGGCGCCAAAGTACATGTACTCTGATTTTAGATTTGTGAAATCCTCTTAGAGTTATGATATTACAAACTTTTTCAAGGGAACCATATTTGTTCATCTTGATAAAGAAGAATACCATATGTGTTTCTGGTTGCTTGATCACACCTACAATACATATTTCTGAAACCATTTTGCTGGACATGATTTTTTTCAGCAAAGTCCCTCAAAATGTGGAAAATTACTTGGTTTTGTGTTGGGTCTTCAGAAAACTTGAAACCTTAGGTCCCTTGTTCAGTACACTGTCAGAAGTTATACCATTTGTTTGTCTGGATGCCTGTTGCTCATCGTGACCCGATTTGAATACTTCAAATTTCCCAGGTGCAGACTAGCACTTAAGTCATGGGACCATGTTTTAAATGTAGTATACAATATTTAAAGGTCCATATTTGTAGTATCTGTATTTTTTTTAAACATTGACATTGTATTAATTACATCCTTTTATAGGATAGAGTGAATGGTTGATCCGTTGTTTATCATAGGGAAACCATTTAAACATTTCTAGAATAATTCTGGGTAATTCTCAAGTTTAAACTATCAACCCCTAAAGATGAAGATAGACTTAGCTTTGTCATTGATCTGAAGACAAGTCCATTTATTTTCAGGGGGTGGAGAGATGTGTTGCATTATCATATAATATTTTACCCATTTCTAAATGCCCATTCACAGTTTATCATGTGTACATTTAGCATTAAAATTTCATTTTTACTGTAATATTGTGATTTTGTTAATTACTCTGGGCAACCGGTTAGAGCATCCTGCCTTAAACCATTATGTCTCTCACCTCTGGTCAGCACAGGTTTGACCCCAACTGGAACCTACACTGATTTTGTGAGAAAGTTTGCCAGTTTTCTTGCGGAAGGCCGGTGGTCTCTTCTCCAGTCCATTGTAACCAGGTTCTATCCTCCACCACTAAAAACTGGCTGCCACCATATGACTAAAAAAAATTGTGGAGTGTGGCATAAGACAGCAATAAAAGAGAGAAATAATTAGCCATTAAGTTAAGTAGGATTTATGGACTAAAAAAAGTAAGATTAATTACAGTGAAAGTTGTATATAATGACCTCCTTAGGGACACAAGAAAACCGGTCTTTATAGGGAGGTGGTCTGTATATAGAGGTTGATTTGTACACAAATGGTTCTATTTGGGACAGCAAAAAAAGATTTTATGAACAAGTGGTCTTTATTATTTACTAAACCCGGTTTTACTGTAAAAAAAAAACTGTGGTTAGATATATTGGTATCTTAACAGTTTACTTATGAACTTTCAAAAATATACTGTCATACACAGTTTAGCTTTTTTTCTCACCTGTTTTTGGTCATAAATCAGGAGGCATATTATAAAATGATGCAATGCAATTCCTTTTCCAGGAAAACGAATCATGTATGGAAGAAAAGTTTACAGTTAAAATTTGTATGAAATTCAATGAAAAAGCATCTGTATGGCCCCATTTAAATTCAGTATACCACATTTTTATTTTCAGCAATATTTTTATAGAAATCTTGAAATTGAAATCCTGTTTAAGAGATATTACATTATTTTCTTTGTGACGATATTTATATTGTGTACGATCTTATTAACAGCAACCAATTAAGGAGCAGCCATTTTGATTTTTTTCATTGTTTTAGCAATTACCATTATCATTTTTTTTTATTATATACATTTGACTACTTGTATATATTATATTTGTAATGTCACTCATTAATGCATTCTACATAATTTGCTTTATTTGATTTTCTCCCTTCAATAACTACATGTGATTGTCTATTCTTTTCATGTGGACTAGTCTATCGGATTTGTAGGAGTAGAGGTTTTTATTCACCCTACACTGCAGTTGTCTCATAGCATATGTCAGTATATAACATTTTATAGGCGTATTAATTACTAGTATTATTTTGTAATGTACATGGTTTGTCGTGTAAATTTGTCTAAACTTGGTCAAATCTAAATACATATACATGTATACATAACTATTTTAATAAAATCTTTTCCTGTTTATTGCCGCCTTTTTATGATTTTTTATCCGCATGCAGATTATTTTATGTCTTGCGACATAGGAGTACTTACAAGTAGTTTATATTTGTGTACTTAAGTCCTCGTTTTCCCTGGGACAAAAAATAAGCACAGGAAAGGATAACTCCGTGTGTGTGTGTGTGCATGTATTTTTTACGTAAACATCAATCTCTCATTGCTCCCGTTTTCTGATTAGTCGCATAGAGGATCCAACACAATCTGTTATCGGGTCGCGGTGGGATGACCTCTTCTTGGTGTATAATGTTCAGCAAAAGAAAATGTGACTTATATATTATGATATTGTGATTTTGAAAGTTTATTGAATGACAAAATTTGTAATTTATTTTGAAATAAAGAAACCGACAGTCTGCAGAATTCTTTCGGAATACCTTTGGTGATTCTGTCTTATCCAAGGTTATGAAAAGAATTCTGTACTTCAGGATTTTGTGTTTTCAGTGTTGTTTATAATGTTTATATCTCTTTGCTATTTGATAAGCTTACAAGATTGTATGACATTTACATTGGTTAAAAATGACACGCCTACAAGGTCATCTGCTCGTTACCCCATAGCAGATTGGGTTGGATCCTATATGCAACATATCAGAAAGTGGCAGTAAATAGGTTGAGGTCACACTGGTGTACGTACTTTGAAATGTTTTGTAAAGATCTGGTACCCCTTGTGTGATTCTGGTGATACACAGGGTCAAAACTAAAGGGATTGTATAGGATCGTTATTGGAAATGTATTACACACTGTGATATACTGCATAACATGTAGGCTTATCATGAGTAGTTCTACTTGTTCTACAAACAAGTGGTCCTAACTCATACCTCAGAAATCAGTAATGATGGTTCCTTTGCCCATTGATCCACATAAGAAATGAAAAAAATTATGGTTTTTTTAAATCTGGATTTAATAAGACTTAAAACTGCGGTTCTGTTTGGTCATGATGTGTGTAGCACTTTATACAGCTATCATCAGTCAGTACATACATAGCAATGGTCAAAATTTGTAGAATTTCATGCTTAGCTGATGACCATTTAAGTGAAATACAAGATCTATTACCGGTATAGCAAAACATAAAATAGTGATAAAAATCACAGACACCAAAGTTAAAAAAAAAAAAAAAAATCATGACTTAATACAGTAGAGTGACAAAAGTGAGGATACTTTTTGTTTCTTCTCTATATATTTCATATAAAGCCATATTTTCAAAATGATATTACAGTACAAAGAAAGTCTTTTCTCATTCAATTCCAGTACAACTTTCACCACTGACCATTAATGTTTTGATGTTTCTGTATGTTTGCTTTGTTATGATCTTCCATTGTTTTGTTTTATAGTAGGGACTGTTTGCAGAATGCATAATTTTAATGTGTCTTTTTAATAAGGGAATTGTGACATAAAAAATTTAAGTTTCTGTTAAAATTGCTAAATCTTGAAAATATAAACTATTAACCTTATGAGCAACTTTGCAATGGGAACTTTCAAAAAATGTTTAATTTTTTGAGTTTATGGTATGAGTTTCATCGAAGTTGCTTTAGAAAAGGCTCTCTATGAATGTTTTGAAAAAGATGTGGCATTTTATTTTATAAAAATATATAGAGAAAAATAAAAAATGTCCTCACTTTTGTTACCCTGCTGTAGATCTTTATCCATTTTGAGATCAAAACATCCAAGATTTGCATAACATAATGGTTATTTCAAGATGTCAAAATCTTGGTTTCATAACATTCATTTTCAGACATGATGAACAAATGGTCACATCATGGTACCGTACATCGCTGAAACAGGAAGTCATAACAGATTCTGGGGTCACAGCAAAAAAGGAAAAGGTCAACTATAACGTCACATGATAGATGTGTGTTCCTAAGAAGACCTTTTATTTACATCCATTATTAATGCGACAGGTGTTACAAGTATTAAGACAAAAATCTTAATTCAGGTGACCTGATATTCAACTAAATGAAAAAGTTATTTTGACATCATTATTTATTACATTAGCAATTTTTTGGAGGGGCCATATAGTACAGGTGACTTAAAGGCTTGATACAATATATTATACCTTGCTTAGTTTTTACACATTGTGCACCCTTAATTCTTACTTTGTAATATATCAGCTCAGTACTGTTATATTCATTTTTTATTTTCTGAAACTTACATACAAAAATAGCCCAAAATGATAGGGCCACTTTTTGTTGCATTGGACCCAAAATAGGTGACATTGCATAGACCAGGATATTTCTTCAAATTTTTTTGCATATGAATTAGTCTTACTAAATATGTCATGTAAAACATCATATTGACCTATCTGAAATGTTTTGCATGATTTTATCTGAGACAAGCAAAATTGTACAATGGAACCTCGCTATTAAGAACACTTAACTAACAGACTCAAGGTGGTCTGATTAGTAAGGTGTTACAGTGGTACCTTGCTATTAAGAACACTTAACTAACAGACTCAAGGTGGTCTGATTAGTGAGGTGTTACAATGGTACCTCGCTATTAAGAACACTTAACTAACAGACTCAAGGTGGTCTGATTAGTGAGGTGTTACAATGGAACCTCACTATTAAGACCACTTAATTGACTGACTCAAAGTGGTCTGATTAGTGAGGTGTTACAATGGAACCTCGCTATTAAGAACACTTAACTGACCGTCTCAAGGTGGTCTGATTAGTGAGGTGTTACAGTGGAACCTCACTATTAAGAACACTTAACTAACAGACTCAAGGTGGTCTGATTAGTGAGGTGTTACAGTGGAACCTCACTATTAAGAACACTTAACTAACAGACTCAAGGTGGTCTGATTAGTGAGGTGTTACAGTGGAACCTCGCTATTAAGAACACTTAACTAACAGACTCAAGGTGGTCTGATTAGTGAGGTGTTACAGTGGAACCTCGCTATTAAGAACACTTAACTAACAGACTCAAGGTGGTCTGATTAGTGAGGTGTTACAGTGGAACCTCGCTATTAAGAACATTTAACTGAAGGTCTCAAGGTGGTCTGATTAGTGAGGTGTTACAGTGGAACCTCACTATTAAGACCACTTAATTGACTGATTCAAAGTGGTCTGATTAATAAGGTATTACAGTGGAACCTTGCTATTAAGACCACTTAATTCACTTAGAATTGGTCTGATTAGTGAGGTGTTACAGTGGAACCTTGCTATTAAGACCACTTAATTCACTTAGAATTGGTATGATTACTGAGGTGTTACAGTGGAACCTCGCTATTAAGACCACTTAACTGACCATCTCAAGGTGGTCTGATTAGTGAGTTGTTACAGTGGAACCTCACTATTAAGACCACTTAATTGACTGACTCAAAGTGGTCTGATTAATAAGGTGTTACAGTGGAACCTTGCTATTAAGACCACTTAATTCACTTAGAATTGGTATGATTAGTGAGGTGGTCTCTAAAATGAGGCTCTGTACTCGTTAGATATTTATAAAGAGACTGAATATTTATAGTCCTAAATGTGAGGTGGTCTCCTAAGTGAGGTGGTCTTGAGGCGATGTTCCACTATATTTTTTAAATGAACATATTTTTTTTTTATTGATCACTTAATTTAAATGTTTCATTTATTCAGAATGTCCTTTAGCCTAACGGTACATGTATAGATTAAGATGTTTTGGTTTTTGGGTTTGTTGTTGTTTTTTTTTTAGAGCATTTTATCAGTCTTTTTGAACGTTATTAACACGCATGTATGCATAATCAGGGAAGTTCAATGTAAAAAAAAAGTCACTAGATAAATAAAGGCAGGCATTTGCTTGATTTGATCATTTCTACAGGAAAATATTTTGGGAGGACTTAACTGATTTAATATACATCATTACATGTACAGGTAGCCTTGTAGGTCGCACAAGACAGGTTGACGCTAAATACTACGGAAGCCTATAAGGGTCACTCTGAAAAGAGAAAAAAAAATATTTATGTCGTTTTAACGCGTTAATTTTCTTGTTAAAACGCGGTAGTTATCTCGTTAAAACGCGATAGTATCCCGTTAAAACGCGATAGTATCTCGTTAAAACGCGTTATTTATCTCGTTAAAACGCGTTATTTATCTCGTTAAAACGCGATAATTATTTCGTTAAAACGCGATAGTATCTCGTTAAAACGCATTATTTATCTCGTTAAAACGCGGGGGTGGTAGTTATCTCGTTTTAAAACGCGTTACTTATCTCGTTAAAAAACGCGTAATTGATCTCGTTAAAACGCGTTAGTTATACACGTTTTAAAACGCGTTTATTTATCTCGTTAATAAACGTGTTAATTATGGTGTTATAAAAACGCGCACAGTGGATGTATCTCGTTAAAATGCGTTTTAAAACAAATATATAGTATACTAAGTGATCTTGGATTTCTTATGCTGCTGTGAAAGGGTACTATCGTAGTTAGGGGAGTATCGCGCCATTACAAGTATAGTCCCACCAAACAGTAGAATATACGGAGCACTAGGCGCCCTATTTGCACGTCAACGTCCGGTGTCACCCCCAAATATCCTAACCCCCTCATTCCACCTACTCCTAAATTCACCCCTACTCCACCCATTTAACCTTCAATTATCCCCTCCCCGGACACGGACGCGCAGATAGGGCGAATATATACTACTCGAAACCCAATACGTATCCGCTAATTAATTTCCTGTGCTCTTACGTGGGTGTGTAAAGCAAATGTCACTTCAATGCAAATATAAACATATAAACTGTTTTGTTATAAGAATGTATTTCTGTTTGTTTGTTTGTTTATTGTTGTTTAACGTCCCACTCAAGAATATTTCACTTATATGGAGACGTCACCAAATGCCGGTGAAGGGCTTCAAATTTTGGCCTATGCTCGGCACTTACGGCCATTGAGCAGTGAGGGTTCTTTAAAGTGCCGACACTTACTGTGACACGGGACCTCCAGTTTTTACTGTCTCATCCGAAAGACAGGAAACCAACCTGTCGGCAGCGGGACTCGAACTCACGACCTCACGATCCAGAGTCGAGCGCGCTAGGACTCTGAGCCAGGCCGGCTCGTATAAAAAATGTAAAAGCCGATATAAAACAATAAAGGTTTAATACCATTTGTCAGCAGCAAATCTTGCATTAATTGCATTGACAATAACAACATTTAAAGAACTACAAATCATTGCAATGGCGTAGGCCTCTATCACGGAAAATGCAGTTTTGTAAACTAATGTAACATTCAGCGGTTTTTACTCATTTTACTGACTGACTTTACTTTAGATAAATAACGCGTTTTTAACGAGATAACTATCGCGTTTTAACGAGATAAATAACGCGTTTTAACGAGATCAATAACGCGTTTTAACGAGATACTATCGCGTTTTAACGAGATAACGCGTTTTAACGAGATAAATAACGCGTTTTTTTAACGAGATACTATCGCATTTTAACGGGATACTATCGCGTTTTAACGAGGATAACTACCGCGTTTTAACGAGATACTATCGCGTTTTAACAAAATAAATAACGCGTTTTAACGAGATAACTATCGCGTTTTAACGCGATAATTAACGCGTTTTAACAAGATAAATAACGCGTTTTAACGAGATACTATCGCGTTTTAACGGGATACTATCGCGTTTTAACGAGATAACTACCGCGTTTTAACGAGATACTATCGCGTTTTAACAAAATAAATAACGCGTTTTAACGAGATAACTATCGCGTTTTAACGAGATAATTAACGCGTTTTAACAAGATAAATAACGCGTTTTAACGAGATACTATCGCGTTTTAACGGGATACTATCGCGTTTTAACGAGATACTATCGCGTTTTAACAAAATAAATAGCGCGTTTTAACGAGATAAATAACGCGTTTTAACGAGATAACTATCGCGTTTTAACGAGATAATTAACGCGTTTTTAACGAGATAAATAACGCGTTTTAACGAGATACTATCGCGTTTTAACGGGATACTATCGCGTTTTAACGAGATAACTACCGCGTTTTAACAAGAAAATTAACGCGTTAAAACGACATAAATATTTTTTTTTCTTTTCAGAGTGACCCTTATAGGCTTCCGTAAAATACAGACCGAGTCACTAAACTAGATTAGACTGTACTGTATAAAGGATATAGAAAGTTTGACCTGAAATAATTCATATAAAAGAACAATTTGTTTTCAATTGTAACTTTTTATACTAGAATATTCATATGTACATTTTATTTATGTATTTCTATTCATTTGTTGATAACATGAAATCCGGAATCATGCTTTACGATTTTAATTCCGAATCCGGTTAATTTATTGGTTTTTATATTTATTTATGCACCGCGAGCAAAGGTTAAGGTTGAAAATGGCAGCTTCCATGTTTTGTCGCTTTCATGCACTGCAGAGAAATGTCATCTCCCAGGCTTGCCGCTGGACGTCAATACGACGGAACAATTTGACAACATTAGAGAGCGTTCAGAAAAATGAGGAATGCAAACTTCAATACCTTGATGGTGAAAGTGAAGGTTGTATTTTAATCTTTCCGTTACTCTGAGTTGATGTGTTTTTCGGTAGGCGGTATGACATTGCCTTAATTTGTATTGATACGTCGAGGTCATGCTTGGAATTTGAGATAGTGTCATGACTACATGAGTATTTGACAGTAAAGACATTGTCAGTTGTCATTTGCGGCCATGCATAGGCAGTTGTTTCAATCACTGATGTGGCTGGATGTTAGAAAATAGCGGACCGAAAATAGCTATAGTCTGAGTCACATTAGCAGTGTCCACTGGCTTTGGCTGATTAAAATAAAATGATTGATACCTACCTCTTAACTTTAACATAACGTTATCCTATGCATACGGAGTAATTTATCCATGCCCATGACAAATAAAAATTAATCCCCTTTGTGCTAGATATCCACACTCAAATTACCCCCTACGTGAATTTTAAATTGGTAGTGGCGGCCCGGTAGCACTTAAATACGCCTGCTGGTAGAAAGTACGCCTGCAGAAGAAATGTATACGCCTGCCATTATTATATTGCATATAATGAATAAATATTGATATATTATGGTAAAGATCTTTATTAAAAATGTATTTTTAATATTTTATTTCATTTTTTTTATCAAATTTGGTATTTATTGACAATACTCTGTACATTGTACTTTATCCACTATAGTCTTACTTTATGGTAATTAGTTAGATCAATGTTAGGTTGGTAACTTCCGTTAACTAACGTACTTACGCCTGCTAACTTTGACAACAAAATATGGCTACATTCCATACAAATTTTTAATAAAAAGTAAGAAAATAACATATTAAATAAAACACTTAACCAAATTATATCATATGTATTTCATAAAATATAATATGTTAACAGCGGGCGTATACACTACCATATACCACATACATACACATACGCCTGCTAGCTTTGACCACCAAAATATACACATATTTATGGCAATTTTGAAATAAAAATTAAAGAAATTACATTTAATATAGATAACTTTACTAGAATATATCAAAATTTATTCACAAAATGTACTATAATAATGACAGGCGTATGGTTACAAATCCACGATATGACGTAGATATGCCCCAACCTTTGTATGTCAATAAATACTCAATTTGATCAATAAAAATGAAATTAAAATATTAAAAATACATTTTTAATAAAGATCTTTACCATAATATATCAATATTTATTCATTATATGCAATATAATAATGGCAGGCGTATACATTTCTTCTGCAGGCGTACTTTCTACCAGCAGGCGTATTTAAGTGTAACCCGTGGCGGCCATCTGTCAAAGAATTCTAGTAATTTCAGCAACAAGTATTTTCGGCAACGAGTAATTTCGGCACTTAACTTTTTGGCATGCATATAATTTCAGCACATGAGCAGGTAATTTCAGCAGCTAATATTGATTAACATAAATGAATTAATATCTTATGATGAATTTATTTCCTAAAAATAAAGTTTCAATGCATGTTTTTGGAAGTGCCGAAAATACTTGCTTACAAGTGCCGAAGTTACTCGGTGCCGAAATAACCCGATACCCTGTCAAAGATTGAGAGCTGGAGTGAAAGAAAAGGAACGTTCATTAATTAGTTATACTGATTTAGCCTGACTCACTGATTGACAAAGTATGATTGGGCCAGGATCTCAGGCTATAACACTAGATGAAATCATCCGACAGACCTTTTCGTGTAATATCGTTGGAAAACGTGATTTTATCAATTCGGAACTTTCCGAATATTATTATTGTATTGTAGTGTGAAAAGAAAGGTTGCTGTTAATACACAATCACTGATTCCTCACGACAATTAGTTACTTTACAAATTCATTTTGAAATTCGTGACCTAATGTGACTCAGACTATAGCGGCATATAGCCCTTGCCAAGATATAATCAAAGTACTGATACGAGTTGATGGTAATCATTAAGTTTTAATGAGGTATAATACACTCAGTATACTGAAAAAAATATACATTGTGTATACATATGTTTGAAATATATTGCATGTTACATGTAATTTCAATAAAGGGCACCACTGTCATGTTGTAAATTTTGAATTTTGAATTTACTGTCACAATATGACATCAGCCTTTTTACTGAGAAAATACATATATGTTATTTTCAGAGTTTCCGAATCTGCTTTAACTTGATCCCAGTAAACAACTTACCATAACATTACTCAGTCATAACATTACGCAGTTGATGATTGATCATCAACTCATAAAAATCACAGAAACCAAACTTGTAGTCTGACAAGTCTGATTTAGGCAATTTGTTTTTATTTACAGTATCTGGGCATTTGCAATACTATAAACAAGAACAAATTGCCCAGAGCACACATGTCAGACTACCAAAGTTGATCTATTAATCTTTGGGATATCCAGGATAAAATGCACAAACCTGATGAACGTTGGACAAATGCGGACCTCTGGAAATCCAGAGGTGGGATCAGGTGCCATGGAGGAGTAAGCATCCCCTGTATACCTTATGAGACTTGTGACACCATGTTGCAGTACTACGGTCTCGCGCGCTTTATCTCTAGTGGATACAGCTTACTATCTATTGTCCAAGCACTTAATTATCTTCTGTCCTTTATGCAATCATACCTCAGCTCATGTCTCTATCACAACATGGCTGTTTGCCTGAAACTATGTCTCTTGCATGTCCCCAGCACTAAGTCTAAGCATGCATGCATCAATTTGGTGTTGTATTATCTGATTCACCTAAGATGGCGAGGCGGAGTAACCTTTTATTATCATACAGATAATTCTATTCATTTTTCATTATGACAGGCTACATGGGGAAAAAGTTTTATTCCTCACTGGATACTCTCTTATGTATAGTGACAAGTAGAGAGTATTTATCTAGTCAGAGTAATTTTAATATTATGATTTATTACCTAAAATTTCACCTCATCAAGGTCAAGAAAGGGTTCACAAGACTCCACTCTGCCAGGTTACGACTTACATGTACCGGGTATATGGATTTGACTAAATTAGTATATCGCTAATCTATATAATAACACACCAGCCTGTGTCCCTAATAGATAATACTGCTCTGTTCACAGCAGTGAAATACCACCACTGTATCTGTCCTATGGCTATACACAACTCTATGCTTCAGCGTAAACTCTAATTTTTAAAAGTAGATACAGTGAAGTAGGCACTTCTTAACATTTGCTCTGCTAAGCGAAAACTTACCTGTGTGTCTATTGGCTCATATTTATAGTGTGTTTTCTAGACTCTACCACCCAGTTTTCCCTACATCAGAATACTCTGAATCAGGGGTGAGGAAACTCTATGCCCGACTTGCCCGACCTGTAACGTTTACTGTCCGGACAAGTGAATTTGTTTTTAGTTTGGTTGTCCGTGGACAAGTGCATTATAAAGAAAAAAAATAATGAATCTACAGTCCTATTAAAGAATTTTTTATATAAAAATTTGTCAGTACATGTAAATATTGGACAAGTATTTTTTAGGCAACCAATTTTTTTGCATTTACTTGCCATAACCTTACTTTCATCACACTGCATTGGCATTAGTCCATAGCACAGGTCAAAATTAGTGGCACTTCACATAAAGCTGGTGACATCTCTATATACATGTAAGTGAAAAAATCTTATCTGGCATGTAAAATAACAATAAAACAGAAATATATGTGCATATAATTAACATAATTGAACCAGCGGCTGATTAAAGGGTCCTTATAACATAACAAAAGAATGCGGGGAAAACAAGGAATCCCATTTGAAGTAATATTTCTAATTTTGTAGATTTTTTGTGCCAAAAACAACAAGGCTTGCTCTCGCCAGCACTCATTCTCATATTGTATTTTTATAAAAATCCACACATGTTTAAGTATTTAAAAACATAAAAATCACAAATTTGCCCCCCACCCCCGATTGTCCTAAGAACCCTTTTCTCAGCCGATGGTTCAATTACATGTACATATGCATATACATGAAGTTGTAAGTAATATATATGTACACATTGTGTTATATATATACACAATGTGTTATATATATACACAATGTGTTATATATATACACAATGATATACATGTTTATAAAGTACTTAAATGACTAACGACACTGACAAAATAAAAGTCAAATTCTCGGGACGACCTGTCCCTTCATACGGACAATATGATCAAAATAACATGAAAAAACGTACACTTACACAGTTGCATGCAAACACACACTCACCTACACACAACCAGAGAATGAAAAAAATGCAGCGATCAAGTTACAAAATAATTGACATCAAACAAATGGATAACTAAAAAACTAAAATTGAATTACAATGTTATACATGTACATGTATATACATATAAATACAGTTGTGATTTTTTGTATATATATATATATATATATATATTAATATATATATATATATATATATATATATATATATATTATATATATATAAATATATACATATATATAAATATATACATATATATAATATACATGTACACAAGCAACTCACTGTATGATGTTTGTACTGTTGTTTACTTGTAATTTATCATATTTTTTACAGGGATCGCTGTCATTTCAATGAACAGACCTCATGCCAAGAATGCCCTTGGAAAACAGTTTTTGAGAGAGGTAAATTTACCAGTACTTTGATATATACGGGAGAGTTCCGCATAATACAAGAGAGTTCCGAGTAATAGTCTGGATTTCTGTCTCTTTGTCAGTTTAGTATCGCCGCAATATTTTGTGAGTCATATGGTGCGACAGTTAACAAAGTGTCAGCTTATTGTAAGGTAACAGCTATGTATATACAGCAAAACCTGTGTTTAGCGGCTAGTTGCTGAACTAATCAAATTGACCGTTATAGAGAGGTGTTAGCTGAATGGAGGATGACCATTCACTGCTAAAGCATTCGTACACATAATCAACACAGTCGCTCTTGTATTCAACATACAGCTTACTGAGAAATTGCCTAAGGCATAGGAAGAGTGTCTGCTAATTCCGAGTTAAAAATAAAGAAATTATGCATATTAGCCAACAGCTTTGTCCATTGTCCTGGTAAGAGAGGTGTCTGTTTATTTAAAACGAAAGCTAGTAGTCTTATATAACAATATGACAAACTGTCCATTACCTGTTACGGCAGGTTTTACTGTATGTATCTTCCTTTGTATCGGTTTTAACACAATGTTAGTTTCTTTTTTACAGGATCAAAAATTTTCTTTTAGTCTAGTCACAAAACAAGATCTTTTGCATTGTTTAACAAGATAGCAATTGATTTTAAATAGTAATTGTAGGTAATGATATTACCTTCTAACCTTTGGGGGGTTCTTATTTTGTAGGGAAAGGGGAAGTGAAATAGATAATAGTACGTAAACAAACTTCCTCATGTAACATTTAATATTGTTTTTACTTTATCTTGAAAGTATAAACATTGATTTACTTCAAACTTTGCACATAGGGATAACACTGGTACTATTAAACACAAGTTGTATGTGAAATGACGGAATTTGTACTTGTTTGTTAGTAGAATTATTATAATTTTATTACAGTCCTGAAGGATACTGTACAACAAAATTTGATATTCTGAAATAGACATTTTTTTTTTTAATTTGAAGTCAATTTTCTATTTTGACTAGGTCCAGTAACATTGAACTTGATATATTTTCTCTAATATTTTCAGTTTGCAGATTGTACAAATGTCGTCAAATTTGATAGAAATTTACGTGTTGTCATTTTAAAGAGTGATGTTCCTGGAGTTTTTTGTGCAGGTTTGTACCTTTTCATGCTTCATTAAACACAACATACCCGGTGCACAACTTGTTACAGCATGTTCTCTCAAAGAATGTAGTATGTAAGGTCAATATTTCATATTCGTGTAACTTATATTTTTGGTAATTATTGATTGATTCATATAACTTGGCAGGGTGGGGTAACCCTTTGAATATCTCTTGGATAATTCTAGTTTTTACTTACTTTTCCATCAAGACAGGCTTCACAGGAAATGCATTTTATCCCCCCACTGGAAATGGATACTTTACATGCTCTAGTCAGCGTAACTTTAATATTGTTATCCTGCATTGCCTAAAATTTAAACTCATCCAGGTCAAGGAAGAGTTCACGAGGCTTCACCTTGCCAGGATGTATAAATTTAGCTATATTTGATGAGTAAATATAACAAGTATCATTTTTTTTTTTTTTTTTTTTTTTTTTTTTTTTTTTTTTTTTTGTGTAGGTGCTGATCTGAAAGAGCGTGCCAAAATGACAAATGAGGAGACTGGACCATTTGTGGCCGGACTGCGAGCTAGTGTTTCAGAAGTTGCTAATTTACCAATGCCTGTTATAGCAGCCATTGATGGTTATGCTCTTGGAGGAGGCCTAGAAGTTGCGTTAGCATGCTGCATAAGAATAGCATGTACGTCTGTGTTAACGTTTGGTTGTTTTGTTTTTGTCTTATATATAATCCCACTGGGATATTTTCCTCTCTCACTTTTCGGAGATGTCGCGCAGAGTAGGCGACATGCAATAATTCTATAATGATTTTAATACAGTAACAATTCCTTAGCTCATTCACCCCGAAAGACACATTTGGACTTTTCCTAAATCATTGATTTATAGAAGAGTTCATTGTTTCTCAGGGGTTGATGAGTTAACATGCCACACCTAACAGGACTCAAGAAATATGTTTCGACCCTATCACCTCAAAGTAGCTAAATGGTTTGCGTTTTGGTCAGATTGCGAATCGAAATCCCGTCCATGACGGAAAGACCCTTGATGATACCTCTTTGAAAGTTCATGGTTGATAGACCTTGATGAGAAATATCTGTTGCAATTATCTCTTTTACCTTGACTTTGAACATTTCCAGGCTCAAGGTCAAATGTATAGCCTTCCAAACCTTGTTAATAGATGGACCCTGATGAACAATATCCCTTGCAACCTTTATGACCTTGACCATCAACATTTTCTGTACTGGTAATAAATTCAAATGTGTATTGGATTTTAACTAATTTACAATAAGGCCATACGAGTAAGCCTCTCAAATTTCACCTATACATGGACCTTGATATGCACTATCCTTTGCACCCTTTGTATGTGACCTTGACCTTGAACAATCCCAGGTTCAATGTCAAATATATATTTTTTGTTTAGTTCAATTACAGAAAGAACTTAAGACGTGGTCCTTTATGATCCCTTGGTCCTTAAATACCCCTTGTAACCTTTATTTCCTTGAATTGTGTTGCTATCAGGGGCATAAGTGTTCACAAACAGATCTTGATTTCAATTTCTGTCAGTGCCTCACAATCTAGCCATACCACCTTTAGTGGTTCTTTGTTTCTTATTGTCTTAAACTAGTGTCTTGTGGTCTGAAGTGTTTAAATGGAACCAATCTATTATGGTCTTTAGTGTTAAAATGGAACCAATCTATTATGGTCTTTAGTGTTTAAAGGGAACCAATCTATTATGGTCTTTAGTGTTTAAAGGGAACCAGTCTATTATGGTCTGTAGTGTTTAAATGGAACCAGTCTATTATGGTCTGTAGTGTTTAAAAGGAACCAGTCTATTATGGTCTGTAGTGTTTAAATGGAACCAGTCTATTATGATCTGTAGTTTTTAAATGGAACCAGTCTATTATGATCTGTTGTGTTTAAATGGAACCAGTCTATTATGGTCTGTAGTGTTTAAAAGGAACCAGTCTATCATGGTCTAGTTTTTAAATGGAACCAGTCTATTATGATCTGTAGTGTTTAAATGGAACCAGTCTATTATGGTCTGTAGTGTTTAAATGGAACCAGTCTATTATGGTCTGTAGTGTTTAAAAGGAACCAGTCTATCATGGTCTAGTTTTTAAATGGAACCAGTCTATTATGATCTGTTGTGTTTAAATGGAACCAGTCTATTATGGTCTGTAGTGTTTAAAAGGAACCAGTCTATCATGGTCTAGTTTTTAAATGGAACCAGTCTATTATGATCTGTAGTGTTTAAATGGAACCAGTCTATTATGGTCTGTAGTGTTTAAATGGAAGCAGTCTATTATGGTCTGTAGTGTTTAAAAGGAACCAGTCTATCATGGTCTAGTTTTTAAATGGAACCAGTCTATTATGATCTGTAGTGTTTAAATGGAACCAGTCTATTATGGTCTGTAGTGTTTAAATGGAACCAGTCTATTATGATCTGTAGTGTTTAAATGGAACCAGTCTATTATGGTCTGTAGTGTTTAAAGGGAACCAGTCTATTATGGTCTGAAGTGTTTAAATGGAACCAGTCTATTATGGTCTGTAGTGTTTAAATGGAACCAGTCTATTATGGTCTGTAGTGTTTAAATGGTTAAGTCTCAGCCACTAGAACTGTGACTTCCATTTCCTGTGTGTTTCACTAACCAAATGTGATGTTGCTACCTGTAAAATGTTGAGCCACAGTTCTGTTTTGACATTTGATTTTTTATTAGATGATGTAAGTGGAATATCCATTTGCTTACTTGGTTTAGTATTTACAGTGATAGAGGATATTTGTTGACTTAGGAAAACCTAAAAGAAAATTCAAAGCTTTACAAGAATTGAAATAGTCATCTTTGATTCTCTGTACAATAAAAAGTTTACCTAAATTACTGTGAAACAGGCATTACCAACATAACAGTTTGTTTAGTTGATTTCTTTGCTATTTCACATTTTCATTTTCGCTTATATGTGAAATGTTACAAATTTTGAAATAAGCTTTGGACAAACACAACATTTTGTAACCTTGGTTTAAGTGGGACATGGTACTGGAAGTAAACTTTGGGACCTTTGGAAACTTGCTGCGTGTTATTGTAAAACACTATTAAAATAAAAAATAAGAATTTAGTCCTTTGCAAGTGGTCCCAACAAAACAGTAACTGCTAATCAAGCTTGTTATATGATATACATTTATATTGTATATGTAAGTTTTGTTCAATTAATTTTTTTTCCTATATAAATGTTTGACATCGATTTTGTTATGATATTGCAGCAAATAATGCCAAGATGGGACTAGTAGAAACAAGATTAGCAATTATTCCTGGTGGAGGTAAGTGTATTAATGTATTTCTACCATATCTTGTGTTGTTATACCATCAAGCGGTTGTTTAAATGAAGCTGCAGTTAATTAAACATATACAAATAACCATCAGAGCTAAATAAATCTCATTGGCGGAGCCCACACTGCTACTGCAATGAAAATGTTTATACATGAAGGTGCATCAGGCCAGTTGTTGGAGGTAAAGTGGCGATAAAAGTAATTGGAGGGAAAAGGTCCATTGTCAAAGTCTCTAATCTCGCAGGGTTTCCTTACTTTGACATTGATGTAGTCTGGAAATTGAAGCGAGGTGTCGGTTTCACGCGATCATGGGCGTTCAAGCCTGGAGGTGTTAAGACGTGATGTAGGCTAATATACAAGTTTTCAGTTATGGTAGAAACAGATTCAACAACTCGTGTAAGTTGAATATCATGTTTATCTAACTCTCGTTAACTAATTTTCAAAATTTGAAAAGATGAGGAAAGCCTCGTGTCTTTTCATATTCTGAAAACTAACTAACCTGAGTTAGATAAAGATGATAATCAACTAACACTCATTGTAGAATCTTTTTTTCTGTGATTTGACTCAAAATTATATGAAATATTTATAGTCAATAAGTTTGATTGAAGTTAATTCTGAGAAGGAATGATTAGGAAAAAAAATGTTTCTTGAAATGTTCTTTCTTGAAAATTGCATTTTTTATGACTGTTTATCTTCTTTTCTGTGATTTTATCTTGCCCAATCTGATTAAATTTTGCTTTTTTGTACAGACTTTGTGAGAGCACAATTGTAAGACGAAACAATTTTATATTGAGTTGATCAGCCTACATCCAAATGAAGCATACATGCCATACGTCCCAGTGGGACACCTAATGTCCCGGAAAATCGACCTCCTAAAACATGTCAAGTCGGGACACCGATTTTCCCGTAATATTTGCTTCTGTCTCAGATTTCAACTGTTCAGCAATTTTGTCGACATGAAGTCTCAAGTCCTCATAATTACTAATTAGCAAACGTCCGATTATCAACTGGTTGACACTTTTACAGGTAAAAAGCCTATGTGCATATAAATTATTGAGGGTGTTAATGATTATATAACGTTGTCTCGTCCACTGATTGGCAGTTAATTGATGATAAAAATAGGCTAAGTAGTCATTTGACATATGCTTGGATCATCAATGATTAGAAGCATGATACCAGCCATCAGAAATAGTTTTTACAGCATCTTACGGTCTCAGAAGATATTTGTAATGTACTTCAACAAAAAAAATAACCAAAAAATTATTATTTTATTTATAATCAAACATGTAAGGCATTTACCTCAAGGTCTAAACTGTCACAAAGCACATGTAATGGCAGATGTACTTCCAGAA
Organism: Atrina japonica; assembly: GCA_030159075.1. NCBI lineage: Eukaryota > Metazoa > Mollusca > Bivalvia > Pterioida > Pinnidae > Atrina > Atrina japonica. The sequence goes on along the minus strand of BROG01000396.1, from coordinate 189,321 downwards.
GTAGTAAAAACAGAACCGGACCGGACTGGTATTTAAATTATGGAAACTTAATTTTTTTTTATAAACAAAGTTGTTATGTATTATTCAACTGGTACGTGTATAAACTTGCAAAATTCATACAATATATATTAAAAAGGTAGCAGTTGGCTAAGTAATGAAACAAAACAAGGAAGACTTGCAAAAGTTATAAAAACTTCGATTAAAAATCTCCAGCTAAAAAATTAAGAATCTCCAGTTGTGGCCTAGCATATGATGTGATTTCTGTCACATGTATGCCTTAATAAGTACTCATGTAAAAAGACTGGCTCAGAAGACTCAACAATGATAATATACACTGTACATGATCATGGCATAATGTCATGTAAATTTAACATTTCAGGAACATGCTACCAGTTCATGTTCCAAAAAGTGTAAAAGTCACTGCAGCATGTAAAATAAAGAACTGAAAACAATTTTGAATTTATTTAACATCTGAAAAGTGAATTTAAAAGTGTCCCAGAATTTTGCGATATTTCAATAATTTATCCCAGAAAAATGTGATTTGTCCCAGAAAAAATCCCAGAATGACCTCAGAAAAATATGGCATGTATGATGAAGCACTGTAAATAGTATATTCCTGGGTATTTTAGGTCTCGTTTGAATTTACCCATTTTCATTCTCAGATCAGATGGTAAATTTAAAATGAAAATGAAAATTTCTAGCCAAATTAGTGAGGCATGAACATACGTGTCATCTATGAGACTATAGTGAATTAAGGTAAATTTAAGACAGAGTGAATATTTTTTTCTGTTGTAAAAGGCCCAAAATAAAGGGGGGGATCTCTAGGTGTAGAGTACACAGTGGTCAGGGTTCAACATTAAGGTGTGTCCACTTGTCTGGGACAAGTCAATTTTTTGTGTGTCAGACAAGTAGATGTTACTTCTCACTTGTCCAAAAGGACAAGTGAAATTGTTGAAGACAAAAATTAATTCAATAAAAACTATTCTTGTTTAAACAGAAAACAGTATCTTTGCATTTTACACTTGATTTTTGGACAAGTCATTTTTGCATTCGAACAAGTAGGTTATCAATACTACATGCCCTGGAGGACAAGTGGAAATTTTCATTGTTGTTGAACCCTGGTGGTTGTATGATGCTTGGCTAAACCTTTATCATTTATATCCAGGAGGTACACAGAGAATGGCAAGAGCAATAGGGCCAGCAAAAGCTAAAGAATTGATATATGCAGCCAGGATGTTTGATGGAGCAGAGGCGGCAGATATGGGCATCGTAAATCATGCGGTGGAACAAAACAAGGATGGAGATGCAGCTTATCAACGAGCTCTTGTACTAGCCCAGGAAATTCTACCACAGGTAAACTTATTGGAGTGATCATGTTTCCAATACATAAAAAGTAGTTGAAAAACCTGTTTGTTTAATTTCTAATTTGGTATCCGCTTTGCAAGTTTTCTAATATTGGCTTTATTTTAGGTTAAAGTTACTAGAAAAGTTACATGTCAAAGTTCAAGCCCTACCTCTAGTCAGTGTAGATTCAAGCCTTACCTCTAGTCAGTGTAGATTCAAGCCTTACCTCTAGTCAGTGTAGATTCAAGCCCTACCTCTATTCAGTGTAGATTCAAGCCTTACCTCTAGTCAGTGTAGATTCATGCTCTACTTCTAGTCAGTGTAGATTTAAGTCCTTATCCAAGATCCAGTAGAACCCAATTCCCACTGGATCCTAAGTGGTCAGAGCATCAGTTTCTCACCTCCAGTCTGTCTCAGTTCAAGCCCCACCTGTACTCAGTGATTTCAAGCCCCACCTGTACTCAGTGTCAGTTCAAGCCCCATCTCTACTCATTTTCAGTTCAACCCTACCTCTACTCTAGCCCTAGTTAGTGTCAGTTCAAACCCACCTCTAGTCAGTGTCAGTTCTACCCCCACCTCCAGTCAGTTTCAATACATGCCCCACCTATACTCAGTGTCAGTTCAAGTCCCACCTCTTGTTACTGTGAGTTAAGCCCAACCTCTACTCATTGTGAGTTAAGCCCCACCTGTGGTCAGTGTCAGTTCAAGCCCCAGCTCTACAAGCCCCACCTCCAGTGAGTGTCAGTTCAAGCCCCACCTCCAGTGAGTGTCAGTTCAAGCCCCACCTCCCGTCAGTGTCAGTTCAAGCCCCATCTCTACTCGGTGTCAGTTCAAGCCTTACTTCTAGTCAGTGTCAGGTAAGCCCCACCTCTGCTCAGTGTCAGTTCAAGCCCCAATGGAACACAAGCTGAATATTTGAGGAAGTTTGCCTATTGTGGAAGAACTGCAATCTCTTCCTGGGTATATCAAAACCGAATTCTCTCCACCATCATTAAATTTGGCTGCCACCATATTACTGAAAAATTGTTGAGCGTGGCAAAAAGCACCACTAAAGCAAGCCAAAAAATTACTCGACATCCTAACCAGTTGTCAGTTGTCAGCTGAAGGACAACTTTCCTTTTTAAATTCAGGTTAGTAGCATTTCCATCTGAAATTTTCGACGATTTCCACCAAGGGATTTGTGTCCAACACAATAAAAACTCCAATAAAAATGAAAAAAAAATGAAAGATCAAGTTGACATGTTTCGACTCTAAGTAGAGCCGTCTTCAGAACAAGTGACAATTGAATTTTGTCATGGATACATGATTGAATAGACAGAAACTAATGACGGTAATAGTTGAGTTACGTCATGGATACACGAGTGGATACAGATATTGATGACAGTGCACTATCGCATAAAGTGCTAATACACAACGTTTATCCTATAAATGATGACCGTGTATTATCACGTTACAGTCTTATACACAACGTAGTTATAGAGTTCAATGTTGCGTAATTGTATCAAAGATGTGTATATTAATAAATGTTACTTATAGAATTTAATTTGTTTGCTATAGAAATAAAAACACGCAATAAATTATTTAGCTGGTCGTTCTTTGTGTTATTTCAAGTAACTATGTAATAAAGTTTAAAGTTTGTTTTGTTCTATTTAATCTGCATATTCCGCTTGATATAGTTCATTCCGGTACTCTAAATCTTTTATGCTTCCTCTGTGCGTAGTCTGATATTTTCATACGTGAATTTGACCGTTGGATGGAAACTGTTTAGACTTTCCACGAAGGTATCAAGTTCCTCGCGTGTGAACGTCCAGATAATAAAGATGTCGTCGATGTAGCGCCACCAAATGAGGGGTTTGAGTTGTTGGCCCTGGAGGAATTTCCTTTCTAAATTGTCCATATAAAGAATGGCATAGTTCGGGGCGCAAATGGTCCCCATGCTTGTTCCTTGAATTTGGAGATAAAATTTTGGTATCCACAGTAGAAACTCGTACCGTATTTTCAGAGACTCATACCTTCAGGGACGTTGTTACCTCCACCCCCCTTATCCATCTGAAATTTTGTAAAAATATTTGACTTGAATGAAAGTAAGAGTCTTAAAGTATTTTATATTATTTACTGGTAGTCATGGCAAAATTTTTGCATGAAACCTAAAAATGACTGTTTACTTTGATTATATATTTATATATCTCTTAATCTTAAAAGTTGAAATTGTGTTTCGAGATTTGTTCTAAGATATCTGTTAGTATATTCATAGTAATATGTAACATTTCATATTTCATTTTACAAACAGGGACCAGTGGCTCTGAGAATGGCAAAGTTTTCAATTAACAAAGGCATTGAGGTAATTGAGACAAGTTAAATTCTGTTTTTGTGTACCATAATTATACGTTCTTAAGTACCCATACTCAGTGCTAGTTCTTAAGTACCCGTACTCAGTGCTAGTTCTTAAGTACCCGTACTCAGTACTAGTTCTTAAGTACCCGTACTCAATGCTAGTTCTTAAGTACCCGTACTCAGTGCTAGTTCTTAAGTACCCGTACTCAGTACTAGTTCTTAAGTACCCGTACTCAGTGCTAGTTCTTAAGTACCCATACTCAGTACTAGTTCTTAAGTACCCGTACTCAGTACTAGTTCTTAAGTACCCGTACTCAGTGCTAGTTCTTAAGTACCCATACTCAGTACTAGGGCTGCTACAATACGGGGAGAGCTTACCACAATGTAATGTGATATTTGAGTTGTGTATTGCGATATGTATCGCAATATATTGCCAACAATTATCAGCAAAAATCAAACATCTGTCAGTTGACAAAACAAGTAGTATCCTTTAATACCATTGGACATCCATATTATAACCATACTGAATGTACTTTAGTGAAGACTGAAGTACTTGGTGTATGTATACAGTAGAATTAGTAAGGATAGTCCTGACTGTTATGCACTAACTTTCAGTACTTAAAATTTGAACATAACAAAACATGTAAATTAAACTTTTAAATGTACTGCAACAAAATAGACATGATTCAGCTGATTTGACTTTTTACTGAAAATTCTTTTAGTTGTCCAGTTTGTAAACAGAAGCCAAGGACCCCAACAGTCTGTTCTCTGTTAATGGCCTCTAACATATTTGAAACATAAGACTAAATCATTAATACTGACAATTAAACAGTTTTCTAGGAAATAAAACATCATTACTCAATTACCATTACTGCATATTTTTGTGAATTTCAACTGTCATTTAACGATTGAGTTTGTTTCAAGTCTCTCTACATAGATTTGTGGGATGATAGTCTTCTATGTTCTTCCGTAATGTGATGTCTGGGGTCGTTAGTGTTATTCATTTTAGGAAAACCATCTCCATCTACAACACTGATTTGGTCTTAAATAAGCTTTTATAAATTCGGATATTCTATCAGATTTAACATTAGGGTGACGTCGATCAAGGCGGGTGTTTAAGTTTGTCATTCCTCCACAACACTTAACTACGGCGTTGCACTTTTTTTTTGCATACAGCAACACCTGACACTATTTCTTGTGTTTTACGTGAGTGTTGCAATTGTGGCAGGTGGCACCTGGTGGTGGTTTTGTTCTGTGATCGTATAGTGGTATTTTAAAGTTCGCAGACGGATCAAATCGCAACCGTCACACAATGAAAAACGTTCCCATGTGGCACTCTTTGCTTTTTCTGTAAGGAATCAACTCCAGATCCTTGCATGTTGCCATTACGATTGAAATGTAACATTGTTAATGTGCTTAACAGTGTGGCGTTTTAGTACACTTACAAGCATTCATTTGATCAAGACTATTAAGGTTATGAAAGCAAAAGTCATTTGTTATTCGGTGTAATTTTCATGAAAACAGAACCTGAAGTTAAGTTTAAAAAATTCCAGAAATTTCAGAAAAAGAAATGTTAAATTTACGATTTTATGGCAATATACTGGTACGCTATGCTGTATCGCAGTATCTTTATTGTGAAGTAATTAATGTATTGCAGTACACCCAACAGCCCTACTCAGTATATTTTTACATGTCTTCATAGACAGATGCACATAACATTGGAATGTGCTGAAATACAGTTACCATATTCGACCCATTAAGCACCCAGGTCACTACAAGAATGAGGGAAAAGGGGTGGGTACTTATTGGGACCAATTAATAGTCAAATCGACGTAAAACAGTTTATTTTTTTATAAGGCACGGTGGTAACGTTGGTATACAGTGAAACTTGTATATAACAACCTCCTTAGGGACACCAGAAAACCTGTCTTTATAGGGAGGTGGTCTTTATATAGAGGATGATTTGTACACATATGGTATTACTGGGGACAGCGGTCTTTGTGACCAGGTGGTCTTTATACAGAGGTGATCGCTAAAGCAGACTTTACTGTAGTCATTACGGAGAACACTTATCAACATCATTCTGTTGCTTGGGGGCTACAGATGAACTGCTACTTAAAGTTTGTCAGGTCAATATCTCCTTGTCAACCAGCTAGAAAAGATTCTCGATCGTGTATAAAAAGGGGGAATGGCACTTATTGGGAGATGGGAGCTTAATGGTATACTTTCTTTATATAGTTTTAAAAATAGGTGACTGAACCACAGTTTTAATAGTGAAATAAGCACAGATGTCTAACAAATTGAGGTCATTTGATGTCATGACAAGTTAAAGAACCCTCATTTTGTTGGTATAAGTCAAAATTTGAGGCACTTCACCTGGTGCTGGTGTCCTCTCCATATAAGTGACAAACTATTTTTTTCAAGAGATATCAAACGACAATCTAAAGTCACATTTGCTGCACCAGTAAATGAGTAATCAAGATCATAATAAAAGGGAGATAACCTTAGTTACATTGAGTAAAATGGTTCAACAACCACTATTTAGATAAGTAATTCTATCATGGATCACTGATTTTTTCCTCTTTTTTTTTGAGGAATGATTCCCTTATCAACCCCTAGGGTATTGACAAGCTACACGTGTTATGATGTCATATTACAATTTACGACGTAGACCTTCTGTGTCTTCAAGAATGCAGTACATAGTTATGTAAGACCTGACATAGATCTTCATATGTAACACTTGACATAGATCTGCGTATGTAACACTTGACATAGATCTGTGTATTTAAGACTTGACATAGATCTGCGTATGTAACACTTGACATAGATCTGCGTATGTAACACTTGACATAGATCTTCATATGTAACACTTGACATAGATCTGCGTATGTAACACTTGACATAGATCTGCGTATGTAACACTTGACATAGATCTGCATATGTAACACTTGACATAGATCTGCGTATGTAAGACTTGACATAGATCTGCGTATGTAAGACTTGACATAGATCTTCTTTGTAACACTTGACAGATCTGCGTATGTAAGACTTGACATAGATCTGCGTATGTAAGACTTGACATAGATCTGCGTATGTAACACTTGACATAGATCTGCGTATGTAAGACTTGACATGGTCTGTGTATGTAAGACTTGACATAGATCTTCTTTGTAACACTTGACATAGATCTGCGTATGTAAGACTTGACAAAGATCTGCATATGTAGACTTGACATAGATCTTCTTTGTAACACTTGACATAGATCTGCGTATGTAAGACTTGACATAGATCTGCGTATGTAACACTTGACAGATCTGCGTATGTAACACTTGACATAGACCTGCGTATGTAACACTTGACAGATCTGCATGTGTAACACTTGACATAGATCTGCGTATGTAAGACTTGACATAGATTGCCATATGTAACACTTGACATAGATCTTCATATGTAACACTTGACATAGATTGCCATATGTAACACTTGACAGATCTTCATATGTAACACTTGACATAGATCTGCATATGTAACACTTGACATAGATCTGCGTATGTAAAACTTGACATAGATCTGCATATGTAACACTTGACAGATCTGCATATGTAACACTTGACATAGATCTTCGTATTTAAGACTTGACATAGATCTGCATTTGTAACACTTGACACAGATCTTCATATGTAACACTTGACATAGATCTGCATATGTAACACTTGACATAGATCTGCGTATGTAAGACTTGACATAGATCTGCGTATGTAACACTTGACATACATGTAGATCTTCGTATGTAACACTTAACGTAGATCTGCGTATGTAACACTTGACCTAGATCTGCGTAGATCTACAATATTCAGACCCTTGGGTGAAAATTCCCTATTCCACATGGATACTCATGGTGGATTCTTATATTCCGTTTTTTCTACTTAGAGGGTTATGAATGTTTATGTATTTCTAAGTATCGGATCATGTTCACATTTCTTTACCAATTTTTCAGGTTGATATCACCAGTGGACTTGCATTTGAGGAAGCAGGATATGCTCAGGTACTTTTGCTGTTTTACACGTTTTAAATCTTGTTAACATTCTCGAGTACATCTCATCTGGCATATTTGATATAATATATCAACGGGTTACCAAAGAGTTATTTCCCTTTGATGGTCACATTGCATGTTATAACTTGATCAGTTGTTTTACTGTTTTACTTGTCACCCCTGCGGTCACATTTAGACTCACCCAAATCAATAAATGGTATAGTCTGCTGTCATAATTCGGGGGTGAGCAAGTTCATATTGATGTAAAATCATTATAAAATTTTGATTCTAAAGCATATTCCCCTGAATTCTGATGATTGACTTAACCATTCTTTGAAATGGGCAGGTCCAAATATGACTTCAGGGGTTGATAAGTTAAGGAACCAATTGGTTTCCACAGTATTAGTGAAATGGACATCATATTTTTTACCAAAATTAGCTGTTAGGTTAATGAAGACCTGAAATAAATATTTCTGTCCGAAACGAATATTTTCAATCTATTTGTACACAAAAATACCTCATTTAATTTGGTTAATAGATTAAAGTGAATAAATATTATACTGCCATACAATATGGCTGCCAAAGGGAAATAACTCACAAAATACTTCTTATGGAAGTTCATCTTTTGTGGAAGGTACCCTTTCGCTGCTTGTCATGTTGTACAGTCATAGAATCTGTCATGAGACGCCACTTCATCTGCCACTCAAATGTCTCTCAAGACAGGTGGTCCTTTAAGAGAGGTTTTAAAATTAAATGATTATTCCACTGAGTGGTTCTCAGAATGTGGTATTACCAGACAGGTGGTCTCTCTTACCAGACTGATTTCAAGACAGGTGGTGTTCACAAGAGTGGTCTCTCAAGACAAGTGCTTCTCACCAGTGTGGTCTTCTTTTAGACAGGTGGTGTTCACAAGAGTGGTCTCCCAAGACAGGTAGTTTTCACCAGTGGTCTCTTTAGACAGGTGGTTCTTATAATAATGGTCTCTCAAGACAGGTGCTTCCCACCTGTGGTTTCTTTAGACTAGTGGTTATTAATTACAAGAGTGATCTCTCAAGAGAGGTGGTTCCCAGTTGATTCCCTCTAGACAGGCGGTTCCCAGGATAGTGATCTCACAAGAGAGGTTTTACTGTATAAGAACTACAGTGTCTATCACTGGACGTCCCTGCATGTTTTGATATAGTTTATATCAAGAATGTTTAGCATTTCAACATATAGGCTACTTTCTTTTTTTTTGCTCCTGTATTTCCTAATAGGGGATACCATTTTTAAAATGATGCAATGAAATATTTTATTTTGAAGAAAAAAAAATATAAATGAATACAGTCAAACTTGACTATAAAGGCCACTCAAGGGAACATGCAAAAGTAGCTGTAATAAACAGGTGGGCTTTATAAAGAGGTTTATTTCTTATGAAAAAGTTTAGAAAGGTAATGTATGAACAGCCAAAAGGCAAGTGGCCTTTATATAGAGATGACCTTTAATGCAAGCTTGACTGTACCATTTTAAGAAATCATTTGAATGAGGCTGTTTAACTCATCAACCCCAGAAAAGCAATGGACTCTTCTGTAAATCAATGGCCTAGACCAGCCCAAATCTGTATTTAGGGGTGAGATAAAGATGTTCACTGACATTCTATATCACTCTAACTCAACTTAGTCAACTCAGTTTACTCAAACCTTTTCATATACAGTGAAACCTGTATATAGGGGCCACCCATGGGACCAAAAAATATTGACCTTTATATGCAGGTGACCCTTATACACAGGTTCAATTACGTTGAAGTATGCCGTCAAGGGACTTGAAAAAACTGGCCTTTATAAACAGGTAATCCTTATATAGAGGTGTCTCCGCTATAGCAGGTTTTTTCTGTATGTATGACTGTAGAAATACATTCATGTATCAGTGTTATTAATCAGGCCATCTAAAAAAAGTTTCAGGTTCTTAGACAACTAATGAAATTTCCTTTGAAGGCATACATACATGTCATTGTTCAATTGTGTCCAAAGTAAGACATAAAGGTCAAGGACTATTAAGGAACTGAGAATGTCTGAGAAGCTGATACATTTTTTATGTAACCTTGTATTGCAAGAATATATTTCAAAACAAATTGATGTACAACTATTTACCTGTCTTGTTTTTTTTGCAGGTAATACCAACAAAAGATAGAAGGGAGGCAATGGCAGCCTGGTTAGAAAAAAGACCACCAAAATATCACGGGTCTTAGACTTTGAGGAAATGCATCTTACTCTTATCGTATTTGTTGCTCCTATATTATGTAGCTTTGTACATTGGATTCATTGTGCTACATGTTTGCATTGAAATATTTGCAAATTTAGATCGATATATGAATAATGAATTTGTTATCAAAAGGAAAAGTTATTTTCATATATGGTAGAACTTTGATGAGTCAAAGTTCAAGGGTCAACCTAGAAAAGTTCGATACTTTGGGACTTTGTCTCATAAATGGTAACTGAGAATCATATGATTTTTTAGTTCCAGGGGTTCTAAAAGATGTATTTTTCTGCTTTGAAACTGTATAAGAGATGAACAGTCAAGGTATATAATAATTAGTGCTAAAATTAACTTTTTCTTGAAACTAAAACATTGAATGTTAATGAAAAGGAGAAGAACTGTTTGGGGGTGCTTTTGTACATCTATAAATTTTTATGTTTTCAATGTTTTTACATGCATGTGTATGAGCCCAAATGTTTATTCAAAATGTTGAGAAAATTGACTCATGAATTTTTTTACTCATCACTTGTTTATAAAGAGCATTAAATAACAAAATTATTCTGGACTAAGACAATAGATTGAAATGTTGGGAAATTCAACTGTTTGAAGTTTGACTCACCCAATGTTCTACTGCAAGTAGATGACCGTCAATCACCGTCATTTTACAAGAGAATAACTTGCGTGTAAATTTGGAAGAGACCTGCTTGCAAAATTTAAATTTCTTGCCGATATTTATATCACAGTTTGTATCTATAAACCTTTGTACAAGTACGGTCAAACCCAGTTATATTAAAATGGATGTGGAATGAATTTTTCTTTCCGTCAAATAGGGTTTTCGAAATAAGCGGATTATAACGGTACTTATGGTAATCAAGAAATTTGACTACATATATTTTGTGACAATAAGGTCAAGCCCAGTGTGGTTTGCATATACATGTAGTATGGTCAAATAAAGCAATTGCAAGAGAATAATTGCCAAATTGGGTTTCTCGAGCAGTTTTCACAAAATATATAGGAGTTTAAGAATTTTTATGTCTGTGTACATCTCTTTTTCTTGTTATTGTATATCAGTCTTAAGTATAAAAAAAAAAAGAAAAGAAATTTTTGGAATGAAAAACACAGTTAATGCCCCTTTAATCGTTTCTGTTCTGGTAAAATAATTTCTACTGTACTTTTTATGTATGTAGACAAAATAAGTTTTATATAATGCTATATTTACACAGATTTGGATACATATAACCAGAACTTACTTTCATTATAGTCCTATAATATAAGCCTTCATTGGTTCAAGGTCTTTGACATTTTTTATCAGATTTTTTTTTTCTGTCAGTGCTGATTCACAATGTCTTATCAGACGTCATCGCTTTCTTCAAGCAAGTTCACATTGAATTTTTGTGGGAACTTTGAATGGTTTCAATAAACTTGAGTTTACGTTTGTCATTATTATAATAGATGAGTGTCTACAATATTTACAAATAATTGTTTACCTAATCATATGTTGGAGGTATATCCTATTCTGAAACAGTTTTCTAACTGTCTTCCCCTCCATTCACATACTAGACGTTACACAGTGTCAGAATGCTGTGAGAAAATAGCAACTTCAGATAAGATTTGTGGTTTAGCATCATCTGATAAAAAAAAAAATGTTGAAAACAAATTATTTGAACCAACGAACTTATATTTTAGGACCAACTTTTATTACTTATGTTACTGTTGGTGCTATGTCAAATGTTCACTAGTCATGTGTAAGTTATTATGGAATATTTGCTTTAAATTTAGATGTACTTTTTAAAGGTCACAGAGTGATTGGATGTAAAAAATAGCAATAATAAGAATCTCTTTCTTAGTATCTGCAAAGCAGATGATGAAATGATATAAGTTTTGTAAAAATAAAACCTTTTGTTTCCTTCCACCAAGATTGGAAAATGGGGTGGGGCATAATTTTTGTTTGTTTGTCAATCTGTCCATTTGTTTATTTGCAGTATTTTAACAATTTGTTTTTTGTCAAATAATTTTGTTTCTTACCACAATTTTTTAACACATTTGGTTTGTTACTTTATATAACTGAAAGCTCAGATATGACCAATAAATGGCAATTTTATTTTGATATAGATTTTTGATATACTGTAGAATCAGATAATTTCATTTTGGTCTTAATTTTGTTGTTTCCATTTATCAACAAAATCAAAACCATGATGAAATTTTTAAATGTTATATCAAGTAATACTACATACACGGAATAGTGCCCTTTACAAGCATGTTTTATTACATCAAAATGTAATGTCAATGAATTTGTTTTATTTCTAAAACAATGAAATATTAATCCCACTTGAATTTACTTAAATTACAATGGTCAGTGTCTGTACTAACATCAAATAAGTATAACTTGAATTGACTTGAATTGACGCTTTTTATAAAAAGAATCACATTACTTTGCCATTCATTAAATGCAAGTCACATGAACATTACACGTCTACGAGAGTTCATTTGCACATGACCCCCATAGCAAATTGCATTACATCCTATATGCGACATATCAGAAGACGGTAGTGATAAGAGATTGGTTTTTAATTAGAATGTGTATCAATAAATCCTAGAATGACTTTTATTATGGCCAACATACAATACTATGTCATGTTGCAAATTACTTGTAGATTAGCATTAGCCCTTGTTTGCTGTTTTTATTACAGGTTACACTGTATGTACTTTTTATATAATGTAATTTCATGAGTATTTGTCATTACTATACTTAATCCTTTTCACATCCAGTTAGTCTGCCAGCACTGACAGTAAACGTTTTGTTTACACGTGTTCCTCACATTTACACCACTTTCTATACAAATATTTGTCATTGCTGTACTTATTCCATTCCACATCCAGTTAGTCTGCCAGCACTGACAGTAAACGTTTTGTTTACACGTGTTCCGCACATTTACACCACTTTCTATACGAGTATTTGTCATTGTCTCGCCTTAATCACATATCTGGTTCACACAGTTGTTTCATTGATTGTAAAAGTTGCTCTCCCTGACATATATATTTTCTAACTCATTCACCCCTAAAAACATAGTTGGGCTGGTCAAAGTCATTGATTTACAGAAGCGTTCATTGTTTTCCAGGGGTTTGATGAGTTATTAAGCACTTCACCTATATTGTTTTCATAATGTTAAAGTTGTCTCCCTTGACACATTCATCTAGCATTCTACCTTTATTGTTATCATTACAGAGCTATTTCCCCCACCATACATATTCTTTCAGGACCGCTTTTGGTGGTCTAGGGCATTCAACTAGCCAATAGACGGTCCCTGGTTTTATTCTCAATACCACATCATACCAACTACATGTACTTTGAAAAAATGGTAGTTACTTTTTCTTCACCAAGCACTTGGCATACAAAATGAAAGCCACAGTTCTTTCGAGTAAGGCTTAAAATCAAGGTCTTGTAGCATGGCAGGTAAACTAAACCTCACTGCTATACGCCAGTCCAAAACATTGGTCAAAATTTGTGTCACCTCATCTAAAGGTGTAAAATTTTTGGCAAGATATAAAATACAGGAATGTGATTCCATATTAATGGTGAAAAAAGAGGAAAATGGTTCATTTAGAGGGGTTTAATGGGAAATATAAAGATTTAACATTGCAGCAAAATTTTGAGAAAGAAGGAATTCCTCCAATTGGAGGAAAATTCTCATCCCTGAAAATAATAATAAAACAAACATATTCTTTTAGCACCCTACCTATATCTTAATCCTTGATGTTAGAGTTATTTCCCCTGACACATTTTTAAGCACTTGTCTAGGTCATGATCAACATGCTTTTCATGCTAATCACAATGCTCACACCATCTAGAGGTCATATTTCCTTCTAATCCTCTTTTAAACTCTCCTAGCATATACATGTAGTCCCTGTATCGGCTGTCATTTCAGTGTTTTGTAGCGTCATCTCTGTGTTAGATTAGGATGTATTTTAGTTTGGTTCAGATGTGAATATCTTGTCACTTCTACCCCTGTCTGCTTTCAGGTCATCAACACAAAAGACAGGATAGAAGGTTTAACAGCATTTAAAGAGAAAAGGCCACCCAAATATACTGGCAACTGATTCTTGTGAAATGTGACAATTATTGTGAAATGTGACAATTATAATGTAAACAGTCCCAGGTGATAAAAGTTTGTTACAGGTTGTGAAAATACTGTAAAAGGAAGGAAAAGTGAAATACAGTAAGACCTCATTACACTGCCACCGTTTGTTTAGCCAAAATTTGGCATTATAAAGGAGTTTGGAGATGGGTCGTGGGAAACCTTAAATGAAATTAAGGCCTAGGGAAAAATTGAAAAAGTGAACTTTCAAAAATGGTGGCGTTAAGCGAGGTGACAAATGAAACAGGGGGCATTGAAAATAAATACTCTACAACTCTGGAAATGATTTTACTCTAAAGTACAGACAGAAAAAAAAGGTTCTAGGGAACAGAGTTACTCCTGATCTCTTGGTTTAAACCTAATGTTAGTGTTTGAAACAATTGGATTTTCTCCTCAGTTCTTTTTCAGTATACCGGTATCTAAGAAAAACATCTGCGAGTGGTGGTTTGTTTCTTTCGCATTTTTTTTATCTCAATTAGTGAATTCATTGCAAATTGGTAGACATTCCTCCCACCTTCCAGAATTTGGTATCTGCTTATTAAAAATAAATTCCACCATATTTCATCTTTCTTTTTTTTATGTCAAAATCCTCAGTACATTTAATGACCTCCAGTAAATCAAACAAATCATCTGATGAACTGATTAACCCCTGTAGCCACATTTGGACTTGCCCATTTCAAAAAATTGTTAGTCTGCTATCACAATTCAGGAGTGGATGCTTTGGAATGAAATTTTTACAATTTTTTTCAGCAATATCAACTTGTTCACCCCAGAGTTTTGGCATAAGACCATACTATTTATTGATTGAATGAGTCCAAATCTGACCACAGGGGTTGATAAGTAAAAGATGTCAATTTCTGCTAAAGATTTGACATCTATGTTCATTTTTTCCCCCATAAATGTCTCTGAACAATGGTAGTCAGTGATATTTTCTGTAGTGCTGGCATTGTAACTGTGATATTTTTTCTTTTAAGATTCGAGGTGTATATTAAAATAAAAATATTTTGTATTCTTCCTCTTAATTTTATTTTTTATGTACACAAGATTGAAGATGAGGAGCCTCCGTGGCCGAGTATCGCACTTTGAACCATGAAGTGTCTCACTTTCAGCACAGGTCCAAATCCCACGTTTGGTACGTTGCTTCTTGTCAATGAAATCTCGACTGGGCCGATAATGGCCAACATTTGCCAATGGTGTCTTGTGCCCAACTCGACAATTTTCCAGTTAAATGGTAGTGATCAGTTCTTTTTGGTGGAAAAGAGAATCCGGTTACAATGTAACCTAGAAGAGATCTCGGACCTTCCCGCAAGTGAACTTTCTCCCAAAATCAGATTACACTCCAGCTGGGCTCAAACCCATTGTTCAGTATATGATGCTCTAACCTACATGTGTTGTGACTGGTTGATGTCTCCATTATAAAAAGAGACAATTTGAGTGGAATTTTTAACAACAGAAAGAGTACAGGGGGCCTCCGTGGCCGAATGGTTTGACTATCACGCTTTGAACCATGAAGGGACGGAGATCTCTTCCTGGTTACATTGAAACAGGTACTCTCCACCACTGAAACCTGGCCACCACCGTATAACTGAAAAATTGTTGTGTGGCATAAAACACAAAATAAAGAAGAAACAGTACAGAAGATATAGACAAGATACATGTTGATGTATGTCTATAGAAGGCATACTGTGTAAACTAGGACAAATACAGACAACTCCAATACACTGTGAACTCTGGAAGTCAACATTTTATTGGTAAATACACATATACATTATATAAATATATATATATACATATAAATATTCTTATTTGAAACATGCACCTGCTTTGAGCAATTTCTTCACTCATTAATTCGAGAAAAATACTACTTTCTACATTGTGTTAATGTATAGATGCTGGAAAATACCCTATATGAATCAATGCAATTGAAGTCCACAGTAAAGAAATATTCTCGGAATGGTACCCATTTTTGATTTTTTTTTTTAATTTACAAATTTATTTTGATAAAATTTGCAGGCTAGATAAAAATACAGATCTTCATTCCACATCCCTCTCTACAAAATATGCTTTTATCAAGTTTTGTGCATTTCTTTGATAATGAGCTGGAAGATATATTTTAGAGAGAATATCGACACATAAAACAAAATATAAATACAGTATTATGATCTACATCTTAACTTCTCCCGACTTCTACATTTTTAAAACTTCTCCCGACTTCTACATTTTAACTTCTCCTAACTTCTACATTTTCACATCAAATCGTTCATTTCCCAACCACCAACAGTGTGCATTATAGGACCAAAATGTATAAACGTTGCAGTTTGATAACCTTAATACACAAATATAAAAAATATCACATCACATTAATGTGTGAGTAAAGGTTTGCTGAAATTACAAATTTGAACTCGACCAATCTTCAACCACACCAAGATGATAGCACACGCCCACAACTCTGTACAACTGAGCAAAAAACAGTCAATTACTGAACAATGAAAGGAAACCCTAGTTTTCTGACTATTATTTTGTTGGTTCATAAAAAACTTCGCTAGAATCTTGTTTGTATACTATAAATTTCTAATCTTCAAACTTTTTAATCGGCCTAAATATCCACAAAATGAAGTCAAATAACAAACTGCAAGTTTGAATGTTAAAAAAATAATATGTGCTGTTGATAAGAACTTTGAATCGTATATATGTACAGTTGTTATAGTGCCGACTTTCTGTACTTGTTCATTTTTTTTTTAAATGAATAATTGAAAGTTGATATCCTTGAAGCAACTGTATAGAAATATGATGAACAGAAATACAAGATAATCATAAATAATGGTGGAAAAAGTTCTATCTCTTACAAACATGACGTAATCATGAGATTTAGCTATACTCCGATTTCACATAAGATGGGCAGGGCAGAGTAACCTTTTTTAAATTACCATATGGATGATTTTACTCACTTTTCGGTTATGACAAGCTGCATGGGTAAAACGTTTTATTCCTCACTGGATACTCTCTTACATATGGTTACAAGTTGGAACGATTACTCTTGTAAGTGTAATTTCAATTATGCTTCATTACCGAAAATTTAAACTCGTCCAGGTCAAGAAAGGGTTCACAAGACTCCGCCCCGCCAGGTTATATCGATTTTACTATAGCACAAACTCTTTGATTTATTCGACTCTATTCAGACCGGACTGACGGACAAGTAGCCTACCTGTTGAGCACTATACAACGACTTAGAACAGAACAGGTGAGCAGGTACTACTAATACTAGCACAAATGCATAAAGCTAATAGAAATTGCACAGTTACATGGTATATATAATGTTTTAAGAGAGTTACACCTGTTTTTTTACCTGTATTTTTGCGATTAGATGAAAAATTTGCATAATGGACTTTGATCCTTCCCTTTTACTTACCAGATGATTCAATGATAGATTTGTCCGTTGAAATACGAGAAAACTTTGTCTACATTGTTGGCACCAAAGAAAATTTTACTACGGTAACCATGTGAAGGTATGCGATGGCATATATACATGTAGATATAAAGAGATTGTTAATGTTTTCCTGCATGCTAAATCACCAATTGATACAGTACTATGGGTTTGAAACTGATGAATTCTAAGACGATAATACTAATGAACTGTCAGATTTCCTTTTACTCTTACTTGCAAGTTAATAATACCGGTAAGCCCTTTTCCGTTTTTGTATACCTGAGGTCCAATAACTACCATAATACAGATTCCAGTAAAATGATGTCAATGGACCAACAGTTCCTTTCACAATGTTATCATTTTTACGGGAAAATGTATCATTTTTTTGTTGCTCAATATTGCTGGACCAATTAAAAAAGAAAGGCATTATATTGACTAAGAAAAATATTATAAATCATGTACCGGTATATATTTCTAAAGGTATTTATTGTTACAAGATTATTGGTTCTTTTCATATTTGTGTTATCTAATTCAAGTCACACAGAATTTTAAACATAAATTTCATGACAATGATGTTTGTCTGTAACATGAAAATACCGGTAATGCAATATTAACACCAAGCATTCTTTCCATGAAAGTCATGTGATGAAAATGTACCTGTTCTGCTGCCACACCCAGTACTGATCAAATGTGAAACCAACAACAACAACAACAACAAAAAAACAGAGAAGATGAACGTCACTTTCAACAGAGATAAGTAGCATTGAAAGACAAAAAATATCACAATATGATTGGAGGATCTAAATAATATATCTATTACACTAGAAGTCTTTACATACTTATCCTGTCAACCCCATTTACATAATACAATTGGTTTGTTTAATGTTTATATGGAACAGTCCAAGATGGTAAATGGGGTGGAGAGGATAAGGTTTGCTAATTTAATTCACTTTTGATTTTGTTTGCTCCTCAAGTGGCAAGTGTAAGTATGTGTTTTTTGTGTTGATGTTTATGAATGTATGTGTTGTGTGTGTAAGTGTTAATGTTTATGAGTGTATGTGTTGTGTGTGTAAGTGTTAATGTTTATGAGTGTATGTGTTGTGTGTGTAAGTGTTAATGTTTATAAGTGTAAGTTTTGTGTGTAAGTGTTAATGTTTATAAGTGTAAGTTTTGTGTGTATGTGTTAATGTTTATAAGTGTATGTGTTGTGTGTGTATGTGTTAATGTTTATAAGTGTAAGTTTTGTGTGTAAGTGTTAATGTTTATAAGTGTAAGTTTTGTGTGTATGTGTTAATGTTTATAAGTGTATGTGTTGTGTGTGTATGTGTTAATGTTTATAAGTGTAAGTTTTGTGTGTAAGTGTTAATGTTTATAAGTGTAAGTTTTGTGTGTATGTGTTAATGTTTATAAGTGTAAGTTTTGTGTGTAAGTGTTAATGTTTATAAGTGTAAGTTTTGTGTGTATGTGTTAATGTTTATAAGTGTAAGTTTTGTGTGTGTGTTGACGTTTATGAGTGTATATGTGTTGTGTGTATATGTTGATGTTTATAAGTGTATGTGTTGTGTGTGAGATGTGTGTATATGTTGATGTTTATATGTGTTGTGTTTTGCGTGTATGTGTTGATGTTTATGAGTGTATGTGTGTTGTGTGTGTATAATGTTGATGTTTATAAGTGTATGTGTGTGTGATGTGTTGTGTATGTGTTGATGTTTATGAGTGCATGTGTTGTTGATGTTTATAAGTGTATATATGTTGCATATGTATGACACAGACAAATAGCTTTACGATTTACATATATCAACTTCATAATTATACAAAAAGTTAAGTTTCCATAACTTTCAGGATTTCATCAACTTGTAAAACAAATTTCTATATAAATCTTGTATGTATATATCTCACACCAAATATGTCCCTTCCAAGCGCTATTTACTTTCAACAACTTAACAGAAATCTACAAAACTACATATGGAAATTTCTTTGTCCAATATTTTTCTCTCATATATACACTACAAAATATCACAATATGTTCATGCTGATATAAAATGCTTAAACACAAGCTATGACAAACAGAAAAAAAAAATATCACATTATTTTATTGTCAGACACAGTAAACCTACTTAACTTATCAATTCCTGAAAAAAAACAATGGACTCTTCTGTAAATCAATGACTTAGACCAGTCCAACTGTGTGTTTAGGGATGAACAAGTTAAATAAGACTATACATAAGTATCTTTCAAAATTATCGGGATCACCGTTTCCTTAAACTCAAAAACAAAATATTAGCCAACAGCGGAAAAAAAGGTTTATTACAAAAAATGTCGGAATCCTAAACATATGTATGTTCATACATAAAAACTTGCTATTTCCAGGATTTTGTAGAAATAGTGACCAACAGTGGCCACTTTTACAGATATAAACACTGGACCATGACCGTCTCTTATTTCTTTTAATCCTGATTTGAATTATTTGAGATGAGAAATTTTGGTGTTAAATAATGAGTCTAAATCCCGGATGTCACATGATGTATTACATGTCCCATTCATTCTCACTCTGACGATCTTGAGTTTGATAAAGTGACAGGCGAAGAGCCCGCTGTCGTTTTTCATTTCCCATTTGAACTGCTACCATCACATCTTTCTCTCGTCTCGACATCCTCTGGCTTGGCTGCTGAAGAGGGTGAGGCGACTGTGACCTACTTCTGACATATCTTTTAACACCGCTGCTCCAAACGTTCGGCGAAATATCCCTGTGTTTACTTCTGCTGCGTCGTTCAAATTGTGTTCCTAGAGCATCTGCCGATCTACTTCTAGTGGCAGGGACATCCGGGGCCGTGATATAGCCCCTTTTTTCGTAATACTTCTTGGCAGCTCGACCTTGAGATGATAGAAGCCAGTTATCTGTAGAATCATGAATACTTGGTCGTCGACCCTCAGAATTTTTTTTGAAGTTTTGTTGAGTAGGACTATTGTAAACGTACGTAATTGGATCATCATTCATCATTTTTTCAGTCATACCAAGATCATTCTCATTCTGATTTTCATCAAACTCATTGTCAAAGTCTTTCAACCTATCATCTGGATCATCAAAACTGTTTGTAGATTGCCTAAATTGTGGCGAGGAAACGGTAGGTGTTGTAAAATTGTTATTTCTGGAAGGAAGACAATAAAAAAACGTGAATAAATTATTTGTTTTTGCTTCCATCTTGGGGGCATAAAAATATCAGTAAAAGCAAAAAAATGGTGACTTAAGTCAAATTAAACATACATTCACAATACAACCGATTTTTGTCATCTGCATGTCTTCAAACTTTCCTTTAATTCTCATAAAAACAATTCACTATTGGGGGCCTCCATTGCCGAGTGGTTAGAGCATCGCACGTTGAACCACAAAATCTGTCACTTCTGGTCAGTAAACGTTTGATTCTGCCGGAACCTTAGCAGATTTTGTGAGAAAGTTTGCCAGATTACTTGTGGAAGGACAGTTGTTTCTTCCCAGTGTACACTGTAACCATGTTCTCTTCTCCACCACTGAGAACTGGTCGCCACCATATAACTGAAAAATGGTAAAGTGTGGCGTAAACCACTTTTCAAAATTCAATTCACCATCTGTAGGTGAAAAGCCACAAATTTAGACATACACTCTGGATTTCTGCTAAAACAGTATGACAATTATGGATGACCCTGGAGATTGCTCTCTGCTAATGCCATGATGACCATTGCTTAATGTGACATGGTCTCTGTGAGACAAGATTGAGGTTATTAAGTCTTACTTAGTCGTCTCATGATTCACACTTCTCGTGCTGGGAGCTTGATGTTGTAACAGTCACTTCTTTGTCTCAAGAGAGGTGGGGGGGGGGGGCATTATAAATAGGTTTCTGCCACTGGTAAAGAAGAGTTCGTAAAGGGAAATAACTCACAAGTGTTTGCCTTTCATTCTGACCGGTATGAATCTCCCTGAACCTGAAAAGAACAAATGCATTTGAAAATCGACCATATATAACATGTATGATGCCGACAAGAATAATTTGTATTTGTTTTGCAATTTGAAATTTGTAAAATAATAATACATGTATAAACAGCTTTTATATTTCAAATTATTGGGACTAATTTAATAGACCCATCATTTACTGAAAAATTTGCATTCATTTCACAAAGTAAATAAAAAGTATTTTAAAAGTTTTGTGTCTCAACCTTTCCTGACTAACATATGGTGCTAATATTCAATTTGACAGACAACATATACAGGCTAAAATTAAAAGACAAATTTACAAAATTAGTTGAAATCATATGATCTTTTCAGTAATAAATACTGACCATTACAAACTTTTTGTTTTTGTTGATTTTTTGCCCATTGCGTTTACAATTTTTTTTTTCAAATACTGTAAAACCCCTAATTTTTGTGTGCCCTTTAATTTTGCAATTGGTGAAAAATCACAAAATTTCAATGGTAATAATAAAAAAATATATATATATATGTATTCCTAATTATAGAGAAGTAAATGTGATACTCTAATAATGGATCTATTACGAAAATAAGTTGACTTCTGCAACATTTTTTTTTTTTGGGGGGGGGGACTTTGACTCATCAACCCCTGAAAAACAATGGACTCTTCTGTAAATCAATGACATAAGGGACTCTTCTGTAAATCAATGATATAGACCAGTTAAAATATATCTTTATGGGTGAATAAGTTAACCCTTTCATCCCTACAGACCACAAATAGACTTGTCTAAACAATAGAAAGGAGAGTTCCATTTACAAATACAGGGGTGAAAGGGTTAATATGTAAATGTTTCCACAACAATGTGAATACTCAAACATGGAAGTCATGGTAAAAGGGGACACAACTCTTGATAAATAATATAGGCAGTTTGTCCGTTAGATAGCCTACCATGGTCTGGGGGGACCAAAAAAAATCAGAATTACCCATAGAACTCAGATTTACAAGTTGTTGAGTTAAATTCTCAGATAATCTACCCATAAAGTTAAAAAGGAATATTCCAAAACATGGTATACAATTAAGCAAGATGGTAGCATCAGAGAATAAGAAGCAGATGACAGATATTAAGCTCCGCCCATTCATAAGATGGGCCATAAGCAAAGTATGAAGAAACTATACATAGCACTTTCAGATATATATACATTTTGGCTTCAAAATAATCAGCATAGCCACTAAATTACCTTTGGTGATGTTTGCACTACAGAACATTTGTGATAGAAGCTACCTGTGTGTGTGTCTACTCTAATACCAAAATTTTAATATAGATCTTTACTTAAGTCTTCCTGGAATATAAATCAGGATCTCCTTGAGTAAGTCAGTGAATTCCACACTGTCCCTGAACAAGCCAATGAATTCCACTGTCCCTGAAACGGCCAATGAATTCCACTGTCCTTGAGTAGGGGAATGAATTCCAATTTGTCCCTAAATAGGCCAGTGAATTTCATTGTCCCTAAGTAGGTCAGTGAATTTCACATTGTCCAGAGATGTCACATACATGTTCATTCAAACTATTTCATTCAATGTCATATACAATACATGTGATCTACCAATACAACAATGACATATGGTTTCAACCTGATATACTCTACCATGTGATTCCACTCAACCTGACTTACTCAACCCAGTGATTCCACTCACTGATGTACTCGACCCAGTTGTTCCATCCAACCTGACATACTCAACCCAGTGATTCCACTCACTGATGTACTCGACCCAGTTGTTCCATCCAACCTGACATACTCAACCCAGTGACTCCACTTACTGACATACTCAATCCAGTGATTCCACTCACTGATGTACTCAACCCAGTGATTCTACTCAACTGAACATACTCAAGCCAGTGATTCCACTCAACCTGACATACTCATCCCAGTGATTCTACTCAACCTTACATACTCAACCCAGTGATTCTACTCAACCTTACATACGCAACACAGTGGTTCCACTCAACCTGATGTACTCAACCCAGTTATTCCACTCAATCTCACATACTCAACCCATTGATTCCACTCAACCTGACATACCCAACTAAGTGGTTCCACTCAACCTGAAGTACTCAACTCAATGATTCCACTCAACCTTACTTACTTAATTCAGTGACACTACTCAACCTTACATACTTAACAGTGATTCTACTCACCCTTACATACTCAACCCAGTGACTCCACTCAACCTGACCAACTTATCAAATTATAGCATTTTTCTACTTGATCTATCCAACTTGTAATTACGTATTCTATCTTCTACCTGACCTACTCTGTCCAATGACATGTTCTCTACCTGACCTATCCTGTCCAATAATGACATTTTCTCTACCTGACCTATCCTGTCCAATAATGACATGTTCTCTACCTCACCTATCCTGTCCAATAATGACATGTTCTCTACCTGACCTGTGTAATGTTAAGATATACACTCTGTCTTTGTTAACCATTGTGTTGATTGTAACTATGGTAACATTTACTTTTGAATACAACAATAATACAGTCACCATGTTCATAGTAAATTTTGGCAGTGCTTAATAAATCCCTACATCCCATGCAAGAACAGTGAAGCTCCATCTCTGTGATGTAATCTAAATATTAACAGACAATTTTATTTTTCCGTATAAATATATAAAACTGTAACAAGATGCTGAAGCAGGCAAAACGGTTTGGTTTACCTTTGTGTATAACTACGGACTAGAAAGCAAGTTATGATATAGCTATATTACATATCAAGACGAAGAAACTGAAATGGCTAATTCTGAAATAAATAGCAATTTATAACAGTAAAAAGTAAAGATAACAAGAAATAAAAATCTTTGTAAACAACATCTGTCATGCTCTCTAATATTGGAGGTTCATTCCTGCAAAAGAACAATTCCCTAGGAAGGCATTTTTCTAGAGTTTCCATGGGCCAATATTCAGATCCATTCACAATGCAAAATACATGTGTTTTTCCCAATTTGATGAAAAAATTCCCAATTTGGTGTACAGAACATGATCAAAGTGAAAAATTATTAATCCATGCTGTGGGAACTGTATTTACAAAAGAGATTCCATTACATTTAGATCTATGGGTGTACAAACTACTACTTTATAATTGTTTATTTTTATGGGGAGAAAATTTCATGCTTTTCTGAAAGGAACTTATTCACGGGTATTAAATTTCGCACAAGATTAATTACGAACTGTCTTCCTGATACTTCATAAGTATAACGTATTATGTTTACGGGTATTTAATTTTGCTGTATTTCCATTGACCCCCAATCCCCTCCCAGAATTAAAGCAACTATACAGTATTTTTTCCCCTTTTTTACACAAATTTACATTGAAATTCCCAATTGTGTTGCAATGGCATTTTTCAAAAATTGGCATAAACCCTAATGGTTTCTAACACTAGGAAACCTTTTTTCCCCAATGTTTTTAGATGGTATTCTCTTTTCTATTGTTTAGACTGGTCTATTGTGGTCTAATAGGGCTGGTAGGTTTAATGTCAGAATCATATTTGGTAGGAACGTTTATTTTGAGAATGTCTAATTTCGGAATCATATTTAATATGAACGTTTATTTGGCGAATGTTTAATGTCAGAATCATATTTGGTAGGAACGTTTATTTGGCGAATGTTTAATTTCAGAATCATAGTTGGTAGGAACGTTTATTTGGCGAATGTTTAATTTCAGAATCATATTTGGTAGGAACGTTTATTTGGAGAGTGTTTAATTTCAGAATCATAATTGGTAGAAAAGTTTATTTGGAGAACATTTAATGTCGGAATCATAGTTAGTAGGAATATTTATTTGGAGACTGTTTAATGTCGGAATCATATTTGGTAGGAACATTTATTTATTTGGAGAATGTTTGATGTCAGAATCATATTTGGTAGGAACGTTTATTTGGTGAATGTCTATCTGGTCTGTTCATTTGGTGCCTATCCAAATTTTAATATTTAATAAAAATTCTACCAAGGCCAAAAACATGCATTCTGATTGGCTGAAATTTCAAATTTCAATTGCCAGAGAAGACAATGTATAGCGAATATACAGGTAAACAGGGATCAAAATCTAACTCAAACTTTGCAATAATAAATAGAAGAGATTTTAGTGTGATAAAAAATATCATTTTCAGTTAGGGTTGGTTTCTTTTTCCAATTTAATTGTGCAGAATCCGTCACACAAAATTCACTCATAATTTAGAATGAAGTTTCTTTTTTCTTTTTTCTTTTTTCTGTGCCACGACTACCTTGACATTGGACTTCAGATACAGGTCTCGTCCAAACACTTGTGATTTCCGCGTGTAATGCTGAGTGCTTGGCAAAGTTCATGTACCAGTCACTACCAACATGTAGATAAAACTTGGCTTAGCCTGAAACCACACATTTGCAATACAGAAGCTCTGTCAATGATTCTAAAAGAGCAATCATCTTGCTAACCCCTGAAAAGCAATGGACTCTTCTGTAAATCAAAGACTTAGACCAGTCTAAATGTGTCTTTAGGAGTGAATGGGTTTATATGTAATGTTTTTTCCAACATGACAGATATATAAACAAGGAACTGGGTCAGTGTGTTAAGGTTATTCAAGAAAACTTTGAAGTCCTAAAACTATGAAAAATGGTATATATCTTTATTTTTGCAATAAGAAAGAAAGTTAGTAACAAAAACTGATAAAAAATACAAAATGAAATGGATTAGGTATAAAATGTTAAGGATATCAATGTATTAAGTACCACGCTTGTGTAGTCCAGTTACAGGGGTGGGTATGCTGAAATGATACACAGGCAACACAGTCACAACATAATTCAACACCGGTTGGACGAAAAAGTCAGAAATTACTCCCAAGATATATCAAGAAAATTAGACCAAAGCCACATATATTTCTTTACAACAATACTATAATTAAAAACAATAATTGAAAACATTTTTGGGGGGAAGTAAATGCTTATAAAACCCCTGCATCAACTTCAATACAATGTATAGTTTAGTTGTAAAACTCATGCTATGCTTATAAATTATATCTATAATTAGTAACCAGCAGGTGACACGGGAAGAGCTTAAAAAAGTAATTCAAAGAGAAATAATCAGGCAGTGAAATTAAGAGCTTGAGAACCGGGAAATGAAGGTGGGGATGTCCTTGGATGAGATTTTCTTGACATGAGAACATTGTTCTGGAGTAAGAAAGCTCGCCCAAACATGAACCTGGAGGACAGCTGCTGGAGGGCTATTTTGTTAAGGGAGACAATCTTTTAGCCTAGTTTACAACTGATAAGGAGCTATTAGCTATAGATAAAGGGAGACAATCTGTTAGCCTAGTTTACAACTGACGAGGAACTATTAGCTACAGGTAAAGGGAGACAATCTGTTAGCCTAGTTTACAACTGATGAGGAGCTATTAGCTATAGGTAAAGGGAGACAATCTGTTAGCCTAGTTTACAACTGATGAGGAGCTATTAGCTATAGGTAAAGGGAGACAATCTGTTAGCCTAGTTTACAACTGATGAGGAGCTATTAGCTATAGGTAAAGGGAGACAATCTGTTAGCCTAGTTTACAACTGATGAGGAGCTATTAGCTATAGGTAAAGGGAGACAATCTGTTAGCCTAGTTTACAACTGATGAGGAAGCTATTAGCTACTGGTAAAGGGAGACAATCTGTTAGCCTAGTTTACAACTGATGAGGAGCTATTAGCTATAGGTAAAGGGAGACAATCTGTTAGCCTAGTTTACAACTGATGAGGAGCTATTAGCTATAGGTAAAGGGAGAGAATCTGTTAGCCTAGTTTACAACTGATGAGGAGCTATTAGCTATAGGTAAAGGGAGACAATCTGTTAGCCTAGTTTACAACTGATGAGGAGCTATTAGCTACTGGTAAAGGGAGACAATCTGTTAGCCTAGTTTACAACTGATGAGGAGCTATTAGCTATAGGTAAAGGGAGACAATCTGTTAGCCTAGAATCTTACAACTGATGAGGAAGCAAGTTTATTAGTTCTTTATATTTGATAAAGATAGGGAATTCAATCTGTTAGCCTAGTTTACAACTGATGAGGAGCTATTAGCTAAATAGGTATTAGGGAGACATAATCAATAAACCCCTGTTAGCCTAGTTTATCACACATTGGCAGATGGGGTGGTCTCTTAAGAGTTACACTCTAATAAAATGCGTTATAGGTAAAGGGAGACAAAACTTCTGTTAGCATTACTAGTTTACTACTGATGAGTAGCTATTAACTATAGGTAGTAAGTGGAAATTTAAACATCAATATGTTAGGATCTAAACCTATTTTTTACCTAACTGATGAGGAGCTATTAGCTATAGGTAAAGGGAGACAATCTGCTAGCCTGCTGTTCAAAAGCTTCAAAGTAAGAGAATCCGATATCTTGGTCGACAGCTGTTGGGAAGTAATTTGATGAGGGAAGACAAGTTTAGTTTTTTGAGAGTTCTTTACATGTGCTATTTGATAAAGATAGTCAAGTTATTCACCTGATTGATATATGTATAGAAACTAAAGGTTCTCAAATTCTGCAGTATTTATTCTAACAAAATAGACAATTAGTAAAGAAGTGGATGCTGTCTTCAAAGACCTCTCTCATAAATAACCACCTGTCTATTAAGACCACATTCTAAAAAACCTGTTGGAAAATTAAAAATAATCCTTTCAATGCAAAGTTGGCGATATTGTGCTTTTTCTTGGCAACTATATCGAGTTTTCCCACAACCTGATGGTTCTGAGAGATCACATTTCACTGGCAGATGGATTTACCCGAGAAGTGTTAATCTAAAGCTTAAGACAGGTTTACCCCCCCCCCACTGACCCCAAAAACATATTTCTAATTTTTAAAATGTTTCTCGTTAACATGGTCTAGAGCTGAGATCAATACCAAAACTTAATATACAAATATTCATTACTAATATTTAATCTATATTTAAATTTTCGTCTTTTTTTTTTTTTACATGCATATTTTTCTTCTGTACTTTGCCAAAACTAACCCTTTAGTGTTCATGAGGCTAGTATGGTGGTAAATTTATCATCATACATCAAAGAATGGGATGCCATTCTTAATAAGGCGTATTGAGAATCAAAAAAATAACGCACAAGTTTTATGAAAACATTATACAAATTTTACCTAACTACATGTACATGATGTAGTAAACCTGAAAGACATTTTCCATGATAGCCATACTCAATATGCCGAAATATTGATGGCAAAGAAAAAAAAATAAAAAATAAAAAATAAAATTGATGTTGAAAAACTGGTGTAATACACTGGTACTAAACAGGTTTTCGAAATACTCAAATTTTAATTTTATATTTGAATATTCATTGCTCAACGTTAATTTTGCAAATATCCAAAGACTCGTTTCAGCTCTAGTATAAAGGTAGATTGGCAGTCAAAATATGACATGATTGTCTTATAAACATGTACACAAAAATAAAGAAAATTTCCTTCACATCAAAACATGCTTAAGATAAAAGATGGAAAAGTTTTGTATGAAAAAAAAATCTGGTGGTGAAGCTTAACATCTGTATTTAGTGAGCAGGGTTGCCAACTACAAGAAAAACATAATTCCTTGAATTTTCTCTAACCAAATTACGATTTTTATGGACAAATATCACAGATGCTAAGCCTAGGATGCATCCATCAGTAATATGAGTGCAATTTTCCAATAATTTGAGATTATTTTCAGGAATCCAAAAGAGAACATTCCTCCCTACAACTATGTGCATCAGAAAAATTGTTGTCACAAACCTAACAATTCACATGAAATTCTATGAGTTTTGATGCTTTTCATTTTCATTTTTCCCTGAACTTGTCCATAATTTTGCCAAAATTTCATTTTCCACCAACAAATTTTCAAAATTCCCATACAATTCACTGAACTTTTCAAGGCAGTTGACAACCCTAATATGACAGAACATGTCTTGAGAGACCACCCCATCTGCCACTAAAATGTGGTCTCTCCAGACAAGTGGTCTCTCAAGACAAGTGGTCTCTCAAAAGAGGTTTAATTCAGAGGATTATTTAAACAAGTGCTTTTCAGTATTGTGGTATCACAGGATTTAAGGTCTCTTACAAGCATGCTCTCAAGACAGTTGGTCTATATAAGATCGGTCTCTCAAGACGTGTTGTCTTTTATAAGAATGGGTCTCTCAAGACAGATGGTCAGTGGTCTCTCAAGGCAGATGGTCAGTGGTCTCTCAAGACAGGGTCCATTGCAAAGAGTTTACTTAACAACACATGTTTGAAGGACGTTAACTTTTACATTTATTTAAAACCAACCACACACACATGTATACTTAAAAAAAAAGAAGAAGAAAAAGTATGATGCCCCCACAAAATGAAATACATACCATCATCTTGTACATATCGCTTGACACTTATCATCAAACGTTTGGCTCGAGTAAGGGAGGTAATTTGTCGCTCTGTCAAGGTGCGTATATCCACACCATCAATCTACAAACAAATGAATCATACATTTGACTTATGTCATAATGAATGTTCTTTACAAAATCTGTCAAAATGTTTATTAAAAACAAGATATGCTTGTGAAACACAAACGCCCCAGTCCCAACAAATTTTTGTTATGAGCTACATTTTGACCCCATCCCAACTCTAGGGGCATGTGATGTCAGTGAAGTGTGAGCAACCTTTAGTTTAAACTTACAGTCCAAGTTTGGTTTATGCATCACAATCCAAACTTGAAATATTACACTTTATATGTAAGCAGGAAGTAATTACGGACGGACACACAGACGGACACACAGATGGATGATCCAAACACTTACATGCTCCTAGAGACTTTTCAGGCCAGGGGCATAATATCAAACTTTTTTTTTAAACTGAAGACAAAAACATTCAAAAGTAAATCACAACACACACAAGCATGCTATAAGACAATAGAATGCAATGGACATAAACAAATAGACATAGCTTTTTGTTTTTATTTTTGTTTTTATATATATCCGGCCAAAAAATTTTCACATATATTGAGATGTCACCAGCTTTAGGTGAAGTGCCATAGATTTTGACCTGTGCTATTGACTGACCACAATGCAGTAAGGGTTCTGTTACGCGCCTTGCTTACCATGACATGGGACCTCCATTTTAAGTCACAACTGAAAGATCTGTTTGTTTGTTTATTGTTGTTTAACATCCCACTCAAGAATCTTTCACTCATATGGAGACGTCACCAAATGTTGGTGAAAGGCTTAAAATTTCGGCCTATGCTTGGCACTCACGACCATTGAGCAGTGAGGGTTCTTTAACGTGCCAACACCTACTGTGACACAGGACCTCAGTTTTTACTTTCTCATCCGAAGGAGAGGAAACCAACCTGCTTCGGCTGGATTCGAACTCACGACCTCGCGATCAAGAGTCGATCACGCTTCCGATTGAGCCAGGTCGGCTCGGTATGACCTGGAACCAGGAATCACTTGCAGGTGGAATGTTCTACCACTTTACCACGGCAACCGGTTACCTTGACAAGTAATGAGACTATTTAACCAGTAAGAGTTCATAGATAAAACCACTAACAACAGGTGCTGCTTTAGGTTTAAACCCAATAGACAACAGAGCACAGTAAAATGTTTTCATAAACCCAACAGAAAACTGAAATTCTATATATTTAAGGGCTCTTGAAACATATTTTATGACAATTTGATAGCAACAATGAACATCTCTCTTTTCCGAGACAACGCTTTAAATTCATGGTGCATGTATTACCTTGACAATGTAATCTCCGACTACTACGCCAGCTTTCTCTGCTGGAGAATGAGGGTCGACTTCTTTAACCAACAGGTACTTGATTTTGTTGTGCCTGTAAAGTAAATAAAATCAAATTACTTTGATGTGGTCTTGTGATTAGCCGTCATCACTAAATTGAAAAAAAAATAAAATAAATAAATAAATAAAAATACAAAAATAAACAAACAAATGTAATTCCATATTAAGCTACATGTAATCCAATCTCAATCCGTGTTTATTCCCATCTCAGTTTGTATTACAATCTTTTTAGTCTACACGTATTCCCATCTTAGCGTACATATAATCCCATCTTACCCTGTGTAACAATTAGCTACAATCTGTAAAGAAATGACACACGCAGTCATGTGACTGCTAAAAGAGCCATGTTAAGATTGGTTCTTCTAAGATGACATCATTTGTGATTATATTTGTCCAGAATTCTTATTCAATGTCATGAAATATGCCGCTGTGAGCTTTTGGCATTCATGAAATCCAGTAACTCTGGCAAATGTCGCTTAACAAATTTGTTAATAAAAATTTGATTATAATAAGACCAATGATGAAGTACTGGTACTGAAAAATATCATTTACAGGGTTATTTTAAAATCTACGTTCAGAAATAAGATACATACCGATGAAACTACATGTATGTATGTAACAGTCGTCTTTTTATGGCATTTTGATTACCGGGGTATTCAGGGTTGCCACTTAGTTGAGAAAATAAAATTCCCCGACTTTTCACAAACCAAATCTTGTTTTTCACTGACCAATACCACCTATTTTTTTTCGGCCTCCACCTCCTCTACAGATGTCCAATCCACCCATAATTTGTTTATTTTTTTTGCTTTTCATCTAACCCAATTTTTATTATTAGTCATTATTTAACATGTTCAACAAAATTGAATGTAACTTGGTTATATCCAATTTTACAAGTTATAAAATTTATACTGCTGGAAGACTGCCATAGCCACAGCAATTATCAAAATCTTCCTAGAATTTTATTCAGACTTTTCTGAAATTCAATTTTCCCTGACTAAAATACCAATTTCCCTGACAATTCACTGACCTTGAAATAAAAATCGTTTTCCCCTGACTTCTCAAGTAAGGTGGCAGCCTTGTTATATATAGCATTTTTGGCATTTTGATTGTTTACAGCATTTTTTGGGCATTTTGATTATTTAAAGCATTTTTTGCATTTGGATTATTTAAAGCATTTTTTTGGCATTTTGATTATTTATAGCATGTTTTGGCATTTTGATTATTTACATGTTTAGCAAGTTTTTGCATTTTTATTATTTATAGCATTTTTGGGAGATTCTAATTATTCAAGTCAAGGTACTTTCAAATAATTATCACAGTAAGTTTACACAAACATAAAAATTCAACCTTAAAACTGGACAATCTTTGAAAGATCAACTTCCACTAAGATAGATACAGTAGATCTGTCTTGGAGACCACCCCATCTGCCACTTAAATGTGGTCTCTCAAGACAGGTGATCCCTTAAAAGAGGTTATACCGTATAAGCAGAATTTTTAGCGAGGATTCAATTTTGGCATTATTTAACAGTAGTGTTCAGGTCTCTAAAATTGAATATCACAAACAATTCATTACACACCAGAAGCATAGGTACATGTATCTTGACATTTTACATGACTGTAGAGCCATGTTAAATCATCTATGCTGTGAAAAAAAAAATCATGATGTATAGCCTGATACAAATAAATGTTATGTTGTTTACTTTTTTTGGAATTATAAAATCTCCTAAAATTACATCTCGCTAAAATCATATACATGTACCAATTTTTTAGTTTTAAGGACAAAACACTGAATTTGCGTCTCACTAAAAATTTCAATTATACGGTATCTGAAGGATTATTAAATTGAGCGATTCTTAGAATGTGGTCTCCAAAGACAGATGGTCTTGAGAGAGAGAGAGAGTGGGCTCAAGATTGAATTCAATTTTATATGTACATTAAATACTTCTGTCGCTCTTTGTAAACTATAGTACTTAATTCTGACACCACATACTCTGGATACCTTAAATGACA
Source organism: Atrina japonica (assembly GCA_030159075.1). Taxonomy (NCBI): domain Eukaryota; kingdom Metazoa; phylum Mollusca; class Bivalvia; order Pterioida; family Pinnidae; genus Atrina; species Atrina japonica. Next base: position 156,046 of record BROG01000396.1, on the reverse strand, counting down.
CACAAAACTTAAATACAAACCAACACACTCCCTCTTTCCAAAATAATTGAAATTTGTCTCAATATTTGTTAATTCTACAAACATTCAACAGTCTGGTAAGCTCAATTTTAAACACAAACCATGGCAAGTAAACAGAATTATCCCAATGTCAACACACGACAATCAGAGCACTACAAGAATTTTTAATTTACCCATGTCCACTCCAAACCAGAACATTTAGACCTTACAAAAATAGCAAACAGCCATATATCAAACCTGTTAACATGTTCACCCCAAAAAAATCAAATATGGACTACTCTCTTGCATGACAAAGACCAGTCTACTTGTGAAATCAAGGGTGAATAAGTTAAACGTTTCATTTGAAGCAGTTACAACACTCTTATTAATAACTTACTTGGCAGAAAAAATATATTTCACACTGCAGCCAAGAACTCTGGAAGAAAATAAAATCAAGTTTCCTGATTGGCTGATTTATAATGACCAATGTTAATTCTCCATGAGGCAGCAGAGAGAACACTGGAGCAAAAAACTGAATTTTTTTTTTTTTTTTCTTTTTTGGGGAGTGGTGAAGGGGAGGAATTTTCATTACCGTCACAGTATGTGCACCAAATTGGGAAGTTTTTCATCAAACTGGAAAAAAACCCACATTTATTTTGCATTGGGAAGGGGGCCGAATTTTGGCCCCCTGGAAACAATAGTAAAAAGCCTGTATTTGTATTACAATGACAATCTTATACATGCCACAATTATTATGAGACAGGGACTTTGGTTTTGCAACTATAAATTTCACTTATGATATCATACGTAAGTCACATTTTAATTGGTCGAAAATGACACACCTTAGAGCTCATGCAGTCATGACCCTAAAGCGAATTGCATTACATCCTATATCAGCTAGAAAACAGAAAAGTGATACATGATCTGTTTTTAATTGGATTGCTGAGAGCCCACCCCCTCTCTTTCACTAGTATGGGTGACTAATAAACAAGATATGTTATAGATACGCTATCCCCATAAAAGCTAGGCCTTTAATAATATGTCCCCCCCCCTTCTCTGATCTTCCTAGGGGAATGGTAAAAACACTGAAAAATTAAACAACAACAATTACTTGTATTCGTATACCAGATAATGAGTTGTACTGTACATTCTAACAAAATTGTCTAACTACAGAGGAGAGAGTATCTTTACAATAGCTACAAGAAAAATCATAAAGATTTAGAGTAGAGGAAAGAGACAAAGAGATATAAATCTATTTTCTGCGAATTAAAAGAAATCCTCATTTTCCCTGTGAAGGAGAATGACTTTGTCATAGACTATTACTCTAAAGACACCCCCCCCCAACGATGTCATCAATATGGTTCATCATCATCCACAACGGGTCATAGGTCAATCAAATCCATTACACAGATGAGTATTTATACAAATTGAAATAGGTTACCAGGCTAAATACTTACTGAATACAAAATTAAATAATGAAGCTTTTTCTTTATGGAATAGGGTAAAGAAAAATAACTTAATACATAATAAGCTAGCAGCTGAGAAAAGGGTTCTTACAACATAACTAATGAAATGAGAGGAAACAAGGTATTCTGATGTCTGATGTAATATTTCTAAGTTTGTAGATTTTTCACACCATAAACAAAGAGTTGCTCTCACCTGGACTCATTCTCATATTAATTTTTTTAAACCCACATATGTTCACATTCTGATAACATATACATTGTTAAAAAAAAAACAATTTCCCCCCAAAATTGTTCTAAGGACCTTTTCTCAGCCGTTGGATCATTAATATTTGAAAAAATTTTCTACCTTGGACAGGGTACCAGACAAGTGACTCACCGTATACAAATGCAGCAAAAAGCTATTTGTGTAAATTTACAAGTTCCAGAAAAATGACTTACTAATTGTAACCACGATGATTATTCTTACCTTATGAAAAAATTACTCCACCTTCTGTATTGGGAATATTTAAACAAACTAAGATATATGTACAGGATAATTTGGAAAACAGAATGTAATTTAGGGGGGGGATAAAACTTATTTTATTGTAATCAGGCTGTAAATTCTGCTTATATAACCACTAACATGTTGAAGCTTCCGGTAAAAATGTACTATACAAAGTCTTTACAATAATTGTATCCCTAACTATAGGATCAGTAAAACATCTGTTATTCTCCAATGGTTCACAGAGTTTTTTTTCTTTTGACAAGTAATCAATGGTTTCCTTTTTCAACCCCCTAGTGAATTGAAAAGCTTCACGCCATTTGGCGTCACAATACAATTTATGACGTCAAAATACAATTTATGACATCAAAATATCATTTATGACGTCAAAATACAATTTATGATGTCAAAATATAATTTATGACATCAAAATACAATTTATGATGTTGAGCTTCTGTCACTTTTAGTCACTATATAGGTTTATTGAGAATGCACTGTATAGGTGATTATATTTGATATTATTTGTATACATACACATGTACTTGAAGCGTGGGAGAACATAATAAAAAATGGATGTCTTGAGCGAAAACGCAAAATCTCCACCCCCCCAGCAGCAAGAATCTATAAGTCCAATTCTCGGAATACACTCGGATTGGACAACTGAATTCTTACCACTCGGGTACAGATTTCCTTATCCACACACATGTAAGATTCTATTAATCAGAAATTATGAATACATAACTCCAAGTGGTATCCGAGACATGTGGTGCAGATTGCTGAAACTAACTACTCTAGAAAAAACAACAACACCAATCTGAACAGGTTGTTTTACAGTTACAGTGTGTGTCAAAGAAATGTTAACTCCACAAGGAAAATGTTTCAGAACAGCATAGGGAGATTTTATAACAAAGTGATGTTATACAAAGAGTTAATCCATCTTGCATTGTTGTTCCAAGGTAAGGAGAGTCGAAGAATTCAGGAATACTGAGAGCTAATTGGTAAGATTATCTTTGTAACACTCTGTACATCTTGAGGATCAAAGTTTATATATATATATATATATATATATATATATATATATATATATATCGCTCATCTCTATATTGAATGTTAACTATTAGCTGTGTTTACCAAAAGAATTTTTTTTTTATTCTTCCTACTTTTACTTTTTGTACAATAATAAAATAAGAGCTACACACAAGCATAAAAAAACTTACATTCCGATGTATTTTGTGAATATAAAGGTCAGGTCCAGTGTGATAAGCATATACAAATAATAAGGTTGAATTAATCAATTACAAGTGAATAATTGCCAAAATGGATTTCTCAAGCAATTTTCACAAAATATATAGGAATATAAGAATTTTCATATCAGTCTATATCTCTGTTTCGTTATTGTATATCATTCTAAGTAGAAAAAAAAGGAAAGAAATTTCTTTGAAAACAAAAAACAAAAACAAAGAACAGAGCAAATGCCCCTTTAATGCTACAAGTGTGACTGTGTATATACAGTGAAACCTTGCTAATAAGACCAACTCCCCTTTAACCAACATGAGATGGTCGGATTAGAGAGGTGGTGTTTTAATTGAGGGTCTGGACTTA